>JAINUG010000013.1:1555000-1884438 GCA_029706075.1 Aldrovandia affinis
CCAACAGAGAGGAGAAACATTTGGAGTGACATCATAAAAATAAATTAATGAGGCATAAAATAAAACCGGTATATGATGTAAAGAAAAGACAGCATCATATTAGAATAGAATATGAGCACAGATAGAACAACAGGTGAAACAATCCACAATGTAAAAACATTTTTTTGTCTGTTGAATGTCTTCTCTGTCTATTGGAAAATATATGTAAAGGTGTGCTCGCTGGGAAGCGTCCAGCACCTCAGGGAGCGCAACACAAAAAAACTGATTGTAAAATTCTTGCAACCCGCAAATAGGGTATTTGAAAATTTGGGTCTAATTGTGCCTTTGAGGATTTTTATATCCTTGTCAGACCATTGCCTAATTGATCTAGGTCATATTTGTTTGTGATACACTTTTATTTTTCAGACCAGTTAAAATTAATATCACCCATACGAATTAGCTCCTTATTGTGGTCACATTCTTTGAAAGGTTTATAGAATGTGAGCTAGGCTATATCAGCACTCAGCAAAATACTGTCTGCTTTGCGGCCTTGCATTCGAAAAGCAGTCGCAATCCATTAGTAAATCTGGCCCTTTGTGTTTCCAAAACTCCTCCGGACAGCCTTAATTTAAAATGAAAGTTTTCCCACACTCCGAGCCTCTAGTTTTTAGCCATAATCAACATAATCAGTGTGGTCCATGTGTTCCAATACAGGATTATGGTTTGGTACCACAGGACTAGTACCAAAGTCTGTGATATACGCAGTTTAGCAAGGGTTAAACGGTCTTATGCCAGTCAATTGCACCCTGTAGACAACTATATACTGCCATATCTGTAGCAATAGCAGTGACAAATATCCTTTATCTCCCTTATTTCTCTTTTATGAGAAGTCTAATCCCATTGCTAGTTATTGCCTTCATGCGTCTTCGGTATGATCATTACAATAATGTTGACTGACACCGTGTCTCACGGGATACGTTTGGCAGCCAACAAACTGTTCCTCTGCTCCCCCTTGCAGTATCCACATGCTTCTTAATGCACACAATAGTCCCTCTGTCCATCCATCTGCTGGTCGTCTACAGCAGCTTAATACTGGGTTATTCCAGTCACAGATAGCATTATATGATATACCTTATGTGTGCTCACAATTGGTCTTGTCATGCAAAGTATACTATCCCAGAAATGATGGCCAATTGTTATCCATGTCTATATGTGTGCTCAATCCAAAATCAGACTTTACTAAATGAATGAGAACACTGTTTTGGATTGCTCATTACCCCACAAGAACCTGATGTCAAAATTTGAAATTCATTTTCTGTATCTGCCATTGCCTCTAATGTGTGTTTTAGTCAACATTCAATGATTTGAAGGCAGTAATTTGACAGAAGTCATACAGGTGCTCATTACACATGACAAACTGCCTTCCTCAGGAAATATTATTATATGTTTGATAGTTGTCTTTGTAGTATGAAAACAAGTTATATATTTAGACTTACATCTGCAGAAGTTGCACAATTTGAAACAGACTATATACATATACATATATCTTATATTATAAGACAAAAATACAGAAAAATATTGTATGATAGCAGAAAGCAACACTGACTTGATTAACTGGAGACCATCAATTTCATTGCAGGTTTCATATAATATTTGCACCCAAAATCTAACAATGTTGATGGACTTAATTTATACAGTACAATATTTAGAAATTTAAACAACCTCTTTCACCAGAAGCATTTTATAAACCTTTTATCAATCTTGCTGGTGAGGTTTAAAGCCTGTAACAATACCTCTGTTGAACAAACAATGACAATGAGGAGGCAGAGAGAGAGAGTGAGAATGTTAGAATAACAATTTTATTCTTACTCACACAAATAGCAAAGTGGATGGCTTTTTAAAATGAGAATTACAAGCAGCTAATGTATGATTCCACAGATTTAACAGATAGACATACACCCTTGTATTATCTCCAAGACTGTGGATGTAAGGGAAGTTATACACAACTTTTTCTGTGCCCAGAAGCACTTGATCCTTTTCTCTAATACAGGTCAATTTACAAATCATTAAACCTGGCATTTATAACTACCTGTCTGCCTATCTTTGTTTGGATGGCAGTGTTGTGATAATTGGGGAATAAGCTGACCCAGAAAATCTCAGTTAAAATGTTAAAGAAAATACTGACAAATCCCTATATTCCAATGCCATCCTATTCCAGGGGGCTTTCTCTCTTTTTATGTTACAAAGTACATGTTCTAAAAACTAGGAATGCACGGAATCTACATTTTTGGGGTTCAGCCAAATACAAAAACTAGCACTAAAGATTTTGCCAAATACTAAACCAAATCCCAAATCCAAAAACGTCCCTACTTGAAGTGATGAAATGTTGTTGAAATGCTAAAAAAATTGCTGAAATGATTGATGATGCATTGTTCATTCTACAATACAGAAACTTCATCCATGTCCATGTCCTGTTTCTGCCAATTAACAAAGCATGTCTACAAGCTGCAGGAAATCAGCAGAATTGTTACAATGTCCATAAGATGTGCCATAAATTTTGATTTGTTGTTTTAGATGCCGTTGGTGGGATGAAGTGCTGATTGACTGAACAAAGCAACAACATTTGTACTTTTTTTACATTTTACATTTTAATTTAGCCTACTGAGTTTAACCAGTAAAGGTTAACTAACAAAGTTAGTATTGATATACATCCAAATGTATATATTAGTTGGATCACGGTATCTGTCTAGATTTACATAAATGACTCGATTTATCCAGTTGCTGTGGAAATTTCTGTAATAAATTGAGATTTACCGAGTACTTTTGATGTCGATGGGGTTTTCAATGAGGGGTTCTCAGACTGGAAGCAATTATGCCTTCAAGGATTCTTTGTGATGTAATTAGTGAGTAAGTAGCCCATTGCTTTACTGGGATCCCCCTCTTTCACTCTGAAATATTGCTATTCAACTGGCAACACAGGGGCCAAATGCAGCCCACTATATAGACCCTCCAAAATTATTCACACCCTTGAAAAGGATGGGCAAGGCCCCCGGATGACGCAATGGTAAAGGCACTCGCCCAGAGTGCAGGTTGCCCACTGCAGCTGTAGTTTGATCCCCGGCTGCGCCAGCCTGGCTCGGAGGTGGTGATTGGGAGGGGGAAGAGAAGCCGGCATAAGCTTGCCACGTAAAAGAGTGGCTCTGTATGTACCGGTGTTCCAGTCGACAGCTTGGCGAGTTCCGGCTCAGAGGAGGCAGTTCATTACCTTTGTCACTGCCGGTCCCAGAGCTGCGGCAGCGAGCTCGTAGTATGAGGAGGTGATAGTTGACGTAGAAAGAGGGTACAATTGGCTACTAGACCCAAGTGTAGCTTGCCCCCATGCACAGTGAGGCAGATGGTTTGGGAGGCAAAGAAGAAGCCAAGGGCCACATCTTGGGGACACAGAATCTCAAAATTTACCATCAGACGCTATCATCATGCAATAGGCTTTTTGGAAGGGTTGCCAAAAAAAAGCCTTTATCGAGGGCAAGCAACAAAAATAAGTGTCTGGAGTTTGTAAATGACATTGGAACTCTGATTGAGACCAAAATGTATCTTTTTGGCCATCAATGGTGGGTTTGGCATCGGAAGAAGGATGCTTATGTTGAAATGCATGTTATGCCTATGGTAAAATATGGTGGCGGATCTTTGATGTTATGGGGTTGTTTGACATTCACTGGTTCTGGGGCTCTTGTTAAGGTCAATGGAATCATGAACTCCAACAACTACCAAGACACTTTGGCCAACATCTGACTGCAATGGATCTTTTACTGTTTTTCAGTGACCATCTCAGTCTCCAGACTTGAACCCCATTGAAAATGTATGGTTTACATTGAAAAGGACAGTCAATGAGTGCAGAACACAGGATCTGAAGGATCTGTATAGAGGAATTGTCAAAGATCCCCTCCAATATGTGCACCAATCTCATTAAACTCTATAGAAGATAAGTCAATAGTGTTATTTTTGCGAGGGGAGGGTGCACAAAGTACTGAAAGCAAGAGTGTGAATAATTCTGACACATATCTTGTATAAAATAATTTCATTTTCATTTTTTTGAGCATATAATATAGCTTATTACCTGTATTGTTTGTTTTCTTTCAGCCTTCACATCTTTATCAAGGGTGTGAATAATTTTGGAGGGCACTTACTTACTTTTACCCCTTTGATCATTGAGACGTAAAAAAGCAACAAAAAAAAGTATTAATGTTCAGCAAAAATGTATCAGCATGCCTCCCTCTGGTGACGGAATAATAAGAAATAGCTATGCATATTTTAAGAATGCATCTACATCATTAAAACACATGTACATGCAACTTATATGTACATTGTTTTATAAATAGTATGTGGAAAGTGTCTCATATACACCGTTTTTAAGAATAATCTGGCTCCCACAAAAGAGTAGTTGAAGAACCCTGCCAGGACTATTTTGTTTGGCTGCGACTTCCATATCTTTCCATTAGGCTACATTCAACATTCAACTGACAAATTAGAGTAACAGAGGGTCACTCGGACAACAGGAAAACCCTGAAGAACAGAGATTCGGCCGAATCTGAAACCCAGTCCTAGCTTTGAGGCATCCCTACTAAAAACACACATTTCTTTGGTGTCCAGTGGGGTGGGTATTTATGCTTTTTAAAAACATTTTTTTATTTGATTTTATCCATTTCTTTCATCTGATTTGGTGACCAATTGTACCCTCTATTGATTCAATTTCCTACCCCCCATGAGCCCACCACCTATAACTATGGGACCAGCCTCTACCCTGGGATCAGCAGTGACAATGGCAACGAGCAGCTTCCTATGAGATGGAACTCGTCTAGCTGTCCATGGTAGTCCGATTCACATACACAGGGAAGCTTTCTGTGCATGCAACGAGCTCGTGGCGGCTTTCCTCCCCACTCCCCCTGGGGCGGACAGTCAATCGCTGCCCCCGAACGGCACTCCCGGCCAGAGCCAGACTGTCGCAGCTAGGGGTCAGACAATGGGCAACCGGCCTTCCGGGCAAGTGCCTTTACTGGTTAAACAACCCAGGGGCCCAGTTTATATGCTATTCAATTGTGTGTGCTAAAGCCCACTGTGGAAAGAAAAATGGATGTTAAAACAGGGCTTTGGGCAGGAAAAAACCTATATATATATATATATATATATGGCAAACTATATGTGCTGATTCTGAATCAATTGCTCTTCAGAGACAGGTTGGAAATTTAGGCATCAGAGCCCCTGCAAAGCATTTTCATTCTGGTCCTGTCAGAAGAAGCCAAGCCTCCAATTCTTTTAAAACACAACTTGGCTCTGAATGATGTGAATATTTTGACTCGCTTCTGTTTAGTTTTTGATTCAGGAAAACTAAACAGGCATTTGAGCCTTGAAAGACCAAACTGTTCTAAAAATAAGGGAAATTTTGCTTCCTCTGCTTGGAGTGCCCCTTTTAATATTTTTTACCACATTTCTTCAGTTTGTACCCAGTCCACTTTGACATATGGATTGCTGGATTTGTACCATCTGGAGAATCAGAACATTTTTGTACCAGGGTCTTGTTTTGGTATCAGATCTGTGAAAATCAATGAGGGGATGACTCAGAAATCTGTCTACTCAACTGCCATGCATGTGGTATGGTTGCTCTTTAAACCTACAGCTTGCGTGCGGGTTTCTCTGAAGTCATATGCAGATTGTGCCTTAGCAGTGTGCTTACGAAGAGGAGGGCAACGAGTGAAACAAAACTTCCATCAGGACCTGCTTGTTGTATCATCTGTCTGCAATTCGTCACTCTGCATGCACATTTTCCATTGAATGCCAAGGAGCATGAGCTGATTTCATTTTATTGCTTCGTTTATTTTAGTATTTTTTATTTTTGTTTCAGATTTCTTCCTCATTTTTCTCCCAATTTGGTAGCCAATTATACCCTCTATTCATTTTTGATTTACCATCCCCCAGGAACTTGCTGCCCGCCTCCATGGGACAAGCTAATAGCTCAAGGCAATGTTTGTCTCCTCCGAAACGGAACTCGCCAAACCCTGTTTACGAGGTCACCCTACTGCTCCTCGGCACGCTCGTGCCAGCTCTCCCTCCCCCATCCCCCTGGGGCGGACAGCCAAATGCCTGATCGGAGCTCCCCACCAGGGCTGGTCTGATACAGTTGGGTTTGAAACCGTGACCATGATAGACAGCTCACACTCGTAAAGGACCAGCCAATACAGGTGCGTTAGACCGCTACGCTATCGGAGGCCCCTTTATTGCTTTGTTTAATGTGTATGATTTTCAGAGAGCAGCTCCTCCCCCTGCTGACAACTGCCAGCCTATTACTTGGGGTGTTTTATGCCAGCTGACTTATACCCTCTGGCCACTCTGTTTTAACACCTTATGCGGATGGCCCCTTTTCCAGGTTGCCTTGTTAATGACATTTTATGGTGTTAGTGTTCTTTTTTTTTCTTCTTATCCATAGCGACTTACAAGATGTGCTTTTATACATGGCAAGATCAATCATTGTTCGTGCAAGAGATCAGTGCAGTAATACAGCAATAGGCATCATTGTTGGCAGCTGCATACCGCACTTGTAACACAGGGAAGGAAAAGGTTAGTATAATTTATTTCTTTATTATTATTATTTTTAATACAGTATTAAACAAATACAAAATACGAAATACAGTATTAAACATGTAGACAGTGGTGATGACAATTAGTTAATGTACAGAATCAGTGGTAGTGGAGTCTGAAGAGGTGGGTTTTTAGTCTCTTATGGAAGACGGACAGTGATTCCATGGTCCTGAGTTTGTCAAATCATTCCACCGCCGGGGGGTCAGGACAGAGAAGAGGTGTGGCTGCCGGGCGCCCAGAGGGATGGGACAGTCAGTTTGCCAGAGTAGGCAGAGCGGAGGGGTCTGGCTGAGGTGTAGGGTGTGATGAGTGTCTGGAGGTAGGAGGGAACAGTTCCTCTAGTGGCCTGATATGCCAGCACCAGTGAGCCAGCGAGGTGAGTAGTGGGGTGATGTATGAATTTGGGTTGGTTGAAAAATGATCTGGTTCAGTGTGGTGAGCTCTTCGCCTCTCTACCTGAGCCCATGGCTGTGCCTGTGATGATGCCTGGCACTCAGGGACCTCCCTTCCGCTCTCCCACTTTGAGGCGCTGGACGTGATTTACTCGTGGACGTTATGGCTGGCTCCATCTTTCCATTGTACCATCAACACTGCTGTTGCTCTGCCTGTCCTTTCCTTTTGATGTTGGCCATGCCTGGGCAGGACACATTGACTGTCCTTCTGCACTTTCATCAGAGCCAGCGACAAAGAACCAACACTAAGTGGAAGGCTGGGCTTTTGTGTTTTAGATCTCACCTTGGGGGATTAGTTATGCTGTTGCTAGGCATGTGTGATTTTTTCCACAACAATCAAGTCCTGGCTAAAACTTGGCCAAAATTGTAATCATGACATCAACTAATCATTACTGTATTTGAGCTCATGTTCTTTTGTTTTTGTTTTTGTCATGTCATGTATGGTTGTTTTTGCTGTTGTTGTTTTCGGTCACTATATACATTAATTTTAAACTGTAACAATGGAATTTTATTATTTTATTGATCGATTGAACTATGAATGCCCATCAAGGGACTGGTGTTGGAAATTAGCTTAGGCTATATACACATGTACAGTGCATCGGGCACTGCTTCTGCGGCTGTCAATGTTCTCGAATTGAATTGTTCGAATAAATAAATAAATAAGAGGAGGAGTCAATGCCACATGGTGTACAACTAGCAGGGGTTATTTACTAAAGCAATTCAGGTTAAGTACCTTGCTCAAGGGTGCAACAGCAGTGTCCCGCTGAGGACAAGCATCAGGTTACAAGCTCAGTTTGCCAACTCCACACTGTTGCCCGAGGTCAAAAAAGTGTGTTTTTTGGACATGATTTACTCATGGACATTGCGCCAACAGTGCTGTCACACTGCTATGTCCCGTCCGTGGGGACGTTTTACTGAAACCAGCACACATCTGGAAAGACTGCAGGGGAAATACTGTATGTTTGTGGCAGATTTGCTTTTAAAGCTTTGCTCTGGTTGCCATTAGAGTCCCGAGGAGAATTTCTCCACTTTTTTCCACACCATTAGCAAATAATCCATGCAATCAGATTTACTCTAATGGGAGTTTTTTTCCCTGGGTCTTCACCCTCTAAAGGACAAAACGCACATAACGGTAAAAGTCTTTGGTCAGGTCATCTGGTTGTAATCCTACAAATTCAATATTGAAATGAATTCATTTTCATGTGGTCCATATGGTCAGTTCAGCACGTTTAGCGGTCTTTCATTGTGTTTTATTGTGTTTATTTATTTTGTTCTTTTGGGAGTACTTCACTCTCGTCAGTATATAGCTTGTGGAATGGAGCAGAAATAAATTATCTTTATTATTGCCACCTTGGTCTACATGTGGAACATGGCAGTCATATAATTTACTTACATTATGTGTTTGCTCTGCAGGTGTCTCCACAGGAGACTTACATACAGTAGCTTGCATTTCTATGTATTGTCCATTTATACAGCTGTTTCTTAACTGAAGCCACTCAGGTCATGCATCTGGCTCATGGGGGACAATAGCATGGCCTGACCATGGATCAGATGCACAACCTAAGAGCAGCAAGTCCAGCTCCACTTGACTTAGAATGCCCAGTTGCTGTAATCGTAACGCCACACTTACTATCACTATTCCATTATCAACTTCAAGGGCTCAAGGCTTCCTTTGGAGGTGTCAGTCACGAGCTGACACCAATGGAGTGTTGCCCTGATCGCCGCTTTTCTGGGGAGGGCATGGTTGTGGCCATGCCTGGGCACTTTCATCAGAGCCAGCAACTCAGAACCGACACTAGTGGAAGAGTGGGCTCTTGTGTTTTAGATCTCATCCTTGGGAGATTAGTTATACTGTTGCAAGGCACGTGTGCTGTTCATGTGTGCTGTGTCTTCTGACTTGACAAGGTCCCCTTGAAGAGGAGGGTTCAATGCCACATGGTGTACAACTAGTACATGCACATTATTATCATCTATTTGCTTTTACAGCGGGGGATATTTACTAAAGCAATTCAGGTTAACGGCAGTGTCCCACTGGGGACAAGCATTAGGTTACAAGCTGTTTGCCAAGTACAACCCCACACTGCTGCCCCGGGTGAAAAGAGTGTGGCTTTACACACACAAGACTGCATCCTGATCAAAATGGATCTTAGTAGAATGGCATCAGCTAGACTGAGCAGGTCAGCACTGTGTGGCACAGGGGGAGAGGTTTGGGACCTCATGGGTAGGCACAGAACACTTGCATTCCGCATGCGAGACGTGATCTCCATAAAACAAGGCGCACTGGGGGGGGGGGGATAAGGAGAGAACAGCCCAACACACGGTGAGAAATGCGATCACTGTCTGCCCGGGCGAGTGGGGAGGACTCCCAGAGCGGAATGCCTCTCGCTGTCTGCTGACGTCAGAGGAGCTGGAGAGACACACCTTTTCTTATTAAGCTGTGCCAAAGTTGAAGCTGGCGCCACTGCTTTCCTCCGCTGGCACACTTGTGAGAGATCCATCTAAGACACATGCCTATCCCCCCCTCCACCCCCCGCTGTCAAAATGAATTAATAACACTTGCAGTACTAGTGCACTGGGACTGAGTTTCACACGCTGTGGGATGAGGTTTGTGCAAATAAAAAGGACCGGAGACTGTAAATTCTCATCATATTCACTTTAGCCCTCTGCAAGTCAAGTCCATTTTAGACCTCTGGTCTTACTCCCCAGACAGGTAAAATGTCAGGGATCACAATCTAGCCCTGCCACAAGAATGACACAAGACTGAGGTTTACTTGCTCAGCCCAGATTGCCCGCACAGACCGTTACAGAAGGATCATGTAATCACTGCCAATGACGCCTACGGCACACAGCGAAAGCGGATTGGAACACAGGTGAAAAGACAGAACACGTTCCAGAAATTTGTCCCACGGTTTAATTTATTCCATGATTATTCCATTATTTTCTTGATTGGCGAGCGTAATTGCAGAGTGTTCATTGCCACTGTGTAAGTTCAGTCAATGTGCCCATTAAAAATGGTGATAAATCAATGCGGTCCTTGTGTAATCTGCACTCATTTCAGTGCTGGGGCCTGTGTGCCAGCTGCCAGTGAGCAAAGACTGCTGATTAGCATTTTGTTCTGTCAGGGTGTGCAGCTACTGCGCTGCTCCAAACTTGTTAAATATATAGAAACATAATTAGGGCTGCTTGTGTTGTGAAGGAGGCAGCTATTCGTAAAGCAGAGAGGAGAAATCAAATGTGCCAATTCAGTACTATCAGAATTGCCTGTAAAACTCATAAATGCATTAATGACATCCCTCAGATTTTGTGTACGACGTATCTGAAGAGCTGTGGGAATGAGAAATGTGCTGTGTCCTGTGGAATTTGTGTAAGTACAGTTGCCTTTAGGTATGTTTGTCTGTACGTGTGTTTGTGTGTATGGTAGTAGGTATAAGCATTTAAGATGTAAAGATATTATAAGTATGCATGTAATTCTTTCCTTTTGAAGTGTAAAATCAGAATAGGAATTACTGATGTGATAATAGATAATAGTATAAAATAAATAAGTAGTGCAGATTAAATACATCTCTCATTTTGTGCATGGAATTCCTTTAGCTACTGTCAATTTCTTTAATAGAAGTCAATCATTTCTTTATCAAATAATGCAGGCTGGAAAATGCATGCAGACTTTATAAATGTGATTAACAAGAGTAAGTAACAAGAGTAAGTAACCTTTATGAAAATGACTGTGTGCTTTCTCTTGTCCATTTTCAAATTTTGTTGGTCAAGGTCTGGTTGGGTGACCTCGAAAAATGAAAGTAGATGCAAACAAAAAGGTTTGCATAAAAAAATAGTTTTATCCATTTTGAACAGAGGAGCCTCTACTTTGTGTTGTTTTATTTTTTTGTCCAGTCCAACTCATGTTTTAATCAGTCAATTGATGTATACAAAAAGTAAAAACATTGTAATGTTCTGAAATATGTGCCTCATATTTTGCCTCATTGAGAGAATGCAGTGGTCCATTTTGTTTGTCCATTGAACAGTAACTCAGACATCTACACACATCACATTGAAGTACAGGTAACTGCCATAATACAATAATCACTTGAGTAAATTGAGGATACTAGCAGCTCTGTTATGGTGTGGGGTGCATTTGCCTGCCATGGTTTAGGTCCACTCAGCCTTAGAGGGCAAGGTAACTGGCAATAAATACAAAGCCATTCTGAGTGAAGCCTATGGTGAAGCATTTCTATCCTGATGGGGGTGGTCTCTTCCAGGATGACAATGCCCCCATCCACAGGCCACGAATGGTCACTGAATGGTTTGATGAACATGAAAACATTATAATCTATATGCCATGGCCATCTCAGTTACCAGATCTCAACCTAAATGAACACTTATGGGACATCCAGGAGCGGCGCATGAGGGAGCATTTCCACCACCATCAACAAAATGGCAAATGATGGAGGTTCACATGGAAGAATTGTGTTGCATCCCTCCAACAGTCTTTCAGACACTTGTAGAATCTATGCTAAGGCGTACTGAAGCTGTTCTGGTGGCTCATAATAGCCCAAAGCCCTATTGAGACACTTAATTTAGTGAATCAGGACAGTGTCAGTAACGCAGATGCAAAGTGAGGACGTGTCTAACACAATTTGGGTAATTTCATGACTTAGGACGATAGCGCACCTCCGGCGCAGTTGTAAAAGAGGTTGGATTAACTTTTAAAAATACATGTGGGTGTGGTGGGGGTTTGGTTTCATAATGGTCAATCAGAACACCTATTTTCTATCCCTTTTAAATACCAGTGCGCTAACGCTATAACAAATTGGCAATTTCCTGACATGGATGACAGTTTTGCATGGCTGCGCCAGGAATGCTTCTCAAAAGAGGAGAGCGATTCAGAGGGGGAAAACAAGGCGCACATTAATTTGTTATTTTCATGATTTGAGTTTATATTTTGAAACCTACATTGTTAAAAGAAAGTGTTTTATCTTACCATCTCTTTTTTCCTTATTTGTAGGCTTTCCAACTTAAAAAACAACGTTTCTTTTCTTCTAATTTAAGGTAATTGTTAAATGGAAAGCAATAAATAAAAAAACTCACAACTGTAACTAGGCTTGTTTCATTTATGTTCGTCATGCAGTAGGCCTACATGCGTCACCCTGGAGTGTGCATCACAAACCACCTGGATATTAATGGAGTGGACCCACTTCTGATTCACATAAATTATACTGTGATCAGATGATGTGCGCAACTGCACATGTGTGCAGGGAATACCCCAGGGAATCCACATTGCGTATAAAAATCCTGTTTAGTTCTCTGCTGGCTGTCGGGTGTAGGAAAAGTAATAAACTAATTTGCATGTTGGACAAGACTGGAAGAAACTGCATGTACAGCCGAACTGGCCAACACCGGCTACCAAACCCAGGGTATCGCTCACGGTATCGCCTTCGGCGTCCAATGATGTACTCCATTTTCTGTAGTGCAAATGGAAAGAATAAAACCCTTTCACATAAGAAAAACAATGTGCATACAAACATATATTTATTTAATAGGTGTATCTTACTGAACGGTAGCGATGGATGGCCTGCTGGCTTCAGTCTTTCATGTCCGTGCATTGAATAACCACAAGCTGTGGTGAAATCGTTCTTAGTTTAATTGATTACGCTTGCAAGTTACCCATGGATTGGACGATTTGCCTCAACGTAGGGGGAAATTCAGAATATTCACAAAACATTCTCATGTGATTTAAGATAACCCTATGTTCATATGTGCACATCAATAAAGTCACCAAATTGCACAGAGGGCCAGCGTTTGCTTTAAGAGGTGGTCTAGTTGGACGTTAAGGCAAACTCATTATTTGACACCAAACTTGCATAGCGCCGACAGTTTTTATTGTCACACCCCCTATTGCGCTGCCCAACCCATAGTCACACAAACACCTTCATTGCACACCACGAAATTGCCAAACTCGGCGGAGACGGGAAATATTCCGTTTGCGACAGACGAAACTAGCAATTCGCCAGCGCTAGGGCATAGGGGCCTTTATGTTGGTGTTTCCTTTATTATGACAGTCACCTGTATGTCATAATTCCCACAAACAACTGGTTCTATATGGGCATAGAGGAGCCATATACAGTGGGGAAAATAAGTATTTCACCCCCTGCTGATTTTGTGAGTTTGCCCCCTTACAAAGAAAGGAACGGTCTATAATTTTCATGGTAGGTTCATCTTAACAGTGAGAGACAGAATATAAAAAATCCCAGAAAATTACATTATATGAATTTTAAACATTTATTTGTGTTTTATTGAGGAAAATAAGTATTTCACCCCCTAGCAAAACATGACTCAGTACTTGGTGGAGAAACCCTTGTTGACAAGCACAGCGGTCAGACGTTTCTTGTAGTTGGTCACCAAGTTTGCGCAGATCCCAGGAGGGATTTTGGCCCACTCCTCTTTGCAGATCCTCTGCAAATCCTTAGAAATCCATTTTCAGTGTCCTGGCTGAGGGAAGGAGGTTCTCACCCAAGATTTCCCGGTACATGGCCCCATTCATCCTCCCCTCGATCCGGTGAAGTCGTCCTGTGCCCTTAGCAGAAAAACAGCCCCAAAGCATAATGTTTCCACCGCCATGCTTGACGGTGGGGATGGTGTTCTTGGGGTCCAAGGCAGCTTTTTTCTTCCTCCAAACACGGCGAGTCAAGTTGATGCCAAAGAGCTCGATTTTAGTCTCATCTGACCACAGCATTTTCTCCCAAGCCTCCTCTGAATCATCCAGGTGCTCATTGGCAAACTTCAGACGGGCCTGTACATGTGCCTTCTTAAGCAGGGGGACCTTGCGGGCACTACAGGATTTCAATCCATTACGGCGTAGTGTGTTACCAATGGTCATCTTGGTGACTGTGGTCCCAGCTGCCTTGAGATCATCAACAAGCTCCAGCCATGTAGTTCTGGGTTGTTCCCTCACCTTTCTCATGATTAGGTTCACTCCACGAGGTGAGATCTTGCGTGGAGCCCCAGACCGAGGAGATTGATGGTCAATTGGTGTTTCTTCCATTTTCTAATTATCGCACCAACAGTTGACTCCTTCTCACCAAGCTGCTTGCCAATGGTCTTGTAGCCCATTCCAGTCTTGTGCAGGTCTACAATTTTGTCCCTGATGTCCTTAGACAATTATTTGGTCTTGCCCATTGTGGAGAGGTTGGAATCTGATTCATTGATTGATTCTGTGGACAGTTGTCTTTTATACAGGTAACGAGTACTTAATTAGGAGTACTAATTAAGTAAGAGGACTAATCTGTGTGCCTCCTGGTCACATAACCGGTCTGTGGGAGCCAGAATTCTTGCTGTTTTGCTAGGGGGTGAAATACTTATTTTCCTCAATAAAACACAAATAAATGTTTAAAATTCATATAATGTGATTTTCTGGGATTTAAAAAAATATTCTGTCTCTCACTGTTAAGATGAACCTACCATGAAATTTATAGACCGACCGTTCCGTTCCTTTCTTTGTAAGGGGGCAAACTCACAAAATCAGCAGGGGGTGAAATACTTATTTTCCCCACTGTACTGCCATGATATGAGGTCTATTCCTTTTAGAGATGTGGTAGCAAATTCACATTACGCTGGTGACCCAGATTTAGTTTTTATTTTTCATTCTGGAAAGTTACACAATGCACACATCGGTTCATATTCAATTTAACCATAATGTGCTTTGGCATGAGAAATAAATAACTAAATTAATTAAGCAAGTGTTACTTTTCTATTACAGAATTATGAGTTTGTCGCTTGTTAAAATTAAAATGAAAAGTTGTGTGAGTAATTAAAAAATGCAATTTGGTGAAAGTTATGGCCAAAGCTAACAGTTTGATTGACTCTGTATCCTTGAAAGTTTCTGTACACCAGACAAAAGTCTGGTGATTTGTGTAGTGTTAGAGATGATCCACTGGACATGAGATACTAACCAAAAATGACTCTGTGGAGCCGTTGAACAGTGATTGAGCAGAGAAGACTTTAAAGATCTCAATCAGAAAAGATCAAAAAGATCTAAAGATCAGATTGAGATCGGAGCGGGGAGTGTGGTCCTTAAATGACCACGTGAACCACTGGCCAGGCAATCAGACCTTTGAACATCTCCAGCGCTCCTTTCTGTTAAACAGAATGGAGTCCCTGCAGAGTCCTGGGCAAACGCAAACAGTACACATTCAGCTCAAGTGCTCTGCTGTGATTTACATATGTAAATGAGAGCAAATGTCGTTTATAGATCTGTAATTAAGCAAACAACTGAAGCTTACAAACAAACGTTGGCCCCCATTACTTTCTGATAATTGAGTTTCCAGTGAGTTCCTGTAAAGTGAATAACCCATTTCTTTTTCTGCACTTTCCAAATTGATTGGAGTTAATGTACTGGGTGTGAGCTTGGTTTTGATTCTCTAATACTGTGACCTGGTAAGGATGGAAATAGGATCCATTCTGATTGAGTATTATGATTCTGCAAAGCCTTCACACGATGCTGAAGACTCACTCTGTACTGACCGACGCATCTTTTTAAGGTGCAATACCACAGAGAAGACACGGTGAGACACTGAGACGGGGTTGGGTAGAGCACCAGACTGCTCGGTGAACCCTGGAGGGATTCTAATGGATGAGAATCTTATGGGCATCGCTGTGCTGGCATATTGCTCTGTTTGTCACATTGTAACCTATCAGTAAACTAAACAAGGGGCCGGGGGAATGGAGATGATTGTTAGCTGACTGTGGGAGTGCTCTAATAGTCCAAAAAGGGCTGCAGCAGCACAAACCTGTGAGCAATCCTCTTAAAGTGAATTCAGAATGATTCAGATCCCCTTTGTGCTGTAAGACGGAGCCCAAGAACGGGCAGTTCCTTTCTTTGATGGTAGCTGGTCTAGCGTTTTTTTTACATTAACCTGTCTTTGGACTGAATCTCCGACCTAAAACACTTTGGGCAATCTTGAAAATGAATGGTGACAGTCCTTGGTGTTATACACTCCATTGCAGTGAAGCACAGCTGTGGAAGACAACATTATCCAATTAAGAGACAAAATTGTTAGGCTTCAGTAATTATTTATCATGAACATCAATTCATATTTCCATCCATATATGAAATAACTACGTTATCAGTTACTCCCACAACAAAAGAATCGATGCTCAGCAAAATTCTGTCTCCGACTACTGTCCACACAGTACTTTTTACTGCCTCATGAGACTCAATTAAATCGGCAATGGCATCATTAATGACAGGAGCAGTTGTTGCTCTGCGTGCTGTTGTGCTGGGATTATGGCCAGAGCCATTTACAAACAAAACTGAGCTGCCACTTGACCACAAGCTCTCTCTCGTAATGGTCAGCCAGGGCACTAAAAAGGGCAACGGCCACAATTCATTACTGTCGAAAACAAAAACCCACAGAGCAGGAACCTATCCAAGGTTTTGTTTATAGCTCTGTTTGGTCTCATATTGATTGAGCTCACTGTTTGTGTTGTGCACATTATCAAAGGCTTGCTTATCATTTGTATAGAACCGTCATTACCCCAGCAGTCTGGCGCCCAAATAGTGGTTTTGTTGCTGGTTCTGATTTCACAGCTGAGATAGTGCCCGTTGCCCTGAGCGATCTGTGCATCTTGCCACAGACAGTCAACCATCAAATGTATATTCTAGACTTTATTAACTAATTAGAATTACAATTGTATAGTATCAGTTACAGTCCATACTGTGTTCAGGCCTTTTGCACTTATTTCTCCCTCACTTGTTATGTCCCGGTGACTAATTTAGTCCTCAACAGCTCCTCAACAGGCAATGCAGGAGAGAACAGAAATCTGGATATTTATCCAGTGAGTATCATTTAAGATATGAAATCACTCTCTCCCCACCGCTCACTCCACTACATTTGGCATGTCCGCTTACGCTCACTTTGTCCTCATGCAGAGGCTTAGGGTTTAGAAGTACTGAAATGCTTTGGGTGCGCACAAAGTCCTGTCACATTGCCACCATGCAAGCATCCTGGGAAAACTTTGTCAACTTTTTGATGCGGGAAAGAAAAAATAATTTCCTCCTACTTCTTTCCAGATCACAAGACTGGGCAATTCAGTGCACAGATGAGTTGGCATTTCAAGTTCATCAACAGAGGGAGTGAGTGCAAATGCTTATTGCTACTTATTTTTCTCTTTCCACCATTCTGCGGCAAAATGACCTAATTTGGAAAAGTAGCTCTGTTTTCCAATGGATGCCTCTAATTGAAAGGGAATGTAAAGCAATCTAATGGCAAAGTGATTAAACAGAAAAAGTAAGTCTTTATAAACTCCCATTAAACAGACTATTAAGCTGCTGCCTTTAATATTAGTTTAGATAGCTTTTGGTTTTCCACTTTATCAATCCAGAGCATGAATTTAAACCCCTACAGTCACAATTAAAGCACAATCTCTCTGATTGAGGTGCAGGGCAGGTGTTTTGACAGTCTAAAGTCAAAACACATCTGAATGTAGTCTGCAGTTAATGTCAAAGACTAAGGTGGAAAGGTTCTGGGGAAAGGGCTAGTTATGTAGAGCCTTTTCCAGTAGGAGAGCTTCAGTGATACAGTGACTGTGTTTATGTTTATGTATGTACTTTCAATAATCCAATTTTATATTCCACAAAATATTGATTAAATTCCTATTAAATTATAAACCACCCTTTGGGCAATGTATGAAGGGAACTATAATGAATTTTTTAAGCATCTGAAATTTTGTGATTGTGTGCCCTCGTTTGACTATAATTTGTTTTTAAATATACAAGGGGTAGACAAAATAATGGAAACACCAAACAATACGTGAATATTTACTAACTAATAATGAGTTAGACCACCTTTGCCTTCAGAACGAACAGCTTCAGTCCTTCTTGGAATGGTGTTTTACAAGATTTGAACTGTTTCTACATCCAGCATATTGAACGCACCTGCAATTCAGGCACCAACTATTTGACCTCTTTAAAAATGTGTGAGATCTCATATGTTGCTTTAGAAACTTACATATTAAAGTGTCTTTTATAGCAGAAACATATTGGTAATTAGTACTGACATTAATATGAAACACATGTGTAGACTCCTTTTTAATTGCGATTCAGTTACTTCAAAATATGTCCTTTTTCATTTGGTGTTTCCATTATTTTGCCTACCCCCTGTACATATAACATTACCAATATATATATAATAATAATGGGGTGTGGACCAGGATTTATATGTGCAGTAAAATGTTTTAATGGTTGGAAATATCCACCAAGAAAAAGGTGGTTAGAACGAAAAAGCTATTTGTATCAGTGACACCAGAACACCCCATTTTTCTCCCAAGTTAGTAGCCAATTATACCCTCTTTTTTCATGTCAGTTATCCTTCTCCCTCATATCGTGAGCTTGCTGCCGTAGTCCTGACCCGGGAGGCCCCATGATACCAGAACACTTGATAGGGGAGGTTAATAATAAAATATCTCTTATGGCATCGCCCCTATTTGGAGATTGATCATTCAATTACAGTACATTGGTTTGGCCCTGAAATCACAATACTCATACAAGGTAGATCACTCCACTGTCAAAACATCACAGAGTGTGTCAGGGCACCATGTAAGAGCGATGTTTTGATGATGTCAACACAATGTTTTTTGGGGCTTTGAGAAAACCCTTTTCTCTTGTAAAGACTGCATGGAATATATGCTGGTCTCCTGAGCCAAATACATCATAGATGACACCCAAAGGCCAAAACCTACAGGCAATGTCTGCCATTTTTAAACTGTACAGAGACCAAAAAAGCTGTATCTTGCTTGACAAGTGGGTTTTTGAGATCTGTAGTATACTTAAAACCCACTTGCCATATCCATCTCCCTTGTTGCTATGAGGGTGACTGTAGCGCCTTGCATTTGACTGCTTACGTCACCAAAATAGTAACAACGATTAAGTGTTGACGAACTGAAGTCTGATTTAGTTATCTAATTTTAGAAGTTGCATAAAGCTGTCTTTGTTATATAACCAAATTGACTTTGAATTGCAGGTACATTGAGACATTGAGCAAACAAATATGCTGGATGTGAAAACTTGATTGATTAAAATCACTGTGTCCAATTTCACTTGCTTGGTGGAAGTGTATACCACTGGCTCAACACTGCATCTCCAGTCAGCTATTGCACAGCAGATGGCCAAGTTACATTGCAATTGCAGCAGCAATGCCAAGTACGGGTACTGTAGTTAGCTAACAAGCTTTCTATTTAATGACCTGTTTGTAAAAGTCAGGATAATTCCCAAAATAAGAATGTTTGTTAAGGACTGACTAGGTGAGATTGACAATATCCAACTACCTGTTAGGAAATGTCTACCTGACAGCTTGATTATGTTGTACTGAATTAAGATTTAGCCACATAAAATAATTGTTGCCTTTTCCCCCTATAAAAAGCAATACAAGCAGATATTCCAGTTAGCTACTTAACTACCTACTTGTTAAAGCAATAAATCTAGCTAGATAGCATATTTAGTATTGCTAATTTAGTCTGTCTTACTTTAGTTAAAATATTTATGCAACCAACAAACTTGTGTTCGGCAAAGTAAGAAATGGTTTAGACTAGTAATAGTTTTATGCAACTGGCCCCTGATGACTGGAGCATTAAGTGAAATGGATCAAACTGAGGTGGAGTTACAACTAGAAATTAAAAAAAAAAATGGATTTAACCAGAGCGCTGATAATCAAGGACAGTTTAACGTTATTGCATTTGCATGCAGATTACCTGAGAGACATATTGCAGATAGATGGAAAAACATTGCAGGTGAGATTTAAAAAATCTACAAACACACAAAGTCTGAAATCCAACTCGTTGTCAATGTCCAAAATCCAGTTCCGTAATCCAGGTCAATTCCGTAACCCAGTCCATAGTCAATCCAAAGGGGGGTCCTCAAACAATCCAATTTCATACACAAAAACTCTCTCTCTCTCTCTCTCTCTCTCTCTCTCTCTCTCTCTCTCTCTCTCTCTCTCTCTCTCTCTCTCTCTCTCTCTCTCTCTCTCTCTCTCTCTCTCTCTCTCTCTCTCTCTCTCTCTCTCTCTCTCTCTCTCTCTCTCTCTCTCTCTCTCTCTCTCTCTCTCTCTCTCTCTCTCTCTCTCTCTCTCTCTCTCTCTCTCTCTCTCTCTCTCTCTCTCTCTCTCTCTCTCTCTCTCTCTCTCTCTCTCTCTCTCTCTCTCTCTCTCTCTCTCTCTCTCTCTCTCTCTCTCTCTCTCTCTCTCTCTCTCTCGACGTCACGGTTTTCTCTCCTTTCCACACTCACCAACTCCTTCCCAAACACATTCAACTGTTTGTTAGTCCTAATCCCTTGACTCCGTTCAGGTGTGACTGTGGCCTGCTGGGAAATGTAGTGTTTCCTGGCTCCCATGTGTTGTAGGCCAGGCAGCCATTTCCATGTGCAGCCCCTTGGGCTGCCACAATGTCCATAAGGTCTATGATAAATGTATACAGATTTTATTTTTAAAAGCTGTTGCTCTAATGATATTAACAGGTATGTTTTCCTGAAGAAAGAAGCTCTTAATTTAATAATGGTCGAGGACCACGTGGACTTAATGTATTTGAAGAGCAGCATGAACAGGGGGAAATTATGCCATACAAAGATACTCAGTTTCCAAATCCCACACATAGTACTATATTTCTTTCTTGGTTTCTTGTTGTGGTTTGATTGTGCTGTGCATAGAGCTGCTCGTGGGTCTCAGTGGAGGTGGGCCTAGGCAGATGGGTCTGAAGTGATTATGTTAGTGTGTGTGTGTGATTCCTTCAGGGCCTGTGGGAGGAGGCATTATTTTATGTGGACATTGGCAAAACTTCCCTTCCAGAAGAAGATAAGTCTAATGCCGCTTTTCCATAGCACAAAACAGTACGGGAACCACTCATACGAAAAACCATTCAAACTATTTGGAACTTGAACTAATTTTTTTGTTGCATTTCCATCACACCTTCAGAACTTGAAGATGGGAGGAGTTGGGTGAATATACTGTCTGAAGTGATGAAAGAAATTCAACATAATTTCACTACAGAGAAATGTGTCTCGGGACAATATTCCAGCTATTTAAAAATTGTGGTTTGTCTGAGCTTATTGTGTTACAATTTTGTGATGACTGTGCTTGACCAATCAAATGGTGGACAGTATTGGTAGTTCCACCCATCTGTTGCTTCTGAATTTTTATGGTATGGTAGGTACCACCTTGTGAGCAGGTACCAAAAATACGTTCAGGAACTATGGTTTAGGAACTACAGGAATGTTTCTGCTGGCAATGGGAACACAAGATCTTGGTACAGTACATTACGGTTCTGCGGTGGAAAAGGGCTGTAAGTCACACTTGGTATTCCCCATCCATCCAAACTGAAAGGTACTGTAATTCTCTCATAGCACTAGATTACTGTGTGCATTATCTGAGCTGTAACAACATTTCACCTTGTGAAATATTGCGCGTATCGCCATGGAGTGCTAGCTACTGTATGTCCCACATCTTCTGTTGATCACACTGAAAGAAGGCCAACCCATCCTTGTGGGCTCTGTAAAAAACTAGAATAAACACACATTGTGCATACATATCTCAGAACAGCAATTCCCCAGTCCACATTTAAGGAGGATTTAGACACAGAAAATTTTTTTTAAAAGGTTTAATTTATTGCCTTTTCTGAGTGGTCCACTCTCTGAAATTAGTCATTGTTTTATTTTCTGTATGGAAAATTAATGTGACCTTTTACTACCACCAGTATGATTGCACTGGGTATGAATGCATTTTGTAGATATTTTCTTTTGTACACAATTCTATTCCCACCATGTGAGAATTCTGTATCATGACTTGACAGATGTATGCGATCAGACTATTTAATGTTTGCTTGTCAAACCTTGTCAAATGTATCACTTTGCTAAATGATTTACTTGGGATAGTCAGTCTTGCACAAACTGCTGAGAAGTTCTGTTCTATAGATTCAGAATACTCTTATATGGATTCCAGCATAAAACACTCTCTATAGTCTTATGAAGCCTGAGCTCTACCCAAGAGGGCAGCAGCTGTGTGTTGACTTATGAAAATGTTTTTATCTACTTTGTCCCTGCCAGTTCTATTCGTGCTATTCAATTCTGCTCTGGCTGCAAATAAGTGTATGGACTATTTCAAGCTGGGTACTTCTTAGGAGCATAACACAATCAATAATTAAGCAACAAGAATCCCATCATAAGAACCTGTAACAATTAATTATTCAAATAATCATGTGTTGTCTTTTTAAGCACAGCTGAGCCACCAAATTAATCTCGCTGTTGCCCTGTTTATTTTCCCTGCGCATGTCCTTCAACACTCTCCTTTCAAACGAAAAGCTAAGCTGAAGAAAGCCAGCTATCGTTTATCACTGCCGAGCAGACAAATCTACTTAAAACATTTCAGCATTATTTGCTTATTTCCCTATAATCCATCAGCGTATCTATCCAGGGACTCTGGCACATTTTTTGTTGGTTTTCTTTTGTACTGATTTTTTTTCTGAGCATCTACTTGAGGGGGAATTACTTCATAAACAGTGCCGGATTTGAAAATAAAAAAAGATGAATAAGTGCAGAACTTCAACAGACACTGTTCCCTAGAGTCACATTCAATGGTCTGCTCTACTGGTTTAAAAACACAGCTATGGTATATATAATCAAACAAAAATAGCTTTTTGGGGTAATGTACTGGAGTTCCTCTTGCTGGGTTTTTTTTTTTTTGGTGCATTTGTTGCTCAAGGGATAGAGTTTTTCTTCATTGGACCTGTCTTCTCTTCAAACCCACAGCCCTCTTGCCCCCTGAGACACACTGACAGGAAGCTGCAGAAAGCCAGCTGACGGGGAGATAGACTACTGAAATGTCTATGTCAGGTGTTTTCAGTGTGAAGTCCCCACTGTCCCTCTGTCACAGCACACTGCTGAGAAAAGACTATTTCCTCAAATGGAGAAACCTTTTCCTTGCATTGATATGTATAGCTCTAGCCTAAATATGTTCTTGATCTCAATCTTGTATCTTAATTCCCATGTTTTCTTGTGCGTGTGAGGTACTGTGTAATTGCAATTTAAATCCGTGAATTTGTAATAATATATAATAATAATATATATATAATAATATATGCCATTTAGCAGACACTTTTATCCAAAGCGACTTACAGTAGTGAATGCATACATTTCAGTAATGATTTGTTGACTTCAGCCATCTCAGAAATGGCCCACAGATTAAAGACAAACCCCTTATTGGGTGTTGAGAGTACAACTGTCTCCTGTACCCTACAATCCCAGCCACCACTCTCATGATGGCACCCCCCACGGGCGTGTGTATAATTGAGTGAGTGGCAGCGGCAGAGCCCTGCCTGTAACCTACACTCTATAAGCACTCTAATTAAAGTGCAAATTCAATACTCCACCATCAGGGTTTATTAGTTGCGCCTTCGCCTGACACCCAAGAAGTAATTACAGCGAGACTGGTGGTTCACTCGCTCCGCAGAAAGGGCAGTGCTGTGGAATCCCTCTGCCTGACATCTGCCACGCTAACGGGAAGGAGGCCAAGCACAACTGCCCCGCCGGCCTACAAATTACAGCACATCCCCAGCACTGTATTCATCAAGCCACCTAAAACTCCTGCTATACACTCATCTCCTTCTGACCCCATCCATTTTACCGTGTCCTTTTATTTTCATTTAATATTTCAAGTTTTACAGAGAGAACAATGAACAAGAAGAAGCTAATTAAAATCACCCCCCAACACACACATATTTTTGAGTATGTTTGGTAACAATTTGGTCGATTTGGTTACTGATGATGGAGACGTGGAGGAGTTGTAAGCACCAATTGTGCACATAATGATGATATTGTTATTCCATGTTTTGCATATGATGAACATCTCAGCGGTAAGCCGGGCGTGCAGATTCTTCCTGTATAACATCAGGTCCCTTCCTTACCACGTACTCTACCCAGCTCCTGGTCCAAGAAATGCTACTGTCCCGCTTGGACTACTGCAACTCGCTTCTGGCTGGCCTTCCGGCATCTGCTATCAGACCCCTGCAACTCATCCAGAATGCTGCAGCCCGTCTGGTCTACAACCTTCCCAGACACTCCCATGTCACCCCCCTGCTCACTACCCTCCACTGGCTGCCTGTTATAGCTCACATCAAATTCAAAACATTGGTCCTAGCATACCAGGCAGTCAAGGGATCAGCCCCAACATACCTCCTCAAGATCTTCAAACCCTACACACCTGCCAAACCACTCCGTTCTGCTACCTCAGGACACCTGGCACCTCCCCCTCCGCACCTGTGCTTCCCGGTCACGTCTCCTGTCGGTTCTGGCTCCTTGATGGTGGAATGACCTTCCCGTGGAAATCAGAACAGCTGAGACCTTGGCCACCTTCAAGCGACGACTGAAGACTCACCACTTCAGGGTGCATCTCTCCCTGTAGTCCGGTTTTGTAACTTAGGGACGTAGCTGTTTAGTACTCATGTCTGCTTGTTTATGTATTGTATTAGGTGTAGGTATTATTTCGCCGATATTTTCTGCACTGATTGTTTTATTGCTGCCTTGGAATTGTGGCTACAGATTTACCTACAGGGTCCTAGTTTAACTATGTGGTTGCTCCTAGCACCTGGAATTGTACTTCCCTCTAGGGTGGCTTTCAGCTAAACTGTTCTTGACTACGGTTAACACTTTGTTGTATGTCGCTCTGGATAAGAGCGTCTGCCAAATGCTTGTAATGTAATGTGCTGTAATGATGGGGCTGCCCCACCATGAATACCTCCACCCATCTCATTGCCACGACCTGTTCATTTGGTTTATTTCTTATTTCTCTGGGGTGTTTTCATAAATGCATATGCAGGTAGCCTAATTCCCCTCCGAAGACTACAAAAAAGGCCAAAATGCAGCACTGTAAAGCGTTTGGGAATATGTTATTGTGTGATGTGATGTTGGTCTGGGAAATTGATTCATATAACCAATGTCTAAGAAGTAAAAAAATAAACCATGTACAAAGACAGAAAAACACATACATAAACTAAGAAATATGCATGCAACTACATTTACACAAACATGCACACACACACACACACACGTAAAAACGTAAAGAACATGCACACACACTAGGCTTTTTCATATGAATGAGTGAATTTTTCTGCATTTTTAATTGAATTTCTGTTTCGCTTGGCTAGTCCCCAAAGAGTGGTGTGTCTTCTTTCCACCACATGCTTATCTATTTATATTTTAATTAAAACTCTTCCAGAATGGAGCGTCTAGTGGAAGTTGTGCCAGATCGGCAATATGAACAAAGTGATTAGATGAGCACATATTCCCAGATAGCTCACGTCTCCCTATCTCTGTCAATGCTCTCAACCTCTGTGCTCATTCAGTTTTTTTCAAATGGTATTCATAAAATATTCCTTCATGAAAATAAATTAGACCCACCTGCGAATCAAATTCAATACCCATAGCAAATTAAGGATATGGTTTGGAACAGAGTCAATCACAATGCTCTTTTATGTTGATGTTAGGGACTACTAAAAACAAAAATTATTACTGTATCTAGGTTCACTGCAAACAAGTTATAAGTTAGCAGAAGAAAGTATCCTAGGCATGTCAGGCATGATCAACAATACATGAAATGTGTTATTAAATATGATGCTAACAATATGTCTAACTACAGAAACCCTATAAACTGCAACCAAGACAATGAACATATCAAAAAAGATTTAGTTAAATTAATACACTATTGTGTCTTTTCAACTAGTTTTCATTACATTTTTTGTGAAAGTTATGAGAGGAGAAGCTTGGGTTTCACAAAGCACTTATCTATTTGAACCTTGATTCAATAACACATTTTTAAAAACCAGTCGATACATAATTAAAAATTTTTCAGGTTTTGTCCCAGTGTCCAATGGCTCAAACTATTCAGACTTGTGTTAATGCACTTTACTATTCACGTGTACTGCTCTGCCCTACTGAGGCAGCCAACTGTCTGTAGACACCATATTGGAGATGAGTGTGAACTAGATTAAACATTTTAGTCTCCCTGTTATATCCAGCCCACAACCGTTTATGTCTCTAAAATATAATTAACTATATAATTGAGCTATAAATAACTCTCGTAATAACTCCTATGATACTTAACGAGAAGATAATAACTTATTACACGATCATTTTTCAAATACGTTGAACATTAACTGTTGAAAAACTGCAATATTGACGTTAGTTTTCACTTCTGGAGACCACTTCACTAGTGGAAACTCGGGCGAAGCGGGTGATCATGTCGTCACGACCGTAACCCGGAAGTGAAAGGCTGCCTGTGAGAAAATCCGATCCGGGCGAAGCACTGATCCCAAAAAAGGTGAGTTTTAAACACCAAAGCAAAAGATGTAATAGGATATATAAGTGTATTACGTACGTTGGGAGCCTACACGACATGTTAGGACGTAAATATACCTGTTACTATGTTGTAAATGTGTACGATACACTTTTGCGGTTTATCAAGAAAGAAGCTTGTGCTGTGTTGTAGCTAGCTTGCTACGCTAATGTTTAAGCTTTAAACTCAAAACAGATTTTAACGTTTAATATTTCTGCGATACACTGCCTTTCACTTGGTTCCACTCTCTGTGGATAAAGAGCCACTGTCATATTACCTGAATTAAGTTAGCTAGATAGCTAGCTTACCATATTTCTAAACATGGATGCAATACCTATCATCACGATTGTTTTTGTTAGCCTCCTAGCAAGCTACATATTGGCTAGCTAATAATAAACTTATTTCCTGTGCAAGTTAGCAAACTGTTCGTTTGCTAGCTATCGCATTAGCCTGATGTTATATTAAACGTTTGATCACAATAATGCTCATACATATGATCGAATTTTTTTATTTTACTGAGTCTTCGGAACTAATGGGAATGTATACAATCTGGTAGTGAAAAAGGCCTGTGTTGATTTAACTAGACTAACATTTTTAGTTACCTCGCTAAAACGAATATTGAACCCCACGTTACACTTTGAAAGTGATGCACTGGCGCTTGCGCTGTACTTGCGGTTGCAGTATCCTGCCAAATAGTAGTCTATACATTTTTGCAAGTTTTGCAGTAGTTGAAATGGGCTGCAGGAGTGCACACTGCCAGATAGTGAGCCCCAAAAGCGAGGAAAGGTGGTCACATCGAAGGGTTGCTGCATTGCAGGATAAGGGCCGACCTTTGAGTAAACTAAAGGTTAATTATTTTGGCCAGCATGACACAGGAAAACATCCAATACACGCTGAGACTGGAAACGTTGTTCAGAAATGTGTTTTAGTTGCATTTAGGCAAGTAAATATTAGGATACTGGCTGTCTTATTTACGGTCAACATAGTAAATAAGGGACTTTCTTCAGTGAAGTAGCCTGTTGCCAACCCCTCATTTTCTGCTGCAGAAGTAGCTGCATAATTATCAAGGATGATCGTAGAGGGTGCTGGGATACACTTTTCTCAACCAGCCAGACCACAGAGGACCCTTAGAGTATGACTTTAGTTGATGAAAGTAGATTAAAGGAGATGGGATTTGCGCAGGAGAGTTTTAACTTCTATAGCTGAGTATGTATTGGGAGTGTAGTGACCAACCAGCATGTAGCCTGAAGCTTAATTTTATTGACATTTTGCAGAGGTCGTGTTACCGATATCAGGGTATGAAGTGAACACTTGCCAAGCTACTAAATTCAGGGAAAAGTCACTTGTGCCAATTGATATAGTCAACCCCACTCGCCTCTTCAATGGGTGTTCAAATGAGTGGACCCTTTCCTTCAGCACACTATTTTCCATTTATCGCTCAGAACTTAGGCGAATGACACAGCACTTTAAAATTATTTACTTATTTACAGCCCAAATGATGCTAAAGTTGAGCATAGCCCTTGACAACAGCATCACAGGAGTCAGACTCAGTGGCTAAATGCTCCATAATCACTTTCCTTATTCAAGGTTTAAGTGGAGGCTTTAATAGTGTTGTACTAGTTAACATAGATGTACATTGGAGGATCTACCCAAAAAAGGAAAAACAATAAGCAGCCTGAGGAAAGGAAACATATTCAATGATAAGTGGTAAGTTGATTATGCTGATGGGACAAGTGAAATGGTTTATTGTTGACATTGCAGTGGAAATCTGTATACACATGGAAAGTTCGAACAAGAAGTGTGACATTTTAAGCGGTCAATTGTCATGGAATTTCAAAGTGGCACAAACATTAACTATCTCTTTGGTGAAAGCTGCATCCTTTGAGTCAAGCGTTGCAACCATGATCAGGAATGTTCATTCCATCGGGAGACTTTTCACTGATTTGTGTGGATATGCGAGTGATTTTATTGAGCTAGAGAGTTAGGTAGCTATTGCTATGAAGCTGTAAAACAGTAACATGCTGTTTTGGTTGTACCCTTGAGGTGCCAAGATGAAAGCTAGCAGCACAAGATGTTCATTATCCTGCTAATTTATTTGTCATACTGTTCATTGGATGCTAATGTTAAGGAAAATACTTCCAAACTGCAGTTAATTCCTGCAAAACATTAGCCTACAATTTCATAGTGTCTTATTGAACATTTATGCTCATTGTAGTTTTTTGTGCCATGTCATTGAGGTGTAAGTGCTAAATAGAAACTATTCTGTGTAAATCAAAATGATCTGAATCAATGTGAAACAAGTGCAATATGTAGCCTAGATTTAGTTTTATGAAATAAATATTGTGGCTGGTAACATTTCTAAATGTCAATTGCTTCATCCACACTGGCTCTAAAAAAAATATTTTCTAGGCCTGTAATATGAAAATTTGAATGAATTTACTGCAAAAGTTATGGTTTAATTCATACTTTAACCAATCCAGTTTATAATTGATGAGAATTTAGCTCTTTCTGTTGCTACAGTCAGATAATTACAAATTATAACCTTCTCTGTTTACTTGGGTACACGAATGTGAAGAGTTTCGCATCTGTTAACTGCTGCCACAGGAGGGTTCCTGAAAATTCTCATCAGAGTTCTTATGTCTAAATATGGTTTTGATTGCTGTGCAGTTGTATGGCCTCTTTCTGTATGTTTGTGTCATGGTTCTCGAAACACGGCTTTTGAACTATTGAACTATTGAAACCTGAGACGGGAGAAATATAATGAAGAAACATGAATGCTGACAGCGTTCCCGTTCCTGTTTCCATCGCGTTACCTTTCGCAGAGCAGCTCATGTTGGAACCCCTTAGGATTAGAACTTTTGCCATAGCCACAGACACATGGGATTCTCCTCTCCATCGACCACTAACCCCTGTAGATGTGTTGTGCAACACCTCATCACCAAATAATAGTAATAATTGCAAATACACAGTGGGTAGTGGAAAAAAGTATTCCCCCTTTGGAATTTTATTACTTCATGGATTCAAAATGGATTTAATTGGGATCTCTTGCCAATTGGGATGTCAAATAAAACAAAGCTTTTTGTTAATGAATTACAAATATGAACAGACAATAATTGATTGCATAAGTATTGTCCACCTTTGTACAATTAAGGTATTTCAAATGATTTAAAATGAAATACACGTCTGTCCCACAGTTGGTTAGTGCATTTTCAAAGAAGAGCTTCATCATGAAGACCAAAGAACAAGCAAATCAGAGAAAGCGTTTTTCAAAAGCACCAATCGGGAAAGATATAAGATGATTTCAAAGACTGAATATCCCCGGAGCACCGTTAAATCCATCATAAAGAAATGGAGAGAATATTTCACCCTTGTGAATTTGCCTAGAACAGACTGTCCTCCAAAACTGAGCATCCATGCGAGAAGGGCACTTGTTAGGGAGCCCACCAAGAGGCCTATGCCAACTCTGATGGAGTTACAGTCTTCCATGGCATAGATGGGAGAAACTGTCCATGGGACAACAATAGCTTGGCCGTCACAAATCTGCAATTTATGGGAGGGTGACAAAAAGAAAGACATTGTTGAGGAAAACTGACATTAAATCTCACCTAGAGTTTGTCAGAAGGCAGGTTGGAGACACTCAAACCAAGTGGAGGAAAATTATATGGTCTGATGAGATCAAGATATAACTTTTTTTGTCCTCAGCATTAGGCGCTATGTTTGGCATAAGCTTAACACTGCGCATCATCCCAAGACCACTATCCCTACCATGAAATATGGTGGTGGCGGGAGCCTAATGCTATGGGGGGGCATTCTCTGCTTCAGGGACTGCAAAACTTGTCAAAATTAATGGCGTAAGATATAGACAAATCTTGAAGGAAAATCTGACCCAAAGCATACAGCAAAAGCCATATTGTAGTGGCATAAAAACAAAAAAATGTATGTCTTGGAGTGGCCCAGACCTCAATCCCATTGAGAATTTATGCAAAGAAAGCGATGGTTCTGCAAATTGCTGTTCACCATCCAATCTGATGTAGCTCGAGCAATTCTGTAAATAAGAATGAGTGAAAATTGCAATGTCCAGATGGACAAAGCTGGTAGTCTTACTTAAATGGACTCACAGCTGTAATTGCAGCGAAAGGTGCTTCTATTGGGTGAATGCTTATGGAATCAATTATTGTTATTGTTGATCAGTGGCAATAAATTCCAAATAAATTTATTTTGATTCCATGATGTAAGAAAATAAAATGGCAAAGGGGGTGAATACGTTTAAAAAATGAATTTGTTTCAGATTTTCTCCCATTTTAGTAGCCAATTAACCCTCTCTTTTTCATGTCAATCCCCCTCTTGTATTGTGAGTTTGCTGCCGTAGCCCTGTGACCGGCAGTGACAGGTGAGGTATCGTCTCCTCCGAGACGGCACTCGCTAAGCCGTCAACCATAACTCTGGTACTCGAGAGCCACTCCTATACGCTGCAAACTCATGTCGGCTTCCCTCCCCCCTCCCTGGGGCAGACAACCAATTGCCACCCCCTAGTGGCACTCCCGGCCAGAGCTGACTCTGGCGTGGCCGGTGAAATCGAACCCCAGTCGCAGTGGCCAGCGTTGAACGTTGTAACCGCTAGACCACCCGGGATGAATACTTTTTATACCCATGGTATATAACAATCGTAATTAGCGGAAACAGGGAAGCAGATGGAGTAGTTGGTTTGTCCCTAATAAAATGTTCATTTAGCCACTTTGGATTTATGAGCCTAATGATTAGTAGGCTATATAATTATTATTAGGGTGTTGTCTTTATGTCTTATTTTATTACCTAGTGCTAAATCTCTATTAAATATTTTTCAGTTTGCAGATAACCAATTTTATAATGAATTAAATCAGTTACATTTTGGCTTACGACAATGCACATGCTAATTATGCACAGTATGCCACATAAAGCTTAGCTTATATCACAAACAACGCATCTTTACTGTAGCAAGGAATTCTGCAAAGTCTACAATATCTTACTGAGTGAAGATATTTTTAGTGGAGCCTCTAGTGGCTGAAGACGTTAGCCACTGTGGTTGAATGAATGCAGGAACTAGCTGCCTTTATTACGAGAGCCTCCACCTGCATGATCTGCTGTTGGTGCACCTGTAATTATGCAAGATGATCTGTTTCCACCCCTATTCCCAACTGCAATGGTGTTGATTGATTGGCCCTTCCAGCGCTGATATTGGGTCGATTTCATATCTTTGGACAAAACAGTAGTACTGGATCAGTATTTGGAGTCACACTCCTGCAACAGATGGAAAATACAGCAATCAAAGCGTAACCATGAAGGAAATAAATGGAATCCACCCTCAGTAATATGACATAAATTAAGTTCAAAGGATGCAAACATGTCATAAAGCTGTCACGGTAAACGCCTGAGAATTCATCTAATACTGCCTCACTCTGCAATCCTGCATTCAGTTGTGCGACTCAGTTGTGCCAGAGAGTGTCTGTGCATTTGTGTCACCAGATACTCTATGATCTTGGAGTACCAGGCTGCATAAACTACCAGTGGGAGGTTGGTGTGCATTGACATAAACGGGGCTGTATAAAAAGGTCATTTCTCAAATGGATGTTTTGTAAATTGTTTCTGAGGGAAACCAGTTTGCATAAGATACAAAGCACTAGATTGTGAATGTATGGTGGTGTAAGACTGGTATGGTCTCTGGGAATGTGTTGTATATCATAGTGTATGAGTGATGCAGAATCTAGCTAGGCGAATACATGTGCGTCCATGCCTCTTAAGGGTATACGTTTCAATAAATGCAAACAAGACGAGATTTCTCATGACATTGATTGAAATTGCAAAAAGAGGGTAATGTTTACAGTAGGTATGCAAAAAAACACAGAAATGACTCATGTTTAAGCAGTCGATTTTTACATATGGTTCTGTCCGAAATAGTGGTATTTGTGCACTACATGGATGCTAATTAATCCCTGTCACTCTCAGAAAAGTCTGATCTATCTGATGTAGATAGTGCAAGAAATGACAGCCTAACACATCCCCGGTACACAAACAAGTCATACAAAACAATCTTTATTTAAAATGCAAAGACTGTTCTACTACCGCATTGCCTTGTAGCAAAAGTGAAGTGTTTGAAATAGACACTTAAATAGTGGTACATTAATTACATTTTTCAAATATTTTTTTCAAAGGAAATAAAACTGATGGTGTAATGCTGTGAAATCTACATGATCCAGTGCGTAATTAAATGGGATGTTCACTATACAGCATGACACCTTATTATAGTACATGGAATAGCTTATGTATCAACTACTCCAATAATGCAGTGATGAAAGAATATAAACATTTAAATGTTTAAAATGTCAAAATGTTTTGTAAATGATCGTTTTGGCCTAAACCTCAAGGTAAACCATAAATGGTAAGCTAGTTTAGAGACTCTGGCTTACATGACTTTCACTCCTTGCTTTTGCAGACTATATGCAATCTTTATACTTATGTCTTTTTCTCATGGTGGTTTAGAAAAGAGAATAAATATGGAGCAGAGGTTCCCAGCTCCCCACAGTACAGACCTGGACTGCAATTTGAATATGAATGCCCCAGCAGCACTGACTCATCTCAATTCCGATCACTCTGAGATTTTTTTTCATTCACAATCATTTGTAGAGGCTCTACAAACACTCAACACTGCACCCGTCATTCTCCCTTGTTCACTTATTTCTTGTGCCAAAACCGTCATCTGATGTAAGCCATAAAATCTGGAACCTCAAATAAAGATTGGAAGGATACCATTTCAAATGTTGAAAACTGACATTTGGCAAAAAACAAGTCATTGATATTTTGTTTCATATAATGACTGAAAAAATACTTTATTTTTCTTCTCACTAAAGTACCAAATATTTCTACAATGATTTTCACGGTCAGGGCCAGATTTACTAAGATAGTCGCAGCACAAAGATGGCCGCTATTTTGCTGTCACAAATAGGGATACATTACTGCCAAATTTACTAAGACTGGTTCTAATTACACAATAAAATAAATGAAACACCCTGATTCGCAATTTGCAGCAGGATGCACTCATAAAAAATAACATGGCACGATCACATATCCAGATCATGCCAAGAAATGGATATGCAGCAACCAGGCACAAGTAGCGTGGGAACAATGAGAAAAATAAACATTTTACAGATCAGGAAGTAGAGATATTGGTCAACAAGGTACAGCATCACAATGACAGCATAGGAAACAACACCAATGGAGAAGAAAAGAAAATTGGAGTCACATCACAAAATAAATGAATTCATTAGGCATAACATAACGAACAGTAGATGATGGAAAAGAAAGAAAAAAAAGCGATGTAAAGAAAATATTACTTTACGTTAGGCGGCGTCCAACAGAAAAACATTCCTACAACCTAATGCGGGAAAAAGACTGGCGGTGGTTAAACCGAGGAAAGAATATTAGAATAAGAATAAAGAATAGAAATGGATAAACTTGTGATGGGAGAAGGCCACAAAACATCTGAAAGTAAAACTTTATTCATGATTCATTCTATAACCTCCTGACCGCATACGGACAAATTCTAATTTTAATTCAAGATCAAATTCAGTACTACGTTTTTATACTGACTGCTAGCTGATGACAAATTGGTCAATAGAAATCCTGTGTCCTTTCATATCATTTTTATTTCAAGCTCTAGTAAATAATATGTATGCTATATAGAATATATATATATAAATTTTGACTTGGCTGTCTGGAGCTTAGATACAGGTATTGCTGAAAATAAAGCTGTCGTGATATGAACAACATTTGTGAGATTTGTGCAATTTGGAAAGCGCAATACAAAACGGGAATTGTGAAATACCTCGATGATATAAGCACTCATAAAATACTGCCAGTTTTCAAAAGTTCTTAAAATTCTCACACAAAGAGGAGAGTTCCAATTAAGTAGGGCTGTCCCCGACTAAAACAAATCTTGGTCAACCAACAGTCGTCAGTTTTTTCCGATTGGTCGAAACTTTTTATTTTTATTTTTTATATATGACACACCCTATTTGTTTTAATAAATACAACTATATGCGCACTGCGCTTGTCTCATGTTTTATAACTTTCTTAAGTGAATGACACAAATGACTAACAATAGGCTAATAACTTTATGGAGCTGTAGTTCAAGATTACTTGAAAGGAAGAAAAACCTCTTCATGCTGCCCTTGCAGATTCTGCCGTTGCGCTTGTGAAGTTGCGGTATGGCCACATAATAATGCTTTTATTTGACCACAACCATAACACATTCTAATGCGTAGGCTATGTTTTATTTAATTAACCAGGTTGGTCTCATTGGGATTTAAAATCTCTTGCAAAAAAATAGGCTAACAAACTAATGATCACACATAGCCTAATGTCTTAAATTGTAGCCTAAAGCTGAACATAAAGTGCTATATCCTAATCTGGAATACTTAATCGACCTAATTTACTAAATCTCCACCCCGCTTTAGCGCGTTCACTCCATGTATACATATGCATGAAAAGATTCAATTATTTATCTAAAGAAAAGTCACAAAGTGACTTAACCCCCGCAAATTACATCCTAATAGCAACTTTACCCCTTGCAACTGCTTAGCAAATCTGACTTAGATATTGCGACCTTTTAGCGACTGCTTTTGCTTTCGAAAAGCAATCCTTTAGTAAATCTGGCCCTCAGGCTGTCATTTGTTTAGTATTTTGTGGCATAAAAATCCTTAGGCAATGAGAGCCCATTGGGTGTCCATCTTCAAGGAAATCTGTCCCCCGGAAGCCCAGATGTTCACAGGTAGTGAGATATTGAGGATGACACCTTCATTCTGCTTAATTAAATGAAACGAAGGACAAAGTTCTGGAGACATCCAAGGTGTGTTATTGTTGTGTACATCACTGAAATTCACTCTAGCTACCACACTCACTCAGTGACACACAGCAATGGCACAGTCCCTCAGCTGTGAGACAGCCTTAGAGAGGGTTAAATATCTGAAGTAATACCCTGTCCCTCACAGCAAATCCCCTTCAACGGGTTCTTTGGGCCAGACAGACTCAGGGATGGGAGAGAGGGAGAAGCGAGAGGATCGCGGTGGCAAAATCGATAGTTCATACCTTTCTGAAATTGAGTTTTTAGAAAAGGAGGAATTCTATAAGCAAGGCAGAATATGAAATTGCTGTCGTAGAGGCCTAATGCGAACAGCACTATTGATTTTAGCCCCTGTACCAATTATAGTTTTAAGTTTTGTCCCAGGCTTACTGCAGTCCTTAAAGATCTATAACGCATTGAGACAAAGCCTGGGAGATATTTGACTTTGTGTTTTCTGAGGCTTGGGCTTGAGTACCACTGACATTTTTTTCTTTTTCTTTTGGAAATTGGCAGGTGAGATGCCTGCACACAGACATGGCTGTAATTTTCTACAGAAATTGATTTTGGATTCTTTAGAATTGTTAAAAAATAATTTGGGGCATCTACAACATTTTTAAAAAACTCCCATTTTCTGGCTGTTAGTCCTCCACAAAGAAACAATTTCCCCTTTGCAGATGATGCTTTGTTGAGATGTGTTAACATCTTTCTAAAGGTTTGTCTTGAAGTGTGAACAACACTTTGTCTACACTTCTGCACTTCTGTTTTGTTTGGCTCAAGTCTGGGAGCTAATGTGAGACTTATTGCAATACTTTCCACCGTTCCCTTGCTGTCGTGATGGAACGTGAAATAAATTATTGCATTTCAGGCCTTTTGTTGTACAGTAGGAGATTTATGAAATATTTTTCTTTCTGCATTGCTTTTAGCACTCTTTTGCTTTTAGCACTGTCTTTCTTTTTCTAAATTGAGTGGACAGAGATTTTTATTTATTTTTAATTGCAGTTGTGGGGGATCACTGGCCAAATTTACTTGTTTGTGCAGGTGTAAGATTTTACCTATTTCAGATAAATAAATAAAAAAGTTGTGCATACTATAATGGTATCTCATTTGGGCATACTGCTTAAAAAAACCCATTCAATTATTATCAGAAAGATTTAATATTTGAATTAGAAGAATTAAACCAGACACGATGGAGGAAACTCCCAGCTAACTATATTGGATCTATTCTTAGAACCTAATAAGTTTCTTGTCTGGGTTGCACGTTCATCTACTTCCAGTCCCAAATGTATGCTAGACATTAATAATTAGTTTGTGGTAAGACTGTCTGAGAATATGTTTCAGCACATTTTGTTTGTAAAAATGTGTCACATTGTGTTCCAGTGTGCACGATTTGAAGGTAATATCTTGTCAGTATGTAATCTGAAGCAAGGCTCTCCCCAGAATTTTTTGACAAAGTAGTGCCGATGCTTGAAAATCTGTAATGGGGTGGTCCAGAGGGGGCCTGTGCAGGACTTTTTTGTGTTTTTCAAATGCATATAACTGGCATTTCCAGCAATCTAGAGCTTTAACTTAGCTTAAATAAGGTAGCCAATACAGTAATAAAGTGCCAAATCATGTATTAATCATTAATTAATTTTAAGCACTTTTTCATTTATATCACAATCCTCCTGTCTAGAGCTGGCCCCAGGCAGTAACCAGGGGGCAATAAATGAGGGGTAACTCCTTCTTCCAGGCTGGATCCCACCCAAACTTATAATAATATTGCTTAAAAAATAAGCAATTGTTTAAGTAAAAAAAAAAAAAAAAAGGTTTTCCATTTAAAAAAGTAATTGGTCATGCAAAAAAAGTTTTTTGTTTTGTATCTAAGCTTTATTTTATAGAAAACTCATTACAATTTTATGCACAATGGTTGAAGAAATAGCCTAAGGGTTAACAATGAGAAATATTAAAAAGCTAAAATGTTTAAAATGCTAATTGCATCTACCACAAAGGTCTACCACTTGTTTCTATTTCGGATAAGTTACACTTGCTCTATTGTGTGGAGAATTGTATTGGGGACAATAAAACAAGTTGAGAGTATTGAACTGTAGGATCAAACATCAAGCTGAGACAATGGTACACCCGTTTCAAATATCTTCACCAGAGCAATGAGAACTTGCATTCAAATAAGATGAGATGGCCAGCTGACTTTAAAGGATTTGTTTTCTTGTCGTTGCAATGACTAGCTAGATCACCGTCAATATCGCATATATCTTTGTATAGATCTATCTAAATCAATGTTTCAGCTATGAAATCAATAGCTACCTACCTAGCTAGGTAAGTACATACATACATGGAAATTCCCAACATTAGCTAGCTACTAGAAACCACTGGTGCAAATAGCTAGCCAGTCTAGTCAGTACTGGTGGTGCTGTCCGTGACAATTAGAGAACGAAATGAAGTGCAAAGATGCCTATGCTGATGTCACATAATGTAATGATGCTGAGCCGGTTTGGGCAAGACGTTTTTCATAGTGGGAAATAATTGCATTGGCAACCCCAAACTTATTCAACTGACAGTTTCTAAAGGAAATTCAAGCACATCTGTATTTTTACCCTTGGTAATGTGGCTGCCATATCAAGTGACAGAAACAGTTCTGATTCAAATACAAAATATGTTCTACAATTTAAAGTATTTGCAAGATTTTAAAGCTATAAGTGGCAGGCAAAATTGGTTCAATACATAATTATATTTATTTTTAAAATATATTCACACAATTTTGTGAACCTACCTGCAACACTTTTGGTAGTCACAGATCAGAGGAAATTACTGTGATGAATGTAATATGCAATATTTCAGCCAAGGAATATGACATAGTCAATTGCTAATTCTGATTTACAATCCAAATGGATGTTACATTATGAACCTGTTTACAACATTTAAGGTTATGCGAGTGACCGATCAGAACTGTATATAGGCTACACAAGTATGGCTTTCAAACCCAGTTATAATTCCCATACTGAAGAATTGTCGCCTAGTCTACCGATGTGCCAAATATCAGGGAGCTGCAATTGAGGATTTAGGAGAAAACAATTGTTCAAATATGCATTAACTTATATTCCCCATACATTTTAATGATGCATCATAAACCACAGAAAGAAAAGCATAGCTGGTAAGCTAGCTCAAACTATTAGCTACTATTGCAGTTGTAGCTAGTTAACAATGCTGTGGTAAATGGCTAAATATAATGCCGTTACTTGAGGTGATACAGCTAGCTAGGTAGCGTATCGGATTATGTATTAGAGTTGTGTTGGTTGTTATTACAAATACTGAAGCAGATGGCTGCCACTGTATTCCAAACTAATACAACACAGCTTTTGACCACGCCGGTCTGATTAAACTGCCTTGACAGACTAGGACAGCGCATGGTGCTGCCAGGAATATGACCTGGAAGAAGTTGGCAGTTTGTGAGGAGCTGCCGTACTCCCCCACACATCCCCGTGTCTTCTACCGGCTCATCCCTGAAGAATTTGCCATTGCCTGCCCCTGTGGCCTTTATGTCTGTGCAATAAATCCAGAGTATCCAGCACCCAGCCGTCTGCCTCCACTCTTGTCCCCATGTTGTGCTTTTCCATATTAATTGCATGCGGCCGCGGGGGTCACATGGAAAGAAATGCAGCTTTAAGTCCTTGCAGATTGGGGGAGTCCAGTCTTTCATCGCGGTATGAAATTCAGTCATGCGTGTGCATGCGTCGGCCGTTGAATGCTGCGAGAACAGTATTAATTTGATTCAGGGCTTTATAAACATGCGCGGCGCAAACTCCAGGAGCGCCTCTCCTGATATAGAAATAACAACGGGGCAGAGATAATGAAGTTCACAGTATCCTTTGCTGGTCCCAGAGCCCGAGTGCTGGCAATCTTCTCTGATCAATTCTTCCAGGCGCTTGTTTTCCTCCACACCCTCTTCCTCTTCATGCAGTTGGCTTTTCTCTCAGAGTCCACTTATTTTTTCACCTTTATACATAGATGAGGGTTTACTGCTACCAATTGTGCGGGCTTGTGCGCATGAATAACGCTCTGTTCATTTTTACCACTGAGGAAATGCGCTGGGAAATCCTATTGAAATGTAATACTTGTAATAGTGTAGGATTCTAAACCTAACCGTGCCCCTGTTTCACTCTGGCTTCATAAATATTGTTTGAGTACATGTCTATTTTTATTTGCGTGATTGTGTTTCTGAGATCATAAACAATGCTGTGCGATCGCCCCACTGTATAAGTGTATCAGGCTCACGGCTCGCGTTCGTATCTCTGTGAGTGTGGTGTGTGCGCTGTACAACAATTTCACTTAGATTTCAGTGTTCAGACTCACCCCTTCCCCCTTCTCTCTCCTAAGTCTTTCTCATTGTCTCTTGGCCCTGTTGCCTGTAGACACAGAGAGAGACCCTGGTATATTGCTTATTTCCCTCTTGTGTAGTAATGAGGGAGATGAATATTCATGAGAGCAGCCGGGGAAGCGGTGTGCGCTGGAGTCGTGTGAGTAATGGTCTGGATGCTGCTCCTCGGGTCTCTCCTCTGTGGGCAATGTTCACTGTACACCAGAGGACGGCGGCTCATTTACACCACTTCTATTTTTACACCTTCCTTTGAAATATTTTTAATATGTCTATTTTATTACGTTTCTCAAGGGATACGCTCCGGCAAATGGACAAAGAATTTCCTCGCATGAAAAATCCAGGCTTATCACATTGAATATTGCTGTGTATTTACTAGGATAAGAGATGAGAAACCACGATTAAAAATGTCATTGGTTTACCCCTTTCAGAATGGTAAATATTAACCGATTAAGCGACAACTTTTCAGTACTAAAAATATTCAGTCCTAAAACTAATTCTCTGTAGATGTCTGACAGTTGAAAAGAAGTGAGATTTTTCTCACGGTTGTCACCACAATTGTCCAGCAGGGTATGCTAATGACAAGTCCTCTGAAGACTCCCCTCGTAAATCCATTAAATAAATCATGCTATAATGCCCCAAAGAAATGTTGCCCCTGTTATTAAGTGAAGAAATGTGGTTTAATTGTACTACATCAAAGCTGATTTCTTGCAAGGCTTAAAAAAAATATATATACTACAAAAAGTCACATTTCAATCTACACATGGCTAGAGTTTAAGGCAATAAATAACATGCATGAAATAAAAACTAGATTTCAGTATAGGTTTAACTATCTATTTTGGAAAAGCATGATTTTAAATAGAAACAAATCACAGACATGATTTGAAAATCATCTTGTGTCGTGTAGACATGCTCTGATTTCAGCCAGGTGCTGCAGTCCGTGAGATTGGCAGCGGTGTAGACCTGTTCAGCAGGCACAGATGTTCTGGGAATACGAGGCCTCCGTGTTGCCAGTTTTTTAACCTTGGGAAGTGATCTCGATTGACTTTCCACCAATCCGGTGGGCGGCACTCCAATGATGGGAGTCGTTTTGCTTGCAGTTTGCCCCAATGTTTTGTTGAATATGAGCTCAGCTTTCACCAAGGAGCGTTGCAAATGCACAAATCTCACAGAGAAGTCCATATTGGAGCAATTCTATGTTACATTTTTACTGCAGCAATACGATGAAATAAAAACTAAATTGACACCTTGTCAGGAAATATATAATTAGGAAGTATCCATCAGGAAGTATACATTGTCCATGAAAATATGGCTGTTTCAGAAATCCTGTTATTTCAACTGGAACTGGACAACTGGAAGCACAAGTCTCAACAGTGCACATGGGCATACTCTTGAGGGAAACCCAGAAGTGCAGGGCTTGTGTTTCACGTGTTTCAATTTAGGGGCCGTACAGTGAGAGTAGAAACTGAGTGATGCAGTCATTATGCACAATTTTCTTAGTCTCAACAACCTTTTTGTGAACATAAATCGGAAACAAAATTTGCTTTAATCTGTACATAATCCTCAATCTGTACATTGAGCTGACGCCAAAACATCCCTATGGATCCCTATTTTCTTGGCTGCCTTTGACTGTAATGGCACAAAAAAATATAAAGAAGTGGTTTGCTTTTTTCTGTCACAAAGTCCAAGATTCAATTTATCAACAGCAGGCTTTGTCCTTAACTATGAATAATTGGGGTTTCCTGGGTGGCGTAAGGGTAAAGGCACTCGCCCGGAGTGCAAGTTGGCCACTGCGGCCGGGGTTTGATCCCTGGTTGCGTCAACCCGACTCTGACTGGGAGCCTTGTTTGCGGGTGATTGGTTGTCCACCCCAGAGGGGGGGAGGGAAGCCGGCAGGAGCTCGCCGCATGCAAAGTGACTCTGTGTGTATCAGAGTCACGGTCGACAGCTTGGCGAGTTCTGTCTCGAAGGAGGCAGTTCGGTGCCTTTGTCAGTGGTTACAGTGGCTAGCTCATAGTACGAGGGAAGAGATAGTTGAATTAGAAATAGGGTACAATTGGCCAAACAAATTATTTTTTAAAATGTTTTTATTTTAATTTTTTCAATATAAATTAAAAAAAATGTTTTGGTATTGTATGCAGGGGGGAAAACATGCCTTCATTTGTGACTGTAGAAGTCTTACTAAGCTTCACATCTTTGAAATAGTTAATCAGAGCCTTTTTATTCACCTCATGGTTAACACCCTACAAAGGTGACAGAATGGATCAGGAAGCGCCTCGGGGTTTGACAGAGCTGAAGATTGGAAAATGGTAGAAATATTTGCATTTTAAGTTAAGTCACCTACAGCATCAGTATAAATTAAGTACTAGGATGTCACTTGTTCCAAGTGCCAGATAGTACAGTGTGTATCCAATTTAGTCTGGCTTAAGAGACTCCGTGCCCTGACTGTTTAGCTCTGTTGCTCACTGACATGTCCCATTGCAAGGCCTGTGCATTCTCCTCATTGCTTTTCTGCAGGCTCCCTGTTGCCTTCACTGTGAACATTGTAACAAGGTGGCACTTTTTTGGCAAAATCATGAATCTTGAGCTAATGTGTGGTGATAGCCTGGGGCCTTAACCATCGCTGGCGCCCAGGTCCATTAGGCTGAGACTTGTACAGTCCCAAAACCATCATTGAGAGTTTTAAGAGGATAAAATATGAATCGGGTGCAATTGCTCCACATACAGTTATGAACAGGACATTTTTGCCTGGTCACCTATATTTGGATCTGTGCACGTGCGCAGATGTTGTGATGTCTCTCTCACCCTTTATCCGAGGCAAACGTCTGAGACAGACTAAGCTTGACTTTAATTTGGCTTGTCCCAAGTAGCTGCTTCCCTAACCACTCCACCCCAAGCTGTTGTGTATACAAGCATTCGCACTCTCACCCCTTCCCTTCTGTGAGCACACTCACAGTCATTATACCATATGTGTGTCTCAAAATCATTCCTAACGCCTGACTTACAAATGCGATTCATAAATCTACCACACAGAGGTGTTTTTAAATCACACTAACTTTATAATGTAGATGAGTGCTCTAGCCAGAGGGCCAGAAATCACAAAGTAGCTCACTGTTAAACAAATGAACCACCTTAGAGCTTTACAACCATTTGGCGTGCGACCAGGATTCCTTCAAAGATACCATTTGGTGTTTGGTTGCATTGATCGATAGCCAACTTTCCTGTAAAATGTTAGCAAATTACTACATTTCCTTGTATACAACCCTTTTTTTCATCAAATCTAGCTCATGGTGCATCTTCCTTTATCTGCTTGTTGGCTTACTGCAGCGTATATAACTGGAGCCAAACAAATAGAAATGGCCCTACATAATGAAGGCTTGATTAAAACCTTTTGCTTACTCCTTGTCTGGCAATCAATCCTCCAAATCTGTTTGGAGCTGTACTTTTTTTTCTGGAAAGCTTTAGTTATAATCTCAAACGAGGGGTTACGCATGATGGCTGTGTTTGAATTGAGCCTATGTTTATTTTTTGTATCTGTGTTGTGGATGAACATGATTAGTGTGTTTTTAGTGTATTTTTTCCTGTTAGCTGAATGATTTATGAACAATTTTGTTCATGTTAAACATGTTTCTGAAATGTCTGATTGTCAGCAACGCGCCACATTCACAAAATGTTTCTGCTATGTCTTAGCGACGTTGCGAAAACATCACCATCCGGTTTGTTGTGTCCCATTTTTCCATTTCACTGTATGCGGCATAGCCACCGGGTCATAATGAATTACTGTAAAATCGCAGTAGGTGGCAAAGCAAAAAACACACTTTTTCAAACGCATAGGCCTAATGAACGCTTTTGGTTGATAAATTATGTTACACCCCTCCGGCAACAACTTCTCTCATTTTGAGTGTTGAGGTGGTGGCCAAATGTAATTATCAGGTTGCCGTGGGACACCGTTTACTGGAAAGAGCGAGAGGCCTGTGTTTTGCTCCAGTTGGGGATGACTCATAGTCTCCCTCATTTCCCCTCTGACATTGTGTGAAGAAAGGCGTACAGTCCTTTTCCTGCAGATAAGTGCAGAGGCACTCCAATAAGCTCTCGTTCTTCAATGAACAGTTTAGGCCTTGTAGGCTAGGTGGGCACATTGGAGAATGGAAGGACCCATTTCCGCAGCATATTGAGCCATTTCCTTTCAATGTTGTTTCCCCGCTGACGTTAGAGCGTGGCGTTCTCGAATGCATGAGCGAGTAATGTACACTCGATTTATAAGTGCAATTAAAGTGCAAGTATGTTTTTTTTCTGGCTTCCTTCAAAGGACGTGCATGCTGGCGGCGGATAGCGTAGCGGTCTAACGCACCCGTATCTTGGCTGGTCCGGTATGAGTGTGCGCTGCCTATCAGCGACGCTGTTTGAAACCCGTTTCTGCCAGACCGGCCGTTAGCCCCGATTGGGGGCGGCGTTTGACTGTCCGCCCCACGGGGTCGGGGAGGGTGAGCCGGCTCGAGTTCGCCGCAAAGCACTTAAGGGTGTCTCCAGAACGTGGATGGGCAAATTCCGTCTCGGAAGCAGAGGAAGCAGAGTTCGCTGCCCTCAGAGAATTAGCTTGCCTAGTAGAGACGTGGCGAACTCGTTTGGGAAGGGCAAATAGAAATAAATAGGGGTATAATTGGCCAGAAAATTGGGAGAAAAACGCTTTAGATTTTGTGGTTGCTGTCTGTGTGTCTGTGTGTAGGATATTAACCCTTTCCCAAAGAACAGTTTCATGAAGTTAATACACTTTGGTAGTTTTGGTTGGTCTCAGCCATCCCTGGTCGATAGAACCAGCGAGCGCGCATTAACGGTGGATGTGCTTACTCTGGTTTATTGCGTTTTTTCGATCTTGTTCGGTTTGCATGTCACAAAGGTTAATGTACAGATGTTGCTAAAAATGAAATCTCCCCGGAAGTATATTAGGGGGGCTTATTTCTAGCCTTCATTATTCAGATTATTACTTGGTTCAAAGTCAAGTGATTGAGTACACTACATAACATTAACAGTAACATTTAAAGGTAAGACTGACACAATTTTGTAGCATTCATTGTATTGCATGTTTCAGTCAGTCAGCCATCTAGCCAGATATAAATTGTCTGTTAAAAGATGGATTTAGATGTGTTGATCTATGGTTTTTAAAATGTTATGAATTAAGGCCTCCCGAGTGGTCTAGCGGTTATAACATTTGATGCTGGCCACTGCGACTGGGGTTCGATTCCACCAGCCGCGCCAGTATCGGCTCTGGCCGGGAGTGCCACTAGGGGGTGGCAATTGGCTGTCCGCCCCAGGGAGGGGGGAGGGGAGCCCATAGGAGTGGCCCTGTGCGCGCATACCGGACTTACGGTGACGGCTTGGCGGGTTTCCGGCTCGGAGGAGGCAGTGCCCAACCACATGTCACTGCCGGTGTCAGGACTACGGAAGCAAACTCCGTAAGATATATATGAGGGAGTGGGATAATTGACGTGAAAAGGAGGGTATAATTGGATACTAAAAACGGGGAGAAAACCACAGAAAAATAAAATAGACAAAAAAAAAGTTATGGATTGGTGCATTTGTCGCCGCTTTACGGTCCCGAAACAGTTAAGTCATTTGTTTATTGTTTTTATTTAAATGTTGATATTTCTTGCCCTTTTAGTAGAAATTGAGTGCACTCCCCCTGGCTTTGTGCCTGCCTCCATACAGTCCTCATAATGCACTGTGAAGTTGGTCATGCCTCTCCTGGCTTGCTAGCTCAATTATAAGATGATGTGTTTATTCGAATTCCGCAGAAAGCACTCAAATTGCAAGGAGAGCACAGTGGATACCCATTAAGAAAGTTTGCGCTGCTAGACAGAAAGAGAGGTCTCTCACAAGGTAGTCCGCCGCTGCAGGTTTGTGACGGAGCGCTTGTTGTACTTATGACATTGATTCCGCAAGGATGAGGTCAGCGATGTAGCATTAAAGTTTAACCTCCGAGGCACCGGATACGCATAATACAGCACTTCCCGCTGACAGGTAACGGGCTATGCGTTCACATTTATACATTCACATTTCTGCCACTGATTGTGTTCCTTCTTTTCGCTGACCGCTCTGCTACCTTTCTTTCGGCTCTTTGTATCCGTTTCCCCTGGCGGCTTTTAACATTTCTCGCCGTCGTCTTTCATTCTCCACCCTTTTATGCTCTCTCTTCTTCACTCTTCTTCACTCTGCTTCCTCGCCACAGATGTGCGGTGTCAGGCCCCTGCAGCCCAGCACCAAAGCCATTCCTGTGCCTGTTAAATGATCTGTAAAATCTTTCATCTCTCCCTCTGCCATTTGTTGTGAGTGTGTATACACCTGCTGCTGTTAAAACAAAGGAAGGCGTGCGTGTGTGCGCGTGCGCGCGTGTGTGTCTGCGTGTGTGCGCGCGCGCCTGTGAGTGGGGGGAGCTGATCTGGCCATCTCACAACCTTGTACAGCTGGCTAGGTTCTGTAATGAAACTTCATTGCTGTTGAGTTTGATTGCTTTTTCCCCTCCTCTCTCACATCACATTACTTTTCTTTGGATGTGTGTGGAAGGTTTGTCAATCCCTCTTGAGCTACTCCCTGCTTGCTCTCAAGTCAGGCGTCCCGGGGACACTTCCCATGTCCTTTGATGTGGCCGGGGGCCTTGCATCTTTGCTGTGTCGCGTTAGCGTCATTCTGGCTCAGCCGGACAGACTTCAGTGGGTGAACCCTGATCCCGCTGCGGGCCGCACCCGAGATCGATTCAGATGGGCTCTGATTGGGCGACATTGCTTTGAAGATGAGCGTCTCTGTTCTAGCGTCCAATCGTTTTTTTTCTTCTCCACTTGTAAACTTTCAGTTTTGGTGCATTGCGACTCTGAGCCTTGCTTTTGTCAGTGATTTAACTTGATGCGACTGCTACCTGTGATACGGTCAGATCCCTCAGTAGGTCAGATATTGTGTTTTTCATTACTTTTTTTGGTCATCATCCTTTTGATAGTTTCAGAGGTGATTGTGAAGCCCCTGTTTTGGGCTGTTCTTTGTGGTATACCCGCAGCACTCTGGAGAGGCACTTATAGAGCTCCCTTATATAGGCCTGAACAGTGGCAGCTTTGGGTGTCTGCAAGTGTAGAGATAAATAGTGACGGCTGGTTGAAATGGATGCAGAGGATTTTCACACTGATTAGCAGCAGGGGGACGCTGACTCCAGAGTGGTGGCTGTCGAAGGTGGCTGAGCCTCGCGACCTACAACACCTTCTCGAAGGCTTGGCATTAGACAGGGAAGAGCCTAGAGCTGTGTGCACATAGTGGCTTTTCTTTCTTTCTTTTGTTTTTGTTTTGTTTTTTTGTTTCAGATTTTTTCCTGTTTTTCTCCCAATTTAGTAGCCAATTATACCCTCTATTTATTTCGATTCGCCCTTCCCCACAAACTCGCCACCCGTCTCTATGGGGCAAGCTAATTCCCAGAGCCCGGCGATGATCCGCCTCCTCCGAGACGGAACTCGCCCACCTATTCTCTGGAGACACCCTTCGCGCTTCTCGGGGAGCTCGTGCCTGCTCACCCTCCCCCCTTCCCCGATCGGGCCCGTATTGGCTTTTCAGTCGCGCTCACCCGTGGAGTCTGGAATGTTGTTAGCTGATACTTTGCTGTACACATGCTCTCGAAGCGTCTTATCCCAGGGTCTTTATGGATGCTGTTCATTCTCCATGTCCTGCTCGCATCAGTACTGAAATAACAGGAGCGGTTCCTGTGACTCGCACGCAGTCGATCACTGTCAGGGTGTTTCTCCGGCGACAAACAGAGCGCGCTTCCTCCGACCCCGCGCGCCGGAGCTCGTCCCCTTTGTCTTTCCGCCGCGCTCCTCTGACTCGTCTCCCGGACAGCTCCTGATCAATGCGTTGCCAGAGGCGCCGCGGCGATGCCAACGTGCACGGGCCTGAATAATGGCGGTGTCGACCCAGAGCGACGAGGCCCTTCGTTAAAATCGCCACGCCCTGGCAAGGTCGCGCACACTTCCCGCCTCGGACTCGCTCCTCTGCCGAACGATGCTTCGAACGTGCTCACTCATTTATTTATCTCCCTTGTAGACATAACTGTCGTTAGGAATATAAAGCCCATTCCCCTGGCTTCGTTGTCTATGACCTGCCAGTGAACTGCGGGACAATGCGACAGTGTGGTTTATCTCTGTCGCGGCGTGCTGAGTGGTTATTGGGGTCCCTGGGGGAGAGCTGGTGGGGTGAGCAGGGAGTGGAGCTCTAGGACGGGTCGATTAGCAGACGCTCTTATCCAGAGCGACTTACACAGTTTACATTTCTTTACATACAATCCATTTATACAGCTGGATATTTTACTGAAGCAATTCAGGTTAAGTACCTTGCTCAAGGGTACAACAGCAGTGCCCCACCTGGGAATTGAACCCGCAACCTCTGAGTTACAAGCACAGCTCCCTAACCATTACACTACACTGTACGGCACACGGGCCGAAGGGCATGGGCCACCTCCCGACACGAGTGAGGTGGAGTTTGCACTCTGGCTTCGTCGGCACCCACTTTGTTAAGGAGATATGAACAGGGACAGCACATGCTCTACTGAAGAGGATGAGTAAAAGGACAGGGATGGATGATGCATTGATAAATGGGTGTTAGACAAGCGAAGAGGAGTTGCTGACTCGGGCGCCCCTTGATTGGCGTCGCACCTTTTCAGCCAGGGCCAATAATTGGAGAACCATCTCTGTCCGAACCCCCCCCCAACCCCCGTCGGTTGTGTTCGCTTTCTCTCTCCTTCCCTCGTTTACTTCAAACTCTCCCCAGGTAAGAGTGATAGTCACCGGCCCCAGACTTGGCATTTTATGTCCCCGCCGTGGTGCTGGAAGAGTGATGCGTCTCCTCGGAGTGATAGACTGTTATCTTTTCACAGGTAAGGAGAGCAGAGGAGAGGAGAGGGGGGGGTAAGAAATTTTCTTCACTCGGTTTCACAGTCAGGTTTTGTTATTATTTGGCATATTCGTATTTGAAGTGTTAATTGAGTCCAGGAAAGAGATTCACACGCACAGAAACACAGTGCCTCGTGGATATTTGTCACAGAGGAAAACTTTTTGCTTAGTAGTTACACATAAAGCCCATTTGGGGACACCACAGTCTGAGGTAGTTTGAGCTGTGGCCTTCACCAAGGCAAAATGGGAAGTTTTTGGAGGCAGAGAGCGCAAATCATGCCCACGGTCTCTCACAGCTGTGAAGGAGGGGAGGCAGGGAGAGGAAGGAAGGAGAAATGGTGCGGCACACCTGCCGTGATTCTCCGGGGAGGTCTCGCCATCTGTGTCCGAAACCCAGGGAAGGAGAGAGGGATGGAGGAAATGAAAGAAACAGTGAAATCCAGCTGGGGTGGGCTTTTAAGGACCAGCGCTGTTCCAGCCGCTCCAGAGCTGTGCTCTTCCGCTCCCCCAAAGGGACAGAACTGACAGCGCATGGATGTGACAGAACAGGACGCACGGTCATTTGCGCACAAACTGCTGACATCGTCTCAACTCTGCCCCGAGTTTGATCGTGATAATGTGACGATGGCGGCTTGGGCCTTCTCGAGCATGATGGATCACGATGCAGACTGCGCACTTTGCATGCAGCGTCGAAGCTCACCTTTGACCTCTCTCTCTGCCTCCCCCTCTTCTTCTCCCTACATTTCCTTACCGCTTAACTTCCCCACGTGAGCTCGGGCCCTCGGTCCACAGAACTGCGCCGGCTTCCGAGGGAAATATCGAAAGCGGCATCTGAAGGAAAGCTAGGACCATTCTAGGCGTTCCACCTCCGGAGCTGCACCACCGTCTCGCTCACCCCCTTTATTTCTTCCTCTCGCCCCACTCCCCCTTCCTCCCTTGTTCCCCCCTTTCCCCCCTCTGGATCTGAGAGACAGGCCGTGCTCATTACCGAGCGTGCCAGTGGTTGCAGCTGCAGAGGGGTTTGTGCGAGGGCAGCTCGGGGCGCGACCAGCCCGGATGACAGTTGCGCTCTTAATTGTGACAGTTATTCAGTCTTAGTGGCTCCTTATAAATGTAGTCAAGCGGTTGATGTAACCCCCTGGCGAGACACTTTCTCTAAAATCCCTATTTTAAAAAAGTGTCTTTTTTTTTTTTTTTTACTGCACGGAATGGGGATATTTTTTTCTTTCTCCTGTTTCATTCAAACTGACGTTTCTTTTTATTTTCCCCCTGTCTTACTCTGTCACCTCCCACCCTCCCTGAATCTGTCTCCGCTCCTTTCTTGTCGCTTTTTAATTCCCCGTTTCATTCTTTTTCGTCTTGACTGCCGCTCCCTCTTTCATCAGTCTGTAGTACATCGGCCCATCTTTCATCCAGCGTTTTCCGCTCTTCCATTCTTCCCGCGCCCGCTTTGTTTCCTGTTGTCTCTCTCCATCTCTCCTCTCGCCACTCTCAGCCCTGTTGTTGTCGGAGGGCCGAGGTTGTGTCGAAGCGGTCATTTGTAAAGGGAGGAGCGCTTGCCCCGTTCGATCGCTGCCGCTCCAGAGTCTTCCTTGTGAACCTGCTCCGGTGAGGGTCGCCTGGCTCCCCGGCGAACGCCCCCTGCTGGCCTTGGCATCCACGACCTGAAGGGCAGAGGGTCAGCGCCAGTCTGTCTTAAGGAAGACGCTACGGACTCGTCGGCCCGCTGCCAAATATAACGGAGATGGGGAAATGGAGACGGGCTGTGTGTCTGTTTGGTGGGGGGGCTTTGTCAGAGCGAGAACAAGGCAGAACAGATTGACCCTGATTACCAGGTTGCCAGTGTTGGCGAGTGCTCATTTCCTGGTGTCAGGGCCCATTACTCTACCGCTGAGTCAAGCCTGTCTGTCTGACTCCACTGTGAGAGTGTGCTGTGATTGGACAGGTGTACCTGGAGACAGACAGAGGGAGGGGATAGAACGGCTGGTCAAGGCATGATGCACAAGGCATGACGTGTCTGCGTTTGGTATCAGGATGTTTGATTTCTCAGTAAAGAGACCAAACCAATTTAAAGGTGTCACATGTAACATTGGCAGCAACTACTTCAGCTACCTGACTGGGAACTCAATCCGTAGATGCATTTAGACAACCACTGCTGAAGGAAAAAACACAATATGGTTTTTTTTCTCCATTTGTTTTCTGTTTAAAATCTGGGCTCCAGTTATCCAAGATCAACACCCTTGTATTAAAAATGTCCTCGCCTCTTTACATCAGTTTGGTGGGAGTCGGGGAGATCTTTTATTGGCCCTTTTGGTAAAAGACACCAAAACCCAGCAGTCACTGCGGCCCTCCAGGAATGGAGTTTGAGATGACTGCTCTCGACGTCATCATTGTGGTCTGTGCTAAGAAAGCAAATAGCTACTGGTCACAAGCCTGAATGTAACAAGCGTCTGTCAACAGAAGAATGGATCTGCTAATTGGCAACTGTAAAATGTCTGTTGCTGAAACGGTATCTCTTGCTTGCAAACAGTTTTTTCTTGCATGAATGACAACTAGATTGTATAGAGTTTCCAAACAATGTAAAATGGCTGAAAATGGCAAAAGACCAAAGTAGGAGGCAAGCATCCAAAGTGATTAAGTCAATGACTTATCATAAATAAGTGCTCATAAATTGTAACGTGGGACCCTATAATAAGACTTGTCAGTTCTCTTTTATGATTCGCAATGGCAATTAAATAATTTACAGAGTGTTTTTGTTAAGATAAAATGCATGCCGCAAAGTCGGTCATTGATAGCTGACTGCCAATCCTTATCAGGCCGCCATTCCACTGTCGTCATTTGGTTTGAGCCGGGCAAACAGCAGATGCTCTCTATAATCTGAATCCTCGTTTCTCTCTTTGTTTGGTCTGCTGTGGGGGAAATCTGTTAAACCCCCAGCCGCCCACCCCTTTTACTAAATACCGCTTTCAGCACCACACGCAGCACATTTTTACATTTCGGAAAGTTTGAAATTTGTTCCCTACCATATTGTTTGTAGTCTCCAGAAATGTACTTCCCATTTCCTGGGGCTGAGGCCTTCACAAACACTGATTTGGTCCATTAGCCCTATTTTAATAGCCCATTATGCATTATGTGCAAGGCCGAAACGACCATATATATTGGGGGGGACACATCCCCCCCAATATTCAGATATGCTCAAAATGTCCCCCCCAATATATAGCCTAGCTGATATAAAAAATATAAATAAATTGATTTGGTCCCCCCCAATGTTGACTCCATGGTTACGGCCTTGATTATGTGGCACCAGAATCTAATGTTTTGGTATGTTTTGTATTCACGAAAAGTACGAGGTGAACATTTCCACCTTGGCTTCGAAATTCTAAGGCAAAGAAACGGACTTGGGTATGTGAAGAAGACCTACGTCAGTGATGCTATATTTATTGCTGGAGTCATACTGCGGGAGTAGTCCTGTTCCCGAGGTTGTTTTGTTTGAAAACATTCAGGATTTCTGGCTTGTTTTTTTGTATTTGCCATTTTAATGGAATGCGGTACATGACTGTACAGTGGTGCAGCAGCGTATCAGTTGGTTATTCACCCAGCAATGACAGAGAAAAACAAATCAGTGTTTGTTGCCAGCAATGTACAAAAATATTTAAGCTGTTTAGCCAGCTAAGCCTGCATCACCTTTACTCTACGTTTATATTAGGATTATTGCCACATTGTCTTGTTGTAGGCGAAAGTCATATTGTTCAATTTGCTTGTGTAATGTTGCTCCAATTTGCACAGCCAAAGAAAGTTGTCCTTGTGGTTAATTTGTGTACTTTACAATAAAGGAGGACTGCGGTGAAGTGAATGCTTGTCGTAACGTGACGCTGTTTAGATTTTTGGTCGTACGCTTGCGATGTCGCAAGGGTGTGTCATCACAGACGGAGAGGAAGAAAGCGGTGCTTGGGAAAGGGCGGAACCTATGTTCTTCATTGAGTCTTAATCAGGAGTGACTGCCGTTCGAACGAGAGGAGAAGCGGAGCCGTCCGCTTCCTTTGAAGGCCATATGTCCAAAATCCAGGAAGCTGTTCAGACCGGGCCGCTTTGTATAAATCACAGGCGCGGAACCCGCGTACTCGCACCGCACAAACAGCGAAAGCGACAGATGAGAACCGAGACAGACTCATGCGTCTCCCTGGCATTGATTGGAAGGTGTCGGGGACTTTAATAGGATGGAGCCTCTCGATGACGGAGCGGCACGCGCGCATCGTAAATTCACCTCCGACGGGACGCTGTCATGCTCTCGTCCCCCGCAGCGTGACCGTCAGGTCGAGCGGGAGGGTGAGGGAGCGCAGAGGGAGCGCAGGCCTGCGGAGCGCGCACAGCTGCCGCCGCCCAGATGTCTGAGGGACTTTGATCTGGGTGAGCGCGCCGGAGAGACACGGGAGGGATGGAGGGAGGGAGGGAGGAGGCTGGGAAAGAGGGGGAGAGGGGAGGGATGGCCCCCGACACCCCCGTCCCCGTCCCCGTCCCCGTCCCCGTCCCCGTCCCCACATTCACACGAGGAGTAATGTTAACAGCTTTTTAATTGAAAAACGGTTAACGTTACTGTTAACGGCTCGTCTGTTTTCTTTATTTGCTTAGCTCTCTTAGCAGAAAAAACCTAGCAGAATAAAAAAAAAAAAAAAAAGTTTTATGCATATCCAAGTCAGTACCTCACTCAAGGGCAATGACGTGCAGAGGGGGTGGCTACAGTGGCTCGAGCCGCTGCCCCTTTGCCCTCCTTGGCTGAAATGCCCCTCTGGACCAAATAAATACATATTATTATTATTATTATTGTGTTGTGTTGCTGCTGCTATTGTTATAATTATGATTACTGTTAATCCTAATTAAACCTAATTAAATCGCCATTGTCATTATAAAACTAAAATGTCAGGTGATAGGGCAACAACAACAGGAGAGCTCTTTTTCTTGGTTTGAGCCACTGCCCCTCAAAATGTCTGTGCATGCCCATGCTCAAGGGTAAATCAGCAATACCTCACCTGCGAATAGAATCTGAACCCTTTGCGCTACAAGTCCAGCTCCTTAATCGTGGTGCCCCGCTCTGAGAGTAAAGAGGGAGCTAACTGGAGATAAATACCACAAAATGTTAGAGAATAAAATGTCTAGGTGCAACATGTTCAGGAAGTTTAAAAGTATATTTTTGTCAGCAGTACGCCTCACAATGGCTTCCTCATATCTCTCCTAATGCCCCCCCCCCCCGCCCAACGCCTCCTCTCCAACCTTGACACACACTAGCTACAGTTACCGTACAAGAGCCAAGACATCACAGGAGGCGGAAGGAAAAATAGAGCTTTTAAGAGAGGGAGAGAATTAATGAAGAAAAAAATAGAACATGAAATGCAAAAAAATTATATCTTTAAAAATTGTTATCAAACCCTCCGACTACAACTATGGGACTAGCTACTACTCTGGGACCGGTTCCCCCTTTGAGGCTAGAATTTGCCTAGCTGTCACCTGTGACTCCCGATACATACCCACAGAGAAGCTTTCTGTGTATGCGGCAAGCTTGTGCTGGCTTCCTCCCCCCTCCCCCTGGGGCGGATCGCCACCCCCGAGTGGGATTCCAGGCTAGAGTCGGGCTGGCCCAGCCGGGGATCGAGCCCTGGCTGCAGTGGGCAACCTGCACTCAGTAAAGTGCCTTTACTGGTTACGCCACATGGTTTGGGTGTTTCTTATTTTCACTTTAAATTAAAATTTTGAAAATAAATATTTTCAATACACCCTCTTTTTGCCATCTTTGTAATATGACAGTGTACCATTTCAGTTTACTTGACACACACAGTTTAACATGCTTTTCATGGTCAAAATGACAAAAACCTACAAGAAATGACTGGACTTTGCAGAGACATAAGCAAAGTTGGTAATTAATAACTGAAGGTGGAAGATCCCTCCCCCTCAGCGAGAACACGGGTGAATTTGTCCTCCCCCTGTGCACTGTCTGTAGTACTGACTGCCACCATAGCTCAGCTCAGAAACACAATCACCAGGAGCAGAAACCACGGCCAACCGACACCAGAATTTATGACCCTGCCTTTTGAATCAAATTGAATTTATGGATGAAGAACTAAAGGCTAAATTTTGTAGGTGCCGGCATGCGCGTGTGTCTGTGTGTGCGCGGAGGGATAAAGCCCAGGTTATCGTTTACCGGCTCCCTGAAGCCGAGAGAGACTCATAAATTGGTGAAATTGTCCCCGACCGGTGTTGGCGGTGAGGTCGTTTGTCTCTGTCTGGTTGTGGAGAGGCGGCGGTGCCGACAGTGGCATGCCCGTGCTGTCAGCTGCGCTCCGCGACACTGCTTTATGTGCCATTACCCCGACACGCCTCATTGATCCGTCCAACGCCCCGGGCCCGCCCCTGTCAAAATACACTTTCAGAGACTCGTCCTAGCTACAGCCCAGCCGGAGACAGGCAGGGTTTTGGAGCGGCACCTTGTGCGCTGTTCTCAAAGTCATTTTGCACGCCCTTTTCACCCGGGGTTATTCTGAGGTAACTTATCACGGTCTTTAAAATACTACACGAGCTGTCACACGGCCCCTTAAGGGGAGGCAGCTGGGACTCTGTTCATTAGCGTGGCCCTCGTGAGACAGGTCCACCTTCTGCTGGGAGCAGAGCCCACATACCCCCCCCCGGCGCAGATGAGGAGCAGGCCACCCCCATCCAGCCCATTTTCCCGACGTGATTCAGACAGTGTTTTGCCACGGCTGTTTTTGACTGCACTTGTCCTGTAGTTAGCCAGGACCACGAATAGCATATGAGAAGTATGAATTTCCGACTCCTGAAAGCTGAATGACGGTGCCACGGTGAACCTGGGCGCCGGAGGGGAGGGCAGGTTCACTGCAGGTAGCCGGTGCGCCTGTGTGACGGCGTGTGACTGGAACTGTCACACGGCTGTGAAAGCTCAGGACGAGTGTGACTGGGTGAGAACCTCCTCAAAAGACACGATAATGAGAAGTGGGGGAGGGGCTGGCGTGGGTCTGACGGGCCCGCTGATGGCTGACACTAATACGGCAGCCCCGGTGGGCGACGGGGGTCCAGGAGCCCACTTCCCACCGGGCCTTGTCACTCCCTCTCGTCCCCTCACGCCTAAGCGGGGCTGGTAATTCACACCACTGTGAATTAGTCGCCAGCAGTGGCTGACATGCTACAGTAGGCTGTACGGCGCTCACCTCTCTGCCGACCAGGACCGGCCCGGGCGTTCTGCCGCCACCCCGTTCATCAGGGACGCCTAGGGCAGTGTTTCTCAATCCATTCCTACAGGGCAGACTGGCCCTGCATGTTTTCATTCCAACCACCACTTAAAACCCTTGTATTATGTTTCAATGTTTAACCAATGAATACTGTTTCGGCCAGAAATGGCCAGTGCTATACCAGTCACCTCAAAATTGTGAGGTTCTACCAACTAAAAATACAAGCAATACATCTTCCAAAACCAGGTCCTCCAGCAAACAGTATATGTATGATGTGAAACCGAATATATCTCCTTGTGCGTTATTGGACTTCAGTAATCTGTCTGCTGGGCAGAGAACATGCACTGGGATCTGTGTGCCCTGCCTCGACCGCCTGCACCGCGGAGGTTCTGGGGAGGGAGAGGTTCCTGCTGTCCTGGGACTCAAACGTGTGTCGCTGTGTGCCTCTGGTGGCTGGCTGCTGACCCCCATGTCCCCTCTCTCCTCACAGGGTCAGTGTCACTCCGGCGTGGGGATTGGCGTTGAGCGAGCGGGACGGGAGCACGGCGCCCTGAGGGAGGGCAGCAGGGGGAAGCTTTGCAGGTCAGTCCGTGTGCCTTCCTCTGCTGGACAGGACGCGGGAAGGATTGCTGAATCGCCCTCGCTGACTGACTCGCCGAAAACATTTGTGGTGCCCTTGCTTGCCCCTCTGAATTCGAAAGTGAGCAGGGGCTTGGTTTTGGGCAGCTGTGATGCAGCAGTTTTTGCATGCTCATTGGCAGTGAGACCCTCCTGCCTGTGAATGGGTCGAGATGCATTCATTAGCATATCAACAGGTCCATATTTGAACTGTGGGAATAAGCTTATTGTAGAGAGCGTTTTGGTGTGCTGTTCACCCCCCCCACATAGACAGCCACACATGTACTGCTCTCTCTTTCCCTCATCTTTCCCTCACTTCTACTCTATCACCTGTTCTCAGTGCCTCGCAGCCCCCTTGTTATCCTGGGGTCTAATTCCAGTTGCCTTGGCAACCGTGTAAAACACCGCTGGCTGCTTCCCCTGTCAAACTTGCTTGCTCGTTAACTTTCATGTTGTTTAATGATTGGATCTTATTTGTATTTTTCTGCTGCTTACAGAAAGCCCGAGGCGTTGCTCACATCAGTGATTAGTTCCGTGCCTGTTGCTACCCCTCTCTTGCTTCCGTCTTTCCCTCACGCTTGGTCTGTCCGTCTGAGATGGTCTCGTCGGGCGAGCAGAGCCTCGTTACTCTCCCTCTAATGACCCCGGTTTGGGCCCATGTAGCCCACCTTTTTCTTACGCCGGAATGGCCAAAGTTCAGCCATGCAGGTGCTATTGGACTCATTACCACCGTCTTCATTTGTCAAATGGCGCCAGGATTGTTTCTCCTTTAGTAACCTACGGTACAAAAACAGGACCCTGGAAACACATGGTGCTACAGAGACATCCTCTTTCACTCTCTGTCCGAATGTTGGTGTCAGAAGTGGGATCCATGCTGGGAGAAAAGGGGCTGAGGGATTAGGGCCTTACTGATCTGTGCAGGGGGGCAATGGCTTGTATCCCCTCCACCCTCTCACACCTCCACAAATGGGGGAGTGAATGAATTATGAATTAATAGGGGTTTAGGCATTCATCCCCCACCAGCAGACTAATTGGCACAGGGGTGCAGCGAATTGGACCACTGCAAAGAGGAGAACAGACTAGAAGAGGAACGTCGCATGTCGTGTGATCCCTGCCCAAATCTGGACACTGCATCCTGCGTGCGTTGGCGTGAAACTCTGCACCACTGCCATCCTAGGTCAACGGCGAGAGTGTTTTCAGAGTGCAAATTGTACGGTGCAGTGTGCAGAACAGCTTATTTTTCATTTGGATTTTTGAAAAATAGAAACTCATTCTTTTATTGATAAAATGACAGCTAATTGAGAAGCCGAGGAGAGAGATGGATGGAGGAGCCTGACGGCTGAGCCCAGTGGCATATTGGGTTCAAAACAAACTGCTTTTTTCCTCAAAAATACTTTGACATCTGTCATTAAGAAAAAATCAGCTCACATGCTGCGACAGAGACATTCTGTTTGTTTCGGACAGCGATGTGATGGTTTGAGATGGGGGGAAATTGTGGGCAACCATTTATACTTTATATATTATACCATTTCTTTAAACACGTGTACACATTCCTGACCAGTACAAACTTTTGTTTTCAAGTTTGTAAATCTTTGAGGAGATTCATTGTTTGTAAAACTTAACTGATTTGTTATTCAGCATGTACCTCATTATTTCTAATGACCAGTTAGTGTCAGTTTATTAGGGTCACTGAGCAGAATCAGTCAATGTCAGTTAAACAGCGCTGTGCCATTCAAATTATGAAGCGTCTCATTTTTCATAGATTTTTTAGATGGAGAAAGCAATACAGGCTGTATAGTTTCTGTAATACATTGCAACAAACCATTATCATGCACTGGACACATCTTGCGTTTTGTAACAGCACACAGTGTTTCTGTCTGCCGTTTTCTCTGTTACTTCTGCCTTGCTTTGATAGCTCAAATAATGTGACACTGATCAGTTGGATGACACCAATTCGTGTTATAAAAAGCATCGTGCCTGAAATGATGATGGATGTTTTACAATTAAGCGGAGCGCGGTGCCAAGTGTCGCGCACGCACTGCACAACACGCACTGCACAACACGCACAGCGGAATAGAATCATTTATTACAAATGATCATTTGTTTAAGCATTTGCTAATTATTGCAAAAGCTGTGTAATTATTGCCAAGTTTCTTCTGTGGTACTTGCTATGGATTAGCAGTATACAGCCAGGTCCAGAATTATTGGCACCCTTGATGAAAATGACCAAAAGTCTGTAGAAAACAAATAATACCATATATTTCTACAATGTTTAATAAGGTTGGATAACTTTTTTGGAGAAATCTTTGAGCATTCCTCCATACAGACCCTTTCAAGATCCTTGATATCTGTAGGTTTGCACTTATGAACTGCCCTCTTAAATTCAGACCACATGTTTTCAATAAGACTTAAGTGTGAGATGGCCATTGCAAAACATTGATTTTGTTTTCATGGAACCATTTCTGTGTTGATTTTGAGGTATGTTTGGCATCATTGTTTTGTTGGAAGGTCCACCTACAGCCAAGTTTCAGCTGGTTTTTGGCAGAAACGTCCTGGTACTTACTGGAATTCATTATGGCATTGATCTTAACAAGAGCCCCTGGACCACTGACAGCAAAACAGCCCCAAAGCATCAATGATCCACCACCATATTTGACGGAAGTTATGAGGTGATTTTCCTTGTATGCATCCCTCTTTTTATGCCAAATGTGCAGATGGTGTACAAGTCCAAAAAGTTAAATTCTGGTGTCATCTGAAACAGCACCCAGTTCCAGTCATACTTCCAATGATGTTGGCAAACGTCACGCTTCAATTTCTTGGTTTCTCTCAGTAAGGGCTTTCTTCTTGCAACCCTTTCAAAGAGCCTGTTGGTATGGGGATGGCATCTTATGGTTGGTTTTGAGGCTCTGTGACCCCAAGATACAACTAAATTCTGCAGTTCTTGAACTGTGTTCCTTGGGTTCTTCTTTACCTCCCTCACCACCTTCCTCACTGTGCGTGGGGACGACGTGCATTTGCGTCCTCTTCCTGGCAAGTTTGCAACTGTTCCAGATGTTTGAAAGTGAAAATAAAATAAAAAATGGCAATAATTCTATTACAATATGTACATCTCAATAAAACATTTTCAATATAAAAAGCCAAGTTACACATACAAAGGATAGCCTATACACATACACTTTATGGCCAAAAGTATGTGGACACCCGAACATCACACCCGTATGTGCTTGTTGAATATCTAATTCCAAAATAATGGGCATTAATATGGAGTTGGTCCCCCCTTTGCTGCTATAACAGCCTCCACTCTTCTGGGAAGACTTTCCACTAGATGTTGGAACATTGCTACGGGGATATGCTTCTATTCAGCCACGAGAGCATTGGTGAGATCGGGCAATGATGTTGGACAATTAGGCCTGGCTTGTAGTCAGTGTTCTAACTCGATGGGGTTGAGGTCAGGCCAGTCAAGTTCTTCCACACCGATCTCAACAAACCTATTTCTATATGGACCTCGCTTTGTGCATGGGGGCATTGTCATGCTGAAACAGGAAAGGGCTTTCCCCAAACTGTTTCCACAAAGTTTGAAGCACACAATCGTCTAGAATGTCATTGTATGCTGTACCGTTAAGAATTCCCTTAAGGGGATTAAGGGAAGGGGTCTAAACCCTAACCATGAAAAACAGCCCCATACCATTATTCCTCCTCCACCAAACTTTACAGTTAGCAGTACGCATTCGGACAGGTAGCGTTCTCCGCCAAACCCAGATTAGTCCGTTGGGCTGCCAGATGGTGAAGCGTGATTCATCACTCCAGAAAATGCGTTTCCACTGCTCCAGAGTCCAATGGCGGTGAGCTTTACACCACTCCAGCCAACGCTTGGCATTGCGCATGGTGTTCGCAGGCTTGTGTGCGGCTGCTCGGCCATGGAAACCCATGAACAGTTCTTGTGCTGATGTTGTAGTGAGTGTTGCAACGGAGGACAGACGATTTTTACACGCTTCAGCACTCGGCGGTCCCATTCTGTGAGCTTGTGTGGCCTACCACTTCGCGGCTGAGCTGTTGTTGCTCCTAGACATTTCCAATTCGCAATAACACCACTGACATGTTCTGGGGCAGCTCTAGCAGGGCAGAAATTTGACAAATTCACTTGTTGGAAAAGTGGCTTCCGATGACGGTGCCACGTTGAAAGTCACTGAGCTCTTCAGTCTACTCCCAATGTTTGTCTATGGAGATTGCATGGCTGTGCGCTTGATTTTATATGCCTGTCAGCCATGGGTGTGGCTGAAATAGCCGAATCCACTAATTAGAAGGGGCGTCCGCATACTTTTGGCCATGTAGTGTATAATTGGCTAATAATAATTATATAAATATGTATTTTAATTCTGTAATAAATGCAGTACTGTACAGAGCTTCTTGATGTGCTATTGTTTGTAATAGCTGTACTATGCACATACATAACAGTGATCCTACATGAATATATAGTAAGTTGTTGATATGAAAATATGCTAATGGTAACTGCCAAAATAAAGGACACATCAATATAAAGAGTCTTAATAGGGCATTGGGCCACACCAGCCACCAGAACAGCTTCAGTGCACCTTGACATAGATTCTACAAATGTCTGGAACTCTGTTGGAGGGATGCAACACCGTTCTTCCACAAGAAAATTGGTGTTTTGGTGATGATGGTGGAAAATGCTGTCTCAGGGGCTGCTCCAGAATCTCCCATAAGTGTTTAGTTGGATTGAGATCTGGTCACTGAGATGGCCATGGCATATATCATTTTCATTCTCATCAAACCATTCAGTGACCTCTCTTGCCCTGTGGTTGGGGGCATTGTCATCCTGGATGAGACCATTCCCATCAGGTAGTAAACCATGTAGCTGTTTAGCCTGGTAATCAGCTATCTGAATCAAACAGGGCAGATGTGGCTTTCAAGTTGGCTATACCTATGGGCTCTAGTTTGGGGAGGATGGTAGCGAAAATCCACTTGGAAAGTATTGTAATTGCTAGTTTCAGCTGTCGCAAATGGAATGTTTTTACCAGTTCGGTAGTTTTGTGGTCGGCAATAAAGGCGTTTTATGTCAACGTGGGCTGGACAGGGCAATGGGGGATGTGTCAATTAGGCGATGTGCAAGTTTCGTATGTGATCATTCGTTTGCGTTTTTGTCCACCCATACCACCTCAACTCAAATGCAGGGCGTTATGTGCTAGTGATGTTATTAAGGGGCATATATGAACAGATAGGGTATATGATATTTGAAAATACAATCTGTACTCAACTAAGCAGACCAATGTATTTGATCTTTGCACTTGTAAGGAGTGATTCAATGCAGTTGATTGAGTGAGAGACTGTCTCACTGTAATTGTGTAAGATACATGTTTTTAAAATAAATGTTTAGGAAAAGTTCACAACAATATAATGTAGGCTACATAATTGGCCGGTGTATCATGGGGCAATGCCCTGAGCAATTGCAGAGGTTGGATATGAATGCATAGGAGAGGGAAAGGAATAATAACCAATGAAAATTTATGAAGCGATTGCTGATATTGTTGAGACGTGTGGCGGCAGATAATATTTTATTTCCATAAACGTTCATACTTTATTGAAAATGCGGTAGGCTAATAGTCAAAATATCATCGAGCAATTCAATGTTTATTGACATGGCGAAGATATTGTTGGGTGGGCGTAAGGGATACTTCTTAATAAAATAATAACGAAACAGAGATATTTTACAATGCGTGACAAAGTCCTTCATTGTGGGAAGCAGGATAACGAGTCAGAATGTGGGACATTTGGCCACCCTTTGCAGAGCATCGCAAGTGCATCAATTAAACACTTTTTATATATGTGGATATGATGAAAATACACAACTAAACTAACGTGTGCCACACTTCTTTTTCTCTTCCTCCTCCTGGATACTATATCAGTTTCCCACTGATAAAAGCACTTTTCTCAGTAGGTAATGGATACACACATTAGTGGTTTGTATTGCCGTATGGTACACCGTCCAATTCTGTACTTCATTTTATTGTAGTGAAAGCAAGTCTCATAACTTGCTCATTAGACATGATGAAATTGCCAGTTCGCTATGGCAAAGGTAATAAAGAGAAAAATGATCTGATCATCTGACTGGCCATAATGAACCAAACCCTCATCACACCCACAGGCAATTTATTCTTCTTAAACCATCCTCTTTTACAACTGCACCGCAGGTGTGCTACCGTACTTTATACGAAACTACTTGAGTAGACAAGAACACACCTTAATGCGCTCTGATTAGCGCTACTGTCTCCATATTGCACTTTGACAATGAAACGAGTCCTATTGCTTTAAAAGTATACATTTTGTCTGGGTTTTAGGGTCTACCTTGTAGTTACTGTAGTTATCTGAGTGAAACATTGATGTAGGTTTTATCATAGGAAATGATAAGAAATGCATTATAGAGATGTATTTTTGTTGGCTGGTGAAATTCTACATCTCTAAAAGCAATACTATTCATCTTTTGGATTGTTTTAGATGCCGAGCAAGCTGCTTCCCACAGAATTCCAATATGGCATCTCCATTTTTTTTGAGCATGACATTTTGGCTTGCATGAAATCCTTATATGTCTAAATAATGATGTCACCTTCTGCATGGACCCACATATTTGCTACTGTGAAGAGATGCTGCTGTTAATTTAAATATATCTGAACATATGATATTTTTGGTTGAAGTAGATATTGACCTATGGGGAGAATTAATAATTGGGGGCATGGAGCATTTCTGCAGGAAAACTAAGCAGAATGACGATGATGAAGAAGAAGAAGAAGATAATGAAGAAACATGTTATGTGAAATGACATGTGTTTACATGAGGCCAGAGAGTACAGAAGTCTGGCCATTATAGTTGTTCTTGTGGGAGACAGAAAAGTGCCATACTCTCTGTGCTGAAGTATGGGGTATGCATACCTCCCATCCCAATACATATTCATATTCTACTTTTGACCTTTTTTACTTACCGACAAGAAGAAGTGTCTTCTGCTACCCAATTCACACTCACAAATTCAATAGTGTACAGTCCTCTACGAGACAAAAGACAGAGGTAAGCGTGAAAGCAAAAGTATTTAGCATATGGCTCATCCATATCTCTTGCGGCTCCTTTCATGACGGCTGGAATAGGTGGTCCCTCATGGCCGAATAATGCCTTCTGGAAATGCACTGTGGGACTTGCGTCACTCGCAGAGGAGTGCTTTCTTCACCGGTCTCATTGGTCTCATTTGTTTACTTCCCTGTCGCGTAGAGCAGCAAAGCAATCATTCTTCGCCCTGATTACATTTTGCAGGAAACGTCAGTAGCGCCATCTCTAACCATGTTGGCAAGTCTCTCTCTTCTTTTTTTTTTTTTTTTTTTTTTCATTCCTTTGAATGTAGCTTTCCAAGCCACTGGACTTTTGCACTCGCGTGCGCTATCCTCGAGCGACGAAATAGTCACTTCAGTCCCTTGTGTTTAAGTATTGTGTGAAAGCGAGACACTAGTGGCCTCTCAGCTGGATTGATGCGACTTCCTCTGAGCCTCCATGTGCTTGAGCAAATGAGAAAGCGGCCAATAATGGCTGATTTTATTGTTCCTGAATATTTGTCCCCGGAGTGCAAGCTCCTGGAATAATGTATGTAATTGCGTTAGTATGTCGCCTCGTGTTTCCGTACATCTGTGAGAATAATTATTATACATCTGATTGCCGTTCTTTTACTGCAGTAACACTCTGCTTGGTTTTGCACTTTACCGTTCTAAGAGAGACCGCTACTGATCACTAATCTGACCCGCGGTGTGTTCGCCGCTCTGTCTCAGCGTTGTGTCAGAAGACTGCTTTCAGACGGTTTAAGTGTCAGGCGGGGGGGTTCTTGGGTGAGGTGCGCTCGGTTCGATTGTTTACACCACCCGCGTCGTAACTGTCACTGTATTGCTGTTCGTCTAAACTAATTTAGCGCTGTTTTCAGTTCTCTGTCTCAGGGTGGTGTCGGCGGGCTGTTCTCTGCTGGTCATTGTGGAGTGGGGGGGGCTCCTTTGATGGTCCAAGGAAGGACTGCGTGCGTGGTAGCTGTGAGCGTCGGGGGGCCCCACAGACCCATCAGTGGTGAGGCCTGCCCACAGCATGAAGACGATGGACTGTCAGGCTGGGTAATTCCCCCCTTCAGACATTCAGCGGCACTGCTAATTAGAAAGGGACTGAAAAATCTCAGCCATTGTGACGCCGGTGAACGGCCCTTCCCTCGCCCCCCCCTCTTTAATTTCCCCTGCTCTACAGTCCCTTTGTCTCTCCGAGGAGACTTGATTTTACTCTTGATTTAGATTAGAAGTGGGGAAATTGGAAAATAGAAGTTAATGTACTGTTAGGGCTTTAATCTGTTAAAGGGGTTTGAAGTGGATGTGCGGCGTGATTTATTAGTGTGATTTAAAAAGTTTATTTGCCGTATTGACTGGGACGGTTGAATGAAGGTTCGGGAGAAGCCTCGTGAGGTGCCGCGGTCTTCGCCGTAGTTTGCGAAGTGGGAACGAGGCAACATGTTGCAGGCCACAGGCTCAGGAAGCGTTGCTTTAAAATGCCGCGCCGGCATTGTGTGTGGACCTACGCTGCAGCCTTATCTGCGTGACCTTTAAAGTCCCGGAGGCAGTAATAGCGCTTTCGCGAGTTCTGAAGTGGTCCTCAGGAAGACAGATTGGCAGACGGCGCCCACACTTAACCTCAGATTGGCAGATTGGCACAGCTGGCCCTCGCTGAGCTTCTTCACGCTTAGGCCTTCTGCGGTTTTCCCTTTTCCGAAAGTCCACACGCGGTCTGAGATGGTCTGATCTGAGATGGAGGGCGTTGTAATTTCCTGGGGGCGTACATGGGGTCAGGCGGGCTTGTGAGCGTTGAGCTCACTGCGTGGAAATCGTGGGACAGGAAATGGAAGCGTCCAGCTCACCATGAAGCCAACCGCAGCAGCCAGAAATCCTACCAGCTCACCCAATGTAACATGCTCACTTTTATCTCTCTCGCCCCCTTTCCCCCAAACCAAATGCAACATACATGCTTTCATCTCTCTCACGTAACATGAATGGCCTTGGAAATGGTGTTGAACTAAATGTTCTCGTTGAACAAAAAACGGTTCACTAATGAGCAAAAAATGTAATCTCTAGATTTCCACGGCGCGAATGGTAACGTTTTATACTTCTCAAAACTTTTTTACTCGGGTTTAGTAAAAGAATCAGCAAGCGGCTCCACTGCGCACACCTTCCGACAGCAGACAAGCGTGATTGTGTAGCCCTTCGGTGCTTAATTGTACACGATATGCATAAAACATGAAACGCTTTTCTTCCAAGTCTTCTTCTGTCGCCTCCCCGACAGAGTTAACTTTTTTACTTTTCAACGCTGCTTACACTGTTAAAGCAGAGGAGCGGGGAGGAGAAAAGCAACGGATAATTGGAAAGGTAAATGAAGTAAGAGTACAAAAGGGCCCTGTGTACGGAGCGGGAGACGGATGGAGCTGAACTTATTAGTGTGCTACCTTCCCTCTGAAAAGAGCAACGCGCTGCGAGCTGATGCAAAGAGCACACCGTGACACTTAACACTCCTCACGGCCTGCCAACTCCGATCAGTCCCGACGCGCGCTCGTTTTCTCCTCTCTCTCCGCTCGCCGGAACCAGCAGCCGTCCTCTACGTGTTATTTCTCGAGACGGAACAGACAGAAAGGAACCTGAATGAAATGAGGCAAAAACTATTCCCGGGAAGCTGTCGTCCTCATCATTGGGCCCGTCAGCGGGAGAGAGAGCATAGGTTCTCGATTGTTGTCCTCCCCCCTCTGCTGTCTTCTTCCAGCCAGTTCTTCTCCAGCCACGTCTCAGTTGCCTGGCCTTTCTGTCTCTCAGAACGTCTCTTCCATCGGGTGCCGGGTCCTGCCTGTTTTGCTCATGTTCCCCGCAAGCTCTATCGGAAAGTACGAGGTTAAAGAGTTCCTCGCTTCCGGCAACTTCCTTTACTTTTGTCAGCTAACGGGAGAGAGCTTAGCTCCCCGAAAATGTTTTTGTAGTACCCACAGTTCAGAGACTGTCGAGGAAACGCGAGACTCTAAACGTTCCCTTTGATTACCGCCGGAGAAACGATACACTCAGCCAAAAAAATAAGGATTGTTCCAGCGCCGTGTCTGCTTTTCGCTGAACATAAAAGCAGTTTTGCTCCTTTGTGATGCGGGGATTGCGTCAGTTTTCCTTCATGTATAGCTGTGCCCATCGAATGCACAAGCACTGTGTGTGTGTGTGTGTGTGTGTGTGCAAGCGTTACGTTTTTGCGTTCTAAAAACCTGCTTCTTTTCATGTCCTTTTTCCGATGGCTGTCATGCTGCGACATAATTTCATTGGGTATACTCCTCAAGGCCTCTTTGTGGGGTGTGTCTGCAGGGTAGAGAGCCTAAAAGGGCCTTTTAAAACAGGTTTTAGCCCTCCTCAGGTAGACTGGGGCTTCCCCTCCAGCTTAGAAACAGTGGCCTGCATTTAAACAAAGTTGAATTACCACATTGAAGATCTGATTGGTACTGTGCCTTTATACAGAATATTTGGTGTTTTTGCCATCTCTTTGAGCTCCATCTCCTCTCTGCTATTTGTCAGGAAGTGTTTAATCTCCGCTAGAGCCCATGTGTACTGCATTCAGCAGTCTCTCGCACATTTGCCACACCCAATGAGCTGCCTTTGCTCATTTGGAATGGCCTCATGCTGTCAAACAGCACAGCAGAGACAGAGACAGAGACAGAGAGACAGAGACAGAGACAGAGAGACAGGAGTTCACACATTTATTTTAGCCGCAGAAATACTAAAAGAGAATTTGTGACATTTGCTTCTGGAAGAAGGGAGTGATGGGGGATAGTTCATCTCATCATCCCTGTACAGGAAAGAGCTCCGTGACCTACGTCAAAATGTCAGCAGGACAAGAAACGTTCTATGCGGAGCTAACCGTGTTCAGGAACACGCCAAGGAGAGCGCAGAATGAGCAGCTTTATTGAGCTGAATTTAAATGGGTTGTAAAGCGACAGGGCCAGGCTATTCTAGCTTCAGACTCAACATTGTTACAAAGCAAGGCCCCCGTCTACAACTGGTTACTGATTGGGGAACCACATAGCTAGCCACTTACCTATTTTCAGCGGCGGTACAAAAGTGTTTTAAATCCAACGCATTCATGTGTGCAGTCTAGATGTGCGTTTCATATGGCAGTGTAGTTTCCCCCTGAACTATTAGTTTTTACCAGTGTCACTTCAAACACATAGTAAGTTTTTACCTTGTGTGTATTCTAGTCTGTTATATAGTTAATAGTGTATATTCCAGCTTTTCTAATACATTTACAGTATACATTTAATTGTGTTAGTGATTTTTTGCTATATATGTATACTTTTATACATTACCGTTTATGTAAGTGAATGTCAAAAGTAACTGCAAGACTTACCATTACTTGGAAAATAAATATTTATTATAATATCCTAAATTTGCTACTTCAGTTTGTACAATATACACAGTACTAGACTTTCTTTAAAAATGTAAGTATTGCATTAGTCTTGTACTCTAGTACTTATTTTCAGTTTTAATTCATCCTGCGATTTGCTTATCTGTCCTACCTCTGGTCCCGGCACTTTTGTTTATAAGGCTTTCATTATGGGATATATATGAGAATGATGTATCTAGAAACAATGTGAGTGAGACCCCAGCATGGCGCTGGAAAGGGAGAGATGGCGTACATCAGCTTGTTATTGTGGGCGCATTTGTAATAAAAAGGGGGACGCTTTTTGAGGGAAGGTTTACCTGGCTCCGATGTGATCATCCTCAGGCAGCTTGCCGAAAGCAGAGCCTAAGAAGAGTTTGAGGAGAGAGAGGCTCGGCCCCCAACCCCTCCGGTGGTGGAGCTGCGGAGATGACAGCTTTCCTTATTTAATTAGAGAAGGCCCGATCGGCCCGGCTGGAGGGCTCCCGCAGACGGCTGACCCGACGAGTCCTGCCGCTCTCCCGCTCCTCGTTTCTCTCGTTGTGGATCTCAGTGTCTCGCAAACTCAGAGCAGGCCGCCTCGTCACCGGGGCTGCCGGGAGAGCGGCGGTGGCGAGAGTGCGAGTTCGTGTGTGCGCCAGTGAGGAGGGAGGGAGGGAGGAGGGAGGGAGGAGGGAGGGAGGGTGGATGGATGGGGGAGAATAGTTGGGGAGTGCCCTCAGAGCATTTACGGGTGTCCAGGGAAATAAAAAGCGCAGAGGTACCTGAGGCTACATCCCTGTGCGTCAGTGCGTGTACGCACACTTTAAACCCCATTAAAATGTAAAACGATATGCATGGGGTGTTTGAGGAGGGGAGGTGAAATACTGTGTGTGTGCGTGCGTGTGGTTGTGTATGTGTGTTTGTGTGTTTGTGTGTGTTTGTGTGTGTGTGTGTGTGTGTGTGCATGCGTGCGTGCATTTGTGTGTGTGTGTTGTGTGTTTGTGTTTGTGTTTGTGCATGTTTGTGCCTGTGTGTGTGTGTGTGTATGGATGTGTGGCTGTGTGTGTGAGAGCAGGGGGGGGGGTGCCTGCATTATACACAAACAACCTCACAGGGAAAGGGTCTAGGCCACTGTGGAAATTGGAATGAATGGCTTTTAAAAGCCTTTCATGGGTTCAAGAGACGCTAGAATGAGGAGAGTTGGCCTTCGCATGATTTTCAGACAGTCACCTTACCTTTCACAGTCACCTTCAGACAGAACTTCTGCACGCCGTTACTTTTTGATGAATGTGTTGTTTTTCCCATCACAGTTGGGTGTGCTCAATCTCAGACTTGCCTCGTAACTAACCAACGTCCAAACATTGATTTTAAACCTGCCTGAAAATGACTAATAATTGATGGATGCGAATGGACAATGATGAGCTGGAGTGAGGCTGGGGATGAGATGAGTCCAGAAGACAGACAGCCCTGCATTGAAGTCATTTCTACCTTTACGTCCTGTTATTCTTGCAGGGCCAACGTTGTGTGTCAGAGAGATTTGCTGTTCCCACAGACCGAGGATTGATCAGATATATTGTATTAACAGTCGTACAGGTCGCCGCAGGAGGATGATGATGCACGTGCTGAAATATGAAAGTGAACTGGGATCAGCAGTCTACAGTTTGAACCCTGACCCTTTTTGGCAGTCTCTTCATTTAGCAAATCCACACTTTGTTTCTCATGCATCTCAGCGTTCAGGAAGTACCAAGGTGACTGGGATTCAGGAGAAAAGTGGGATTAAAGGAGATTAAGCAAGTAGGAATAACAAGTAACATCCTTTGTTTTTTTCCCTTTCGAAACAGGGAGCGGCGGTAATTACACTGCTCCGGTCCTGCGCTGCGCGTTTGAAATCCGCTCGATGCTAATTGAGTCAGACTCCTTACCTGGCAAAGTCAGACTGAAGGACATGTCCCCCTTTCTCCCTCTCTCTGCCCCGCGTTTTATTTTGGTGTGGTAGGTGCGCGCGACCAGGCCAGCCAGGTCCGTTGTTGTTGATTAGGTTGCTGTTGTTTGCTCTGAGCGGGGACGTGAAGGGGCTCCGAACGAGGGAGGCCTACAGATTGAGCCAAGGGGGGGACCCCTTAATGAAAAGAGGCGGAATGACCTCGCCTCTTGTCAGCTCGCCCCACTGATCGACTGGGCAAACTGTGTAAAAACCCATTATGTGTGGTCACGTGACGCGAGCCCGCTCATTATAACGCTCCTTGGCCATTCTACCTGTAAGTTGTCGTGAGAAATAGCTTAATATCGTTAGTTAATATTCAGCCCCGGGGGAGGGGGGTGGGGGGTGGTTGCCTCACCTGTCTCTGAGCTCGCTCAGCGCACCAGTATGTGGAACGAACGCATTAAGCCTGAAAGGGAATCTCCCTTTATCTTAACGACCCTCAAATGACCTTTGGTCTCACAGCCACAAGGCTCTTGTCCTCTGCTTCTCCTGCCCTCTCCTGTAGAATTGTCCGAGTTTATAGCTTGCCCTGTGCAGGTGGCTGTGTTCAGGAGAGGTCCTCTGGCTCCAGGCGCATTCTGCGCCGAGGAAGACAGGCAGCACCTCTTAGGACCGCTTGAGAGAGGGAGTGACTGATGATCAGCACCCTTGCCCTCACCCAGAAACACACACACACACACACACACACACACACACACACACGTGCACGCACAGCCCCCCAGGACATGCTGACTATCTAAAAAAGAAGAAAGAAAAATATATATCCACATGACTTTGAAGAGATCTGCACATTTCATTAGCATTTTAAACAGAAAGTGGCATAATTACGACGAGCAGACCCACCCGTTCTCCTCCCCCCTCCCCTCGCTTAACCTAGCCCACACCCCGGGATAGAGCTCAACCTTTGAGGTTTTGCAGAGGGGGGAGGGGGGAGGGGGGAGGAGGGGGGGCAGCAACCCAAAAAACCCCAGCTAAAAAGGGAATTCATTAATTAGTGAGGCCCCGCTCGTTCAGCGGAGCTGACGCCCGCCTCGGGGCGGCACTGTTGCTTACCTACCTGCCGCGACCGCCAGGCCCAGCGCCCTCCCGGGCCCAACGGCATCCCCGGAGTGCTGAGGGCCGTCCCATCGCTCACGCGGCCCGGCGGAGCGGCGCTGAGGACGGGGGGGGAGGGGAGGTGGGGGCGGAGTGGAGAGCACTCTGTTTCCATCAGGACCCTGTCACCGGCCCGGCGCTCCGAAGGACGCTCCCGCTCAGGCCTGCCGGCCGCGAGATGGACGATTGGCACCTTGTGCGTAATTTAGACTGATAACCCGCGCCGCCTCAAACTGCTTGAGCTTTGAGTCCCGCTTCTGAACGGAGAACAGCGCGTGATCTACGTTTGAAACTGGCTGGCAGTGTAGTGTAATGGTTAGGGTACTGGACTTGTAACTCAGAGGTGGGGCACTGCTGTTGTACCCTTGAGCAAGGTACTTAACCTGAATTGCTTCAGTAAATATCCAGTTGTATTAAATCGATTGTATGTAAAGAATTGTAAACTATGTAAGTCGCTCTCGATAAGGGCGTCTGCTAAATGCCTAATATGTAAATATATATATATATATGTATGTATGAAACACTAGACGCCGGAGTCTTCATGCACACTGCGGTGACCTTGATACCAAGGATTCCGACCCTTGATTTGACGCTTCTCCTCTGCGCGCCTGAACAGGTCCGCTAGGTGAGGGCCACCGAAAGGGACAGGCAAGCGCATAGGCATAAGAGCTTTTTACATTGCCAACTGGGTCGATCTACATTGGTCTGGGCCCGTATGTACAAAGATTCTAAGAGTAGGAGTGCTGATCTAGGATCAGCTTAGCCTTTTTGCTCATAATGCATATGGTTAGGATATGGACAGGGGAAACCTGATCCTAGATCAGCAGTCCTACTCTTAGAATCTTTGTATATACGGGCCCTGGTTCACAATCCAAGTCTCAAAGCACAAGCTTATTCATGTAGGTATTAAGATGTGCTTACCTGGCATGACTTCAGAGAATGTGTTCTTGTTCCCACTGTTAGAACTGTGATATTTATGGAAATAAACAGTTTACAAATAGTGTAACTAACAGGTTTATCATTTTGACGTTCTCTTTTTCCAGGTCTGTCATAGAATGAGCGACTCAGTCATGCCAATCATCGTTTGGCTGTTTTCTACATTAATACGCTGTTCCTCCCTTTCTAATGTTTAATTATGCTAATTTGGGGTGCTAATGTACAATAAGTAAAATTAGCATACAGTGCTAGTCAATGATACACACAGTCCTGTCTGATTTTCAAATATTTCCCACAATTTTAAACGGTTGAGAAATCTCAAGAACAAGTCGCTTTAAGTATAAAACTAAACCATAAAAGTTAAATATAAAGGTATAAGTGTAAAGGCAGATTCCCCTCAGCACTGTCGTGGAAATGTTGCACCTCTCCTTCCGCTCTGTCACCTGGTCATAACAGCACGTCCTCCCTTTAATTAAACCTGAACTGTGAGTGTACCCCCTCCCCTCAGAGTTGTCAAAGGAGCCCTTTAAGGAGGTAAGCAAACCTTGTTGCCGTTATATTCCTCCTGATTAAGTCTGCGGGGCTGGCAGTGATGAGAATAGGCCTGGAAGAGCCTTTCCATATAGCCCCAATGTGAACTGCATCCCGAATCCTCCTTTTCAAACGGGGTCTTTGTTTATGTGGGTGCACCTGCATTATGGTGTGCGTTTGGTGTGTATGCTCGAGAGTGAGTGTGCTCTTGCCTTTCTCTCTCTCTCTCTGCAGTGCCTATGGTGATCGGGGCTCTGATTGGGTGACTGCGGTGGGGGGGGCATGGCTCCTTCCATTATTTATTTCAGATTCTCGGGACTTCTCTGTCCTGTCAACTCCTGCTTGCCTGCAAGGCTCAAGTCCTCTGAACAGGGAGTTTTTCTCCCTTTCTGCAGGAAAACACCCCTGGGGGAGAGCCTGTTGGTGGTCCTTTGTATTTGATGTTTCCCTTTCATGTCACGAGTAAAAGAGAATTGAAATGGAAACCCGTACATGAATATTTTTTTCCCCCTCTTTCTCGCTTACTTTTCGAGTACAGCAATAGCTATAATGGATACAGGAATTCTTCTTCCCCCTCCGAAAACAACAACAGGGAAAGGAGACCACAATTGTGTAGCAGTTTGGGTCAGCTGCATTCATTTATCGCAGTGTTTATTAGACTGTCCCTGAAATGGTATGTTTCATCCTGCACCCCACGAACCTTGCCTGGCTGTGAATAACTCTCAGGAACAAGCAGTTTTGCACTAATGCATGATATGTTAGCATTTGAGCTAAAAATACAGGACCCCTGCGGTGTACAGTAGCGCTGCAGTGGCCGAGCATCTGGGAAATCCTGTAGTGGATCACGCCATGGAGGGGCCCATCCAGGCCGTTCACCATACAACCCCTTTTGTGGCAGCCTTCGACAGTGATTCATTATTCCATTGAACTACACAATGATGCCCTTTAGACTTTATTTATGTCTTTTGAGTGTAGCGGCTGTATAGCCAGCCCTTTTGTATTGACTGAAATACGTGCTGTGGGATTTTCCACTTGGGGGTGAATGAGTGAATTGGACAACGGAGTCCAGTGGACTTAGCGAAGGTGAATCAAAGGAAAATTTCAACAAAGGGCCTGATGTCTGTAGCCTAGAGGCTGAAACCTTTGTTTCTTTTAGACAGGATTTGTGGTAGTAAGGGAACTTATGTGTATGCTTTAAGGAATCAAGGATAAGGATATGGTTGTTATTTTTTAAATGAGAGACTTATTTCCAAATACTAGTGGTGTCATCCCAGCTAGAAGGCGGCTTTTTTGTTGAATGTGTCTGTGTGGATAAGGTGAAGTCGCTTTTACGGTTTTAGCTTTTCTCGGGTTCTCTAGTCTTCTCCGCATTTAATTCGCCTGTCTTCCCAGTCCTCGGTAGTCCTCTGTAATGGGGTGGGAGGGGCCGGTGTGAGGAGGGCGTCCATCTCATGAATATAAATGTCACGCTCTGCGTTTCTTCGCCAGCAAACGAAAAAGGATGAAATTGTAAAGGTGATGCGACAGTCACTTTGCTCATCACTTTCCACGTGTTTAAATAATTTGTTTCAGATTTTGTCCTGTTTTTCCTCCCAGTTTAGTGGCCAATTATACCCTCTATTTATTTTGATTCTCCCTCCCCCACGAACTCGCTGCCCGTTTCTACGGAGCAAGCTAATTCCCCGAGGCCAGCGATGATCCGCTTCCTCCGAGTCGGAACTTGCCCACCTACTCTCTGGAGACACCCTCCGTGCTTCTCAGTGAGCTTGTGCCGGCTCTCCCTCCCCCTCCCCCCTTCCCCTGGGGCAGACAGCCAAACGCAATCCCTGATCAGGGCTCTCAGCCACGGCCGGGCTGGCACAGTCGGGTTTCGAACCACAGCTGTAATAGGCAGCTTGCACTCACATTAGACTGCTACGCTATCCAAGGCCCCTTCACTTTCCACGTGTTGAGAGGAACGACCATGATCTCAAAGCCCTGTGAATTGAATCTCGCCGCCATGAAACATGGAAGTAACCACTGGGACAGTCTTTTGCTGCCATGAGTCTATAGCTAAAGCTCAATGCAGTGGGCAGTAGTTAGTAGTTAGTAACTAGTTTGCTAAGATGGTAATGGCCCCCTTTTTTTTTTTAAACCAACCCTCCCTTATCTGAAGCCTTTACAGTGCAGCAAACTATCAGTCTTGATTGCTTAGTCCCTGCTGCTTTGCTGCTGCTCCTAAGGCTCCTATTCAAAATCTCAGGGTTCTCTGCTTTGTCTGAATGACAGTGTTATTAGTAATGTTCCATATAGGAGTGTTTATTTATTTTTTCTCTATTGGGATTTGTCAGTTAGTCTGGCAACCCACACCTTTGACAGATAAAGAACCAGACGGGAGAAGGAAAAAAGGGATTGTACACAGGTTGCTGTGAATGAATTGCCAGAAAGTCACTGCTCACTTCTTCCTCCAACTTTGTGATTAATATTGTATTGTTTTACTGAGTAAAAATGCCAGCAGTTCACATTTTTGTTGCTAATCAGATACTATATCAAACAACAAAATGTAAGAAAATATGGCAATTAAAAAAACAATTGGCAAAACCCGTCATTTTACATTAATTAAACTCATGGAATTCAAGTGTACAATGGATTCTGAGCCCGCATTATGGTTGGGATTATCAGTTTGTCATGATGTAAAGAAACAAGCTTTGTTATTTCTGTGGTTTCCAGGACATTTTGAAAAGCCTTTTAAAAATTATTTCTAAATTTCCTGTATTTAAAATGACATTTTCTAAGGAAGGTATTAATTATAGAAATGAAGTGAAAAATAAATAAATGCGAAGTATTTAAAGCTGAGATGGATGTTATCTTTTTATGTTTATTTGTCAACCGTTTCATTATCCATTGCTCGGTAGGTTTTTTCCCCAATTTGGATGCTGCAGTGCCTCTCGGTTTACCGCTGTACCGCTCGCACCCGCACAAGGATCAACACTGTTTCACAGGTGATCCTCTTGGGTCAGCTGCATCAGGTGTATAGGTGTATAGCAGGTGTATAGCAGATTCACAGCCAGCCTGACTGGACAGCCTTGCTGAGAGAGAGAGATTCTCAATTGAATTTCACATCACATCCATGTGTTTTACCTGATAGAAGAAATGCATTTTTTGAGTTTCCATTGATTCCACTACTTGGTCATGACATGATTATCCTTGTATATCTCATTGTTTATATCACCATTTTATCATCATTAAAATGTAAGAAATAGAGCCATGGCCTACCATCTTATCCCTAGCCCAGATAATAAGCTTTTGCTTACGACAGCTCAGCGAGGGCCTGTGGCTTTGGCTTTCCCCCCACACAATCTTCTTTAGTCTTTAGTCTTTAACTCTTAATTAGACACTGACTGCAAACAGGATCTCTTTCCAAGCGATAACGCTAGTTAGTCAGAAGAGATGTGTGCCCTCACAAAGTAATGACTTGAATGAGTGATTCTGTTTTGAGCTGTGAATTGAGACAACTCTGGATAGGGTTCAAAACTGTCTTTTGTCCCAAACTGGGATTTTATTCAGCCAGCTATGCAGTGGCAACATTGCTTAAATAGCATTCCAACGATTTAGGATGCAAGCCGCGGAAGAGCTGTCTGTGAATATGGGCTCAAAAATGGGAAAATTATATTATTTTATACTAGTACGGTTGCTCAGAGATTTTGTTCAACAAGTCATATTTTTCCCCCCCAGACATGGCCATGTTTTTCATAAACGTGAAAAAATATTTATACATATAGCTTTATTCATTTTCACATGATTAAATTCACTTTTAATCAAATCAGATGTTCTTGTAAAACTGTGCATTCCCTTGTGAAGTGTAACATGACTGTACACTTTTAAGCAGTACAGTACAAGATACTCTCTCTAGACGGTAGGCAAATGACAACCCTAGATGGCTGAATTGCCTGTTCTCATAATCAAACATTCTTCCAACCATGTTAATCTGTTAAACTCATATTTTCCTATTTACATACTTCTCATCAACCTTTCTGTATGAGTGCATGGAATATTGAGAAGCTCACACTCTCTTGATGAGAGATTTCCTTTTATGAATATATTCCAAATAAATCAAAGTTAAATTAATGTCCAAATGAATACAGTAAATCTGAAGCCCCATCACCCAATAAATCAGGAAAATTAAGAGCATCAGGAATTGACAAATTCCGACATCAGGGTTTTAAATGCCCACGTGTTGTGTATGTGTTCTGATGGCCAGCAGTGGCACCAGTTGGATTGTGCAGTATTTGGAAAATAATTGTTTTAGTTAGCGATATGGTTCTGTGTGGCTCAGTTGGTAGAGCATGGAGTTGGCAACGCTTAGGTTGTGGGTTCAATTCCCATTGGGACCACATGTACTGAGAAATGTATACATTCACTACTGTAAGCAGCTTTGGATAAAAGCGTCTGCTAAATTGCATATATTATATTATATATTGCATATATTTGATGTGTTAAAATGAATCGGCTTAAGGAGTTTCCCCATTTCAATTTAATCACTGATCCATGTTACGCTGGGGGAAAAAGGAAAATCTGTCATTAGCAAAATTCAAAATGTCCATTTCCATGGGTAAATCTGACGCTTTGAGAGAGGGAAATGTTTGGCTTCTTCAGTTTAACGTGATTACATTTTTTCCCTCTTAGGGGCGTTTTACCTGCTTTTGTCAGTTAAACCTGGAAGGTCTGTTATTCCCTACCATCACCCGGGGAGAGGGGGCTTCATTCGGTCCGAGCAATTCCCTTGATTAGTTAGTTAGTTTGTTTATTTGACAATTTAAATAGGAATAGATATGCAATGCGAACACACATACTCTTGATACATGACATCACATTAATGCACACCGCAAATTGCAGAGGATAACTTATTTTCATTCTGGTCCTCTGGTGGTCGAAAATGGAATTGATCAGTTTGGTGCCTGCATTTTGCCAGTGCCAGCTGTGTTAGACGCACAGTCCCCTGGCGCAGTAGCTCATATGGCAGATTGCAAAATGTAAAATATACCCCGACTGGCCGGCCACGTGCATTTAAGAGGACCCATATAAAGTTTGTGTCCTCCTAAACTGATGGAGGGTGTTATGATGATGGGACATTCCTAGTTATGTGGGGGGACAATATCAATGAAAGGGTAACATGGTCAGTGCTCTCTTCAGATCTCTTATTGCTGTCTCTACAGCATATCTGGACAGTCCCAGGTCTCCAGAGCACAATATAGACCTCTTCCAGTCATCCATCGGATTGGAACTGAAAGAACAGGTGATTTCCTTGCTTAAGCAATGGTGTAAATGGTGTAAATGAAACGCCAATAATACAAAGCCATTTTGAATGATTACCTTCATCCTATGGTGAAGCATTTCTATCCTGATGGGAGTGGATGACAATGCCCCATCCACAGGGCACGAATGGTCACTGAATGGTTTGATGAGCATGGAAATGGCCATGGCCGTCTCAGTCACCAGATCTCAACCCAGTTGAACACTTATGGGAGATTCTGGAGAGGTGCCTGAGACAATTTTCCACGTCCATCAACAAAACACCAAATTATGGAATTTCTTGTGGAAGAATTGTGTTGCATCCCACCAATAGATTTCAGACACTTGTAGAATCTATGCCAAGGTGCGTTGAAGTTTCCTTTATTTTGGCAGTTACCTGTATGTAAGGGTCTAGGAATCCACAAATGATATCTCTCTGAGTGGATATAGGCTCATTCCTTGTGTTTCTGAGTTGTTTTTGTGATTAGGGCAACTTGGGTACTGCATCAGCTTTAATTAAAGGCAGATCTAGTTCTTTCATGGGTTTTAGCTGTATTTTTACTGTGTTATCTACAGAGATCAAAAGTTCTTTTCAGTAGTAATGAATGAGGGTTTTTCTTTTTTTGTTTGTTTGACTGATGTTGATGCCAATGTTTCGCTGTCTTTTGTTCTAGTGATATAACACATTGTCTCTGGAGCATGATTAGACATCCTGCCAGGGTTCTATAATTCAGACAAAGGATGGCATTGCCTCTGATACAAAACGTATACTGCCAATATGCAGTAAACATTTGCTCTGCAAACTGCTGGGCAAAACTTTCTAGTGTCTACAAGTCAGGACGTGTCATGGCAAGTTCCCGAGCAGCAAAGCCCTTCGATTCAAGCCAAATGTTAAACGTTATAGACAAGAAAATGTAAGACGCATTTTAAACACACGTATATTGTTCAGTAATCATCTGTAGTGTTTCTGTAGTTCAAAACCTAGGCTGCAGCTACTGTTAACTACCCTTTCTTGTTTGGATATTTAAACATTCTATTTTTCAACTTTGCAATGGTTTATAATGTAGACAAGCTGAATTCCAACCCAGGTTCAGCTTTGTCTCCGTATCCGTTACACGCAGACGAGAAGTCCGTGCCAGTGCCGTCTGTGGCCAGCAGCCCCGCAGGACGCCGCCCAGGGAGGGATCTCTAATCGGGCGCCTGCAGTCTGCCTGTGTAAAGCTGCTCACAAAGTGTCTTTCCCCCCGCCTCATGTCTGTGCAAGCTTCACTTGTAGACTGCGGTGTGAAAAGCAGCGGCGGCTGACGCCGCGCGCTTGTCTACGCTCTCCTCAGTTGGCAGTGGAGGTTGCAGCGAGCGTGGGTTAGCATACGATTGCGCATTCCAAATTGGGAGAAAAAGGGGAAAACCATAAAATGTAAAAACAAGGAGACAAGAAATACGGACAGGAATGTTCATGATTAATGTGCTATTATTTTTAAAGATTATTTGTGTCACCTTACAGCCTGGATCATTGCCAAATAACCCCAAAATGTTAATCGTCAAAGGATGAGTTGTTTGTATAGACGGCGTTTGCTGCTTTCATTTTAATTCAGGTGCAACCAGAAAGACTCATATTGCCCCAATAGAAAATGAAGCAGAATTTTGATTACTGTATTTGGTTCTAATGAAGTGGCTGGCATGTCTGTGGGAAGGAGAGTGCAGTGAAGTCACATTGATCAGGATGTTGAATTTCTTTGTAAAAGTTAGCGACTGCAAGACCAGATTCTCGTATTTCGCGATGGACTCAAAACTGTGGCCTCTTGTTTATCTGCAGCTCATTTTCAGGCTTAATTGTATTGTGGTTGCTATTGATCTGCAGACGTCTTGGCCTTCGATCCGCCACTGTCCCGAAGAGTTCAGGGACAATTTGTTCAAGTCACAGGCTCCAGGCAGCAATCTATAGGAGTGTTGTGCCATTGCGTCTCACGGTGGAGGTGTTGGAAAAACTTAACGGAAACCTAATGAGAATAAGCCTCATGAAAATGAGTGCTCTAATGATGTTCAGCTTTGTATTCAGAGGCACTTTGAAAATGAGCATGCACGCTGTACAGTCATTTTCCACTTTTAATCAATTAGACTGTTTATCTTTCCTCTTTTTCTCTTTCTTACGCTTGTGAGACCATACACCTAACTGTGTGTCTACGTGGGGTGTGTGTGCCCGTGTGTGCCCGTGTGTGTGTGCCCGTGTGGGGTGTGTGCGCATACCACCTTTCTCACTGGGGTCTGAGATGACACCCAAGCTGATAAACAGATCTGCCTTTTTCCAGTATAGGCAGTGTTTTGACATGCTTGTGATGGTTTGTAGCTTTGAAGACCAAGGGCGCTCTTGCTTTCTTTTTCTTCCAGGAGGAAAAGTGCTGCTGCCCATGTTTCTGTGAACCCCAGCGGTTCAAAGACGTTCTTGTCGCTTTCCTCCCCTGGACTCCGGCGCTCTGGCCGCACACTCCTGCTGTCAAAGCTGGCGATGTCAAGAGTACCGAGTCCTCCTCCCCCCGCGGAAATGTCAAGCGGGCCTGTGGCTGAGAGCTGGTGTTACACTCAGGTAAGGACGGTGTGTGTGTGTGTCTGTCTGTCTGTGTGTCTGTCTGTGTGTGTGTGTGTGTGTGTGTGTGTGTGTGTGTCTGTGTGTGTGTCTGTGTGTGTGTGCGTGTGCGTGTGCGTGCGTGTGCGTGCGTGTGCGTGCGTGTGCGTGCGTGTGCGTGCGTGTGCATTGCACTCCGCGTGTGCTGAAACTGGCATTGTGTGTGTGTAAGGATGGTCTGTGTGTCTGTGTGTCTGTGTCTGTGTGTGTGTGTGTGTGTGTGTGTGTGTGTGTGTGTGTGTGTGTGTGTGTGTGTGTGTGTGTGTGTGTGTGTGTGTCTGTGTAGGGATGTCAATGTATTAGTATGTAATAGGTATGATAACCGTCCTCAAAAATACTGTGGTACCGCGGTATCAATGATATAAATTCATTAAATTATTAGCTTGTGTATATACACCCACCTCTGCATAAATACATACATAATAATAATTTATAGAAACTGAAATTTTTGAGATTATAAAAACAAACAAACAGCAAAACCCTTTGTTTAGTATGCGTAATGTTTTAGCAAAAATAGTCAGGTTAATTAGGTCATTTCTCCCTCTGTGGTGTGGTTTGACTCTGGCTCGCTTTCCTTAAGTGTAATAAACCATGTCTATGCACAATAAATCTTAACTGCGGACATCATTTTAATGACAGACAAAATTATACTTTCAATGGGAATAGTATTTCCTTTAATAAACCATGTCTATGCACAATAAATCTTTGACATCATTTTTCAAACAAAATAAATCAATTTATAAAACAGATAGAGTAGCCTACCCAGTGCACAGGGTAATATTACTACGCATCTAAGTAGTAGGCTATCAAATACAGTGATGCTTGAAAGTTTGTGAACCCCTTGTGCAATTATAGAAATTGAATAATTTTTTTAAAGAGTTTTTACCACAAAATCCCTATTTAATCAGAACCAGTAATTCATACATTTTTAGAGGAAATTGTGCATATAGTAGAGTAAAAATATGGAAAAAAGAATTAGTGACGGTGCAAAAATAAGTGAACCTCCTGTTGCCTTAGTTAAAGTAAGTAGGTAAGTAGAATCAGGTGGGCATATAATAGGGATGCACCGATATGAAAATTCTGGACCGATTGTTCAACACAGTTGGCCGATACCGATACTGATATTTTGTTATTTATTGTCCTATTTGTGCCCTGGAAAAAATATATCTAATTTTTCCCTTCATTATACTTTTCAATGAGTACAAATTCAGTTATACAAATGTATGGAACAGCTTTTATTGTAACATTCTTTCACATAACCAAAAAAACAATTTTTTTGTGAGAAAGAAATGAAATGATTGTTTGAAGATGTTTTTAGCCCTATGCTTGGCCTGTCTCAAATGCATTGATTAGCAAAGACTGAGTCGAGCTGGTGGTGGCTTGAACTTTATTATTAGCCACTTTGGATTTCAGTTACTCGTTGTACTGTGCTACATGTCTTACTTGTAAATGGCTGATCAGATTTGATGTATTTAAAAAATCCTTGCTTGAATTGACTTCTCTTGAAATCTCACTGAAGCATTTGTTACAAATAGCAAATCGGTTGTCATTCTCAGACACCTTGTAATGCGCCCACACAGCCGACATTTTCTTAGCTTGACAGTGTCAACAAAAACAGCACGTCTGAATGCAAGGAGAACAGTGTGCATTAGAGCTGGGCGATGACCGAATTTTACACCGCTAACGGAATTTCAATTATCAACCGCGGCAAGTTTACCAATGTCGATGATTGCGGTTAGGCTATAACATTGTTGCGTGGAGGAGAATAGTTCCTGCATTTGTTTTGGCCTTTTTCCATCCACAAAACACAACACAGCAACACAGCCAATCACAGCCAGCCTTGATATGAAGTGCAACTTCACTGTAGTAAAGCCAGAGGGAAGCATCATCAAAGCGCCAAACTTGGAGCAACGAAGCATGGAGTGAATTTGTTCAGTCAGTAAACCCACTAACTAGGGTAGGCCCAGACAAAACGTGACAATGAGATTGAAGACGAATTTAGTCCCTAAGAAATCAGTCATGTGGGGTTACTTTGTTTACATTTACATTACATTTTAGGCATTTAGCAGACGCTCTTATCCAGAGCGACTTACAAGATGTGCATAAATACATGGTAGGAACAATCTTAGTTAGCACAAGAGATCAGTGCAGTAATATAGCGATAGACATCATTGCAGGCAACTGTGTACCATACCTGTAACACTGGGAAGGAAACTGTTTACAAATGAGCTGACAAAGACCAGAAAGGAGGAGTGTTCTGCAAGTACTGTAACAAAGTGGTCCCGGCGGCAGATGGGAATACCTCTACTCTATTCCATCATTTGAGAAGTTATCACGAAAAGGAATATGAAGAATGTATGGCAAAAAAGGAGAGGCAGTGTCTAAAAAGAACCAAGCTGCCTGTCTTAAGTTTGCCAGAGACCACCTGGACAAACATGAAGGTTTCTGGAAGTCTGTTCTCTGGTCGGATGAGTCCAAAATCAACCTTTTTGGTCACAATCAAAAATGCCATGTCTGGCAAAAACCCCAAACTGCCCACCACCAAAATAACCTTTTCCCTACAGTCAAGCATGGTGGCAGGAATGTCATAATCTGGGGCTGCTTTTCTTCCTCTGGGCCTGGACAACTCAACATCATTAAGGGAGCCATGAATTCTGAGGGATATCAGAGAATTCTTGAACAGAACGTCAGGCCATCAGGCCGAGAGCTAAAACTTGTGGGTGTTCCAACAAGACAATGATCCGAAGCATTCAAGAAAATCTGCCAAATAATAGCTCAGAAGAAAGAAGTCTTGTGTTTGGGATTTGCTAAGTCAAAGTCCTGACTTAAATACATTTGAGATGATGTGGCAGGACCTGAAGTGGGCTGTTCATGCCAGACAGCCCTCAAACCTCACTGAGTTGGCTGGGTTCTGTAAGGAGAAGTGGGAAAGAATCCCCCAAAGAAGATGCCACAGTCTGATCAGTGGCTATAGGAGACGTTTGCTTCAAGTCATTGCTGCTAAAGGAGGTGCCACAAGTTACTGATTGAAGGGGTTCACATATTTTTGCACACAAGGATATCAGATAACCAGTTTTGTTAAATAAACTATGAGAATATATCATATTTCTTTGTGTGTGTCCTTTATTTGGGATATCTTCGTTAAGAATTGAGATTTAGATAAAGATTTTATAGGGTTACTTTTCTGTAATATATGAAAACAATGACCATCCGCTGTAGGGTTCACAAACTTTCAAGTATCACTGTACGTTACTTGAATTTCCATGCCAGCTGCCGACTCTGACAATTTCATTGTGAAGAGTTGTTATACTGTAGTAGTTTGCTAGTTTGTTATCTGCCTCATTGGTGTGATCAATCCATCCATCCATCCATCCATTGTCTAAGCCGCTTATTCCTGGTCAGGGTCGCGGGGGGGGTGCTGGAGCCTATCCCAGCATGCGTTCCGGGCGAGAGGCAGGAATACACCCTGGACAGGTGCCAATCCATCGCAGGGCACACACACCATTCACTCACACACTCATACCTACGGGCAATTTAGACTCTCCAATTAGCCTAACGTGCATGTCTTTGGACTGTGGGAAGAAACCGGAGTACCCGGAGGAAACCCACGCGGACACGGGGAGAACATGCAAACTCCGCACAGAAAGGCCCCCGGCCTGGATTCGAACCCGAGACCTTCTTGCTGTGAGGCGACAGCGCTATCCACTGCACCACCGTGCCGCCTGGTGTGATCAATGTTCATTGAAATTAATTGGCTAGCTCACTACTTTAATGACAACACAGTGTCAGACTAGCTGTTGACGATCCAACGTTAGCAAGCTACCTAAGTAGGCTAATGTTAGCAGCTTGACCCAAACCCTTGCCTGGCTTGCTGCTACATATGCAAAACATTTTTGAAGTAGCAAGCAATCAATGAGTATGAATGAAGTCTGCAGGAACTGTAGCCTATACTGTGGCTAAAAAATATTTTGAAACTGTTTTTTATTTTTTTATTTTTTAATTTTTTATAAACCATATCTAAATCAGTTTTATAAAAGAATATTGGAGTGAATATTCATTTATATGAATACTCTCAAGCCTATGGGGCTGTAGGTAACTTACTTTGCTTTCACCTGGTACCTGCTAATATTAAAAGTAGGCCTATGCAAAGTAGCAATATACAAAGTAATCCTGAAGTAGCACATGCCGGTCAAGCAATTTTAATAAAATTGTAGACCGGTCTAAGTAGGTTGCTCAAAGTGTGTTCGCAAATTGAGCGTTCATGTGGAACACTAAAGGCTTCAGTGAAATTCTGGTAGTGAGTCTATAGCTAACTAGCAAGCTAGCTACTATGACTGGTGACGGACGGTGATAAATCACTGTCACAGCGGGGGAACAAATTCCAGAGTAACATTTTTATTCTATTGAAGTACATTTAAGATCAAATAAGATCGTTAGTTAAACTGTTGACAATTAAGTCCAACATGTTCGCCCACCTCAGAGAGCACCACCCTTCACTGTCTGAGGTTTATTTCATGCAATGACAACCATTGCCTTGAACCCCACGAAATAGAAATGGATCCTCATGAAGTGGAAGTGCTGCAGTGAGCTGCTGAATCTCAAACTAGAGGCTCACGGTGGGGGAAAATGTTTATGGTATGATAATCATCAATTCTGACACCGTGGTATACCGTCAAACCGGTGTGTGTGTGTGTGTGTGTGTGTGTGTGCGTGTGCGTGCGCGTGCGCGTGCGCGTGAGCGCACATGTGTGTTGCTTATGTGAGAGTGTCTGCTGAAAGTTCCTGTGTAAAAACACATATGTGTCTCTGCATGCTGAGATCTAGTGTTACTCTCAGGGACTTTGTTTTTGCACATTTATGTGTGAACACGTGTAAGAGTTGGTGTTACTCACAGTTTTGTATATAGAATGTATAGGTCTGTGTTTTGGGGTATTTATGCGTTTGCGTGAACTGAATGCTGATACGGGAAATGTGGAGGAGGATGAGAAACTGACCCTGTGAGAAAGAGTATGGCTATGAGAGAGTCCGTGTTCTACTGTGCAGGAGATGGAGAGAGATAGAGAGACAGTGTGCACAACAGTGAAAGAGAGATAGTATCTGTCATGTAACAAGAATAAATGTGTGAGCAAGGAACCTTCATGCGTCTAGAGCTTTAGAATTTTTTTTTCATGACAACCTGCAAAATTATATTTTTATTCAGAAAGCAAACTTGACAGACAAGCGGCAAATCCGAATCAACCTCATAATATTGACGTTAAATAATAATGTGGCATCAAGGAAGGGGGCTATAATAATATGGACTATAATAATACGGAATATATAATAATTTTTCCTTGAATTATCTGTCAAGCCATGCATTCTCCAGACTAGACCTCTTCCTGAAAGAAACAAAACAAGGCCACGCAATAGCTGCTTGATTTCTTACTTACTTCAAATGTGGCTTTTGCTTTTGATGCACAGTAACAACCCATCAAAATTCACATTTGAATTGTATATTCCCTATATCACCTCTCTCTCTCCAATGAAAATGAACTAATCTCGCTTGCCTAATGAGATGGCTCGAAAAGCACTTTGCAGTACTTGGAGCCACTGGAGTTGTCGCATTGCTGAGGCGCGCATGTAGCTTATCAGACGCACACACCGTACATCGGGAGCGGCGCAGTGACAGAGACAAAGCGACTTTTCATGTGCATCTGTCTGATAGAGATTAAATGCTGGGTTTAAATCTGTAAATACTGCGTCGTCCCATGCAGTTTGTCTTCCCTCCGCCATTATTTTCATCTTTCCTATTGATGTCACTCTGATGGGACTCCTTGATCTTTCTGTATTTGTTTTATCCCCCCGTTTTCCTCAGATTTTGCTAATTCTTTTTTTTCCTTTTTCTTTCCCGTCTTTAATTTCATCCCTCTCCTTTTTGCCCAATGTGTTGTCAGTGTTTACTGAGATAAAAGGCCGTTTTTGATGTGTGGTTTTGAAGCTTGGGCTGACCGTGTACTTTGTTTTTTGTTTGTTTGTTTTTGTATTGTGTTGTTCCTCCCCCTCCCTGTCACCATGCTGTTGCTCATCTCCCCTCAGATCAAAGTGGTGAAGTTCTCCTACATGTGGACCATCAACAACTTCAGCTTCTGCCGTGAGGAGATGGGCGAGGTCATCAAAAGCTCCACCTTCTCTTCGGGAGCCAATGACAAGCTCAAATGGTGCGACCGGGGAAGGGGTGGGGTGTGGTTGGGAGATGAGGAAAGGCAGAGTCAGTCTTTGTGCGTTGCTGGCCACTTTGTCTACCATCCTGTAGTTAAACTCGCAAACTCTGATCAAACTAGCTTTTTCTGATCTAAAGTTAGGTAACATTGGTTACCAACAATCTTTTCTCAATTAAGACTTGATAACAAGTTGATATAGTTTTAATATAAAATCTTTTTTACCATTAAGCAAATTACATGAGGTGAATGATGGCTTTAGGGTTGGCGTCAGATCCAGTTTCCAAATTGTAATTCATGGGACAATTCCAATTAAAATCTCATGAAGTGGGGAATTCATCATAAATTGGAATGACATACATCTTTAAAAAAGTGAATTGAAATTGTAAATAAATGTAATCTTTGGAATTGAATTTGAACTTAGACATAAGTAACATTGTGTATAGGTTGCTGTAAAAGACCCAGTTAAAACCAATAAATTGTTGTTTTGGCAACAAATTGATTTCAAAATGTTATATGATTTTTTTTATATAATACTTTATATAATAATTTCATATAATTATAGAAACCATTGTTTCTGAATATAACATTTGTAAAATTGTGAAACTAGATTAGTTGAATATATTTCTGATCATACAAATGTATTGAAATTTGTATTGATTCCAAAAAGCAAGTTATTTGCCCTATAATTCAAATAATTGCACGGTTTTAGTAATGAAGGGGGTTGATTTGAGAGATTTAAGAAAATTGAATTAAGAGAATTGAGTTGCATTAGAGAGGGAATTTGTGCTTTTGTTGAATTTACTCAAAACTGGAATCGAATTGGAACTGAATTTGGAGAATTGATCTGGAAAAGGAATTGAATTGGAATTGAATTGGTGGAAATGACCCCAGCCTTGTTTGGCGTCACAATGCTCTCAGGGTTGACTTGAAGGTGGCCATCAGACTTACTGTACTGGGACAGGAGATAATAACAGTGCGCTCTGACCATGCAGGTGTCTGCGAGTCAATCCCAAAGGCCTGGACGAGGAGAGCAAAGATTACCTGTCCCTCTACTTGCTTCTGGTCAGCTGTCCCAAGGCAGAGGTCCGTGCCAAATTTAAGTTCTCCATTCTCAACGCCAAGGGGGAGGAGACCAAAGCCATGGGTGAGTTCACCTCACTGGCACCGTTGTTATTGGTGCCGTCTAAACGAACCTCATAAAGTCCTGTGCACTGCTTCTGCTCCGTGTAAACTCAGAATAACATGGTGCATGTTAAACAAAGAAATCAACTTCCGTTATAATGTTCAGTAAAGCAGCAGTAGGCAACATTTTTAAATTAAAATATCACTAAACTCCTGACCGTGTTCAAAGCCTCCAGTTCCGTATTGTAAATGGGGGCGTTGGGCCGAACCCTTGTTTGTCAGTCACTGGTCGCAGATCCATAGCATGGCTCTGATTGGTGGCAGATGGGCTGACGATCGAGGAAGTGTGTAGAGGAATGTGTATAGCTTTATTCATGCTTTTACTCAACTTTTCCCATTGGTTGCTCTCAGACAGTGAAATACTTTCAAGGTTTTTAGTTTTCGTGTCTGGTAATGATCATTTGCAATTTGTTATATTATTATTATTATTACTATTATTTATTTCTCCTTTATTTAACCAGTTGAGTCACATTTAGATGTCTATCTCTTTTACAAAGGAGCTTTGGCCAAGAGAACAACAAGCAGAGCATGTTACAACATAAAATACAATACAAAAATCACAATACACATTATTTAACCAGGTGTAACCCATTTAGATTATGATTATTGTTGTTGTGTCAGTCATACAGGTTGTATTTATAACAGTCAGGGTGCACTTTGGCCATGACAGATTTGTCTATTAAAATCAAACTTATACAATGTCCAACAATGTTTACTAACTTTCCGATTTTACTAATGCGTGAGCGAACTTAGCTAAATTATCACCATTCATTGTTTTCCAGAGCTGGGGATCTTTATAAATCATGACAGAACTAAATTGATAAAGCTAGTTTTATTGCATTTATTAAATAAAATTATTAAATTTTTTTAATTTAGTTTCAGATTTTTCTCCCAATTTGGTAGCCAATTACACCCGCTATTTTCATGTCAATCCCCCCCTCATACTATGAGTTTGCTGCCATGGCCCTGTGACCGGCGGTGTCAAAGGCGAAGCATCGTCTCTTACGAGAAGGCACCCCCTAAGCCCTCGACCGTAACTCCGGGACCCCAGAGCCACTCCTATGAGCATCGAACATTCTGTCAGCTTCCCTCCCCCGTCCCTGGGGGGGACAGCCAATTGCCTCCCCCGGTGGCACTCCTGGCCAGAGCTGACTCTGGCACGACAGGGAATCGAACCTTGGTCGACGTGGCCAGCGTCGAACGTTGTAACCACGGGACCATGCGGGAGGCCCTGTTTTATTGCATATTTGGTCAACTTGAAAAATGATCGGAGACTATAATTTTACCTGGACACCTGGCACAATCTCATCAAAGGTACACTGTGTCTGTATTCACCAGCATAGAGCGTTTTCACATTCTATGGCCGTTACTGATGGATTTTGCAACACAACAGCAGTTGTTTGGCTTCGATTGGACAGTTTTTGCAATTCGTCATCCTTTGCTATTGCCATCCACTGCCGCTTTAATCTAGCTGTAGATATTTAGCTGTAGCCAAATTTATGAACACACACATTCTGAATGTAAGCAAAAGGGTTTGTCCCAGCTGCTGTGCTATACACTTTATATTGTACTGTGTGCTTATTTTTTAATCCATTAATGTTTTACTTGGCCCAGTTTTGAATGGCCAATTAGAACACTGTATGCCTTTTGCTTTCTAAGTAGACAAGCATTTTGTTCCATTTTTATTGAATATGAAATTTTTTTTTTTTAAATAGAATTCAACTAGATTGTAAATGTTTTTGGAGGTATGCAGTCCAGACAGAAAATATTAACATAAACCTAATGACTTGTAAGCAAACCAGCAGAGCTGACTTGTCCATCTGGTTGTGGACCTTTTTGGGACCGATGGGTGAAGTTTGGGCATTGCCTCTGTTTGGGTCAAATTGCCTCCTGTTTCTCCCTTGCCTGTGTGTGTAAGCTGCGGCGGTGGCCATATGTGTGCGTAGTCTCGGTGGGGACGATCCATTTCCCCAATATTTAATTAAAAGCATAGTAGGCAATTTCAATTCTAATTAAAAGCAACTCTTACTAAGTCACATTTGGCTCTTTTGATGAATTGAAAACCTGTATGCTTCCGTTTCTAACCTGCTTTAATTGGTTTAAGATTGAGAGAAGGAAGCCAGACCTGGAATTACATGGGCTAGGTGTGGCCACGCTAGTTTGTGCTACAGCTGGTTATTTCTCCAGTATCCTGTGGAGCATTGGATCTGCGGAGAAGCGTTCCTTATATTTAAAGCTGTCGAAGTGCATCTGTTAACACCCATTTCAGGGGAGATTGCGTGGAAAGGGAAGCAGTCTGCTGCATAACATCTCCAATTGGTGAGATCAGACTTTATCGCAGATCTCAGCATCTAAGATATAGATCGCCTGTATCAGGGCTAAATGCTAACTACTGAAGGGAAGTTTTTTTTCATTTTTTTTATAACGTTTTGCTTTTCTAGGCATTTCTATGTGTTGATTGATAGCCCTGCACATGCTAACTGCAAGCAGATGGTCATCATTAGCACCTTTTTGTTTGTTTATTTTCTCCATATTGTTGTAGAAGAACTTCTGCCCAGAAGTGTGCTACGAGTGTGAGCATGAGACATTAGGTTGGAATTGAAGGAAAACGTTAATGGGGGGGGCAGTGTTCCGATTCCACTATTTTAGGAATATTTTAAGGAAGTAACGAATTACGAAGGGTAAAGCATTCAACTGAACCTCATGTAAACCTCCCCAAAAATAGATAGATTACCTCTTGGCCTGGTTCGACAGTCAAAATCCGCACCAAAAATCCAAGTTATGAGTGAGCATCATTTTCTCCCTACGATAAACCAGTACAGAATTGTTTTTGGCCTGTTTTTTTTTTTTTTTCATTCTCTTCCTCTCAACTTCGAAATACCAGTGAGGGCAACATAAACAAAATAACCATTAGGAGAGGGAGTGGTAAGGAGAAGAGTAGAAAAGAAAGAAAAAGGAAAGAAGAGAGAGATTTATTCCGATTTATTGACAGATTCAGTTTGTGGAGACAAGATATGGCAAGATGTATATGGTACCTTCCAAGAATTCTGAACAGATTGGAGATCAAGCATGTTGAACGTTTTGGAAGTATGGCCAAAGAGAGCAATTTTAAGGTGAATCTGTGAAGCACCTCCAAGCTTCCTATCAAGAAGAGTAAAAAGCTGTGACAAGAAAGAGTTGGTGTATGGGCAGCACCAGAATAAATGCTCAACTGTCTCTTCATTCACACCGCAGAAGTAACATAGAAAATCTAACAGTTGGGACTAAATGGTTTTACACAGGGTACCAGAAATGGATACCTTCCTTATTCAATTCAGTTTAGATTCAAGAGCTTGAAATTATTTTACTGTTATCATTGAGTTGAGCTGGTTAGTTTGTAAACTGTCCCTCTTGAACCAGTTTTGAATAAACAGGGATTTATTGTGAAATATGAAATCTTGATGTTCCATAAAAAAAGAGCTGTGTGGGTAAAAATTGTGATTGTAGGCCACAGACAAGCAGGATAACATTTCTGAACAACGTTTGTGAAAAATGGATGTCTTGAATGGGATTTTCAGGATGTCATAGTTACACAGCAAAATAAAGTTTAGACAACCTCAGTTTATTAAATGTGCAAGCAGGTATAACATTCAAAGTTGATGATTGTGATTGGGTGATTGCCAATCCTGAGCCAGGTAGAAATTAAGCCTATTTAAGAGCAGGTGGGGCGAGTGTGGAATTAGTCAGTCTTGTCGTGATGTGTGTGTGAGTGCGCGTGCACGTATGTTGTGGAATGTTTGATGTTGAATGTTGGATGTTTAATGTTTAATGTTTGTGGAGTTTTGTGTGCGTTTGTCGAAAGTGACTGAGTAGAGTGCACCCCCTCTCCCTCTTCCCCACTCACACAGGAAGCACTCAACTCACATTCTCACCCAGACACCCAATCAGCCAATTGACTTCTATATCAATTGACTGATTGACACCAATTAAATAATTAAATAATAATTAAACCAATTAAGGCCTTTGGAGCTCCCTTCCGGGCGACAGTTTACTCTCACACCCTGTGAGAGTGCCAAACCTGCCCCCGGAAAGTCTCACTGCTCCAAAGGCCTCTACCACATGAAACAAGACAGGCAACCATGCCACTCCCATGTGGCCGAGACCGACGTCCTCCACAGACTATTTGCAAGAAGTGATTCTTTAACGTAGTCTTTGCCTTTCCAGACAAATTTATTTTGTCAATAGGTTGTATGGTTTCTTAACATAATTGCTTGTGAATACTTGCTGCTGTCATGGTACTAATAGCAGAATGGAAGTTTGGCACAGTATGCAGCACAAAAAGCCTTATTCACAATATGGCACCAAGGTTGGGGGGCAAGGTGGATTGATAGGGCTTTCTTTCTTTTACCCAAAACCAAGGTGTGTTGAACTGACATTGTTCATGCAGGGCGTCTGCTACCAAATCCTCCTAAGTGAGAAAGGTTACATGATGGCAGGTGATTTGAAGTTATTTCCAAATATTCATTTTGACAATGTGGATGTTTCTTTCAGCAAGAGGGCCAAATGTCAGTAGGATTTGAATGTGACACAGAATGTTACAGTAAGTAAAATTTCTCCAGGTAGGGCCCATGCTATAACTATATAGCTTGTGTGTTTGTGCAGGGCCATCTCAACGGGTGGGCAGGGACCCGGAGCGAGTCAACCTACGCAGGGACTAGCTGTTAACGCAATGACATCATTGACTTAGCAACTGCTTAGCAACCATTGTTTTTAATAGCAAAATAAAAGATTATTATTATTGAAATACATTTTCCCCCTCTCACTGTGGGGCCTCGTGAAGGGCGGGGCCTGGGGCGGTCGGACTGGTTGCCCCCACACACACACACAAAGACAGCCCTGTGTGTGCGTGCATGTTTGTGCGTGTGAATGTGTTTCATATTGGTCCAGTTAACCTAATTAAAGTTCAAATCTTCCATGAATCAGGATAGAGTTAGAGCAAAAGTGTCATTTTACCAGCACATCTGTTTCTCCACTACAAGTTTTCCCTAATCTCTCTATCCATTTGCAAGCTGAAGCCGGAGACACCAGTCAGCTTGACTTAGATGAACGCTATACACGATTGTAGGTCAAACATCTGTTCCTTTTGTTGTGTCATTGTGCTGTGATGTGGTGGGGGGGGGGTCACATTTCAGATTTAATCTGCGCCTCGGAGAGCAAAACGGCACCCAGACTCATTCTCCTATGAAAGCTCAGCCCACAATTGTATTAGAACAGGTGTGTTTTGTGCCGAGTTGTGCTCACTTTGCATTTGAATGTCAGTGTAATGACTCGTGCGATTTCCACCTGCAGAATATTGAGAGGACGGGACCCTTATCAGTGCTAAAGCTCTCCTGGCTGAGCCAGCCAGGAGGTTAATATAGCGGCACTTTCCTCCAGATCCTGCCTCCCCTGGAGGATCGGCCTCAGCTGCCGCTGGCGTCGGGAGTGAGATTGTTTTGGTGGGCTCCTCCCTCGCCCCCCCCCCCGCTTAAGATGCGCCATCCATCATTGTTCGGTCACGGTCCTCGGAGGCGCTCCCTGTTGTCGGGCGTCCGGATTGAGCCGTCGTAGAGATCGCTGCCGTGGCGATGCTCCTACGGCAACACCGCGATAGTGTGAGAAAAGGAGGCAACGACGAGCTGTCACAGCGGCCTCCGGGAACAGACAGTCCACACGCCTTTTCCTTTACCGCGTTTCACCAGCCCTCAGCTTAAGCCTGACCCTGTAGCTCAGGTGGCCTCAAACTGTTTGCACAGGCTCTGATTCACGCGTTGAGCCGCCCCTCTGGGGCGCCAGCGGCAGAGATCGGGCCGCTCCACCAACTGTGCTCCCTCCCCCCGGAGCGCCGTGTCGCCGAGCGGGATGCACATCTCGTGCGCCGCCGTGGCCAGCTGGCTGAGTCCCGCCGCTAATGGAGATGGATTTGCAAACACGGGCATCATGCCTCCGTAGCCCAGCCTCATTCTCACGAGCGCATCATTTCTCCTCCTGGCTCCACAGATCTCAGCTCTCTGAGGAGAGCAATGTGTAATTCTCCCTTCGAGACCCTGGCTTAAAAAACTACCCCGGCAGACATTTTCCGACAGCTCCGAGAGCTCCCCGTATCGATTTTGATAAGCGTTTATTCAAATGGAGAGTTCTGCATGATGCAAAGGCAGGTTAGGCAATATTTTAGGTGCAACGCTGCCTTTGTGTGATGGCAGGTGGAGGTGTTAATATTAGATGGAAGTAACAGGGTGGAAAAAGCCAATAGAGCAATGATAGAAAACACAGGGTTTCTGTAAAACCATGAACCATTACCATCTCAGTGAGTAGTTGACAGAATTATGTGTAAATGGTGATGTATATGATGTCTAAATACTTGTTATACTCAGTATTGTTTTAAAATATTTTGTTGTTTTAACTCCCAGAAATGCTTCTGCCGCAGAATGGAATTCGCAGCGAAGTGCAAAAAGCAGGCACTTAGGATATGATGCATATCAGAGATTGTATACGGAGTCCATATATTCATACAGGGACAATTTGCCTGAAGCCATTAGAGCTTACTTAATTCATCTAGAATCATGAATATGAATCTGAACCGTTATTTTTAGCTACTCGGAGAGAGATGGCGTGAGATGGCGAGATGCATGGTGGCGTTAAAGAGGGAATTAAAGAGACGATGTGTTAGGCAGTGACTGTCCCCCCCCTGTCCCCCTCTCTCTCTCTCTCTCTCTCTCTCTCTCTCTCTCTCTCTCTCTCTCTCTCTGGCCCACGGGTAGGCCCACACCAGCTCAGCGCAGTGGTGCAGACGGATGGCTCTCGGCAGACTGAGAGAGAGCGAGACAGTAGATTTGGGGCTTTTACATGGGACTTTAAAGCACACCTGTCCACCCCCTAAAAAATAAGGGAAACAAATCCTGCATCTATTTGCAGCCAGTTTTGCCAATCAATGGAGATCACAGTGTGTCAGATGCACACCCTCTGTACATCAGCATAATATTATCAATAATAATAATATTTAATTTAATTATGTATAGGAAGCTGCTAAAATAAAGAAAGTAACACAAGCATAAAGTGTCTTAATAGGGCATTGGGCCACCACGAGCTGCCAGAACAGCTTCAGTGCCTTGGCATAGATTCTACAAGTGTCTGTATTGGATACAGCACCATTCTTCCACGAGAAATTCAATCATTTGGTGAATTGCTTATGGTGGTGGAAAACGATGTCTCAGGCGCTGCTCCAGAATCTCCCGTAAGTGTTCAATTGGGTTGAGATCTGAGACAGCCATGGTATATGGCTTACATCATTTTCATGCTTATCAAACTTGTGGCCTGTGGATGGGGGCATTGTCATCCTGGAAGAGACCACTCCATCAGGATAGAAATTCTTCACCACAGTTATCACTGAGAATGGCTCTGTGCCTATTGGCGTTTACCTTGCCCTCTGAGGGGTTGAGTGGACCTAAACCATGCCAGGAAAATGCACCACACACAACAACAAAGCTGCCAGAACCCTTCATTTACTCGAATGTTTCCTTTATTTTGGTAGTTGCCTGTAATGTCTTCCATGGACCCCAGCACTACAGTACGGGGGCGATTCATCTCCACTACCACCAATTTGTAGCACCCTGTTGGGTGATACACAGCATCAATTTTGTGCTGAAACACTCACCACACACATCAACTTAGTTGGAGTAGGAGATTTATTTAACCGGTTGTACAGGGGGATGATGTGATGTCCATATTGTTTGTATTGTATTACAAGGTGGGGCACCATGGGAGCCCTCTACTCTTAACGAAAAGTGCCGTGGGATTGTTAACGTTCACGGTGAGTCAGGACCTCTGATTAACATCTCACCTGAGGGCGTGAGCAGAGCGTCCCTGTCACTGCACTGGGGAGCTGTTTTTCCTTTGTGGTCCAGAGCAGAGCCCTATATTAGTAAAACGGTGACAACTTCAACAATCGATGTCTCAATTAGTTATTAACAGTCAAGTATACCTTTGCCCAGACGGCTCTGAAGACCGTCTAAAATCCAATGTTTTAAAGGGTTTTTATGACCTTAGTCAGTTTGATGGTATCGATGCGGCACTTCCTGGTAATTGGCTTTGTAAACCTGCTGTATAAAGCCACTGAAAGTGAATTAGAATAAGAATTGGATATGCACAGTTCTCTGTAATGGTTGGAAGGACCCGTGGAAACCCCAGATACAGATGTTGGCTGTGGTCGTCCGTAATATCTGTTGAAACGTTAACAGGACACCCTCGGCCAAGGGAGGTGATAGTGAGGCACGACATCAAGAATGTCAAGTGGGTCGCGGTTTGAAACCCATCTCTGCCAGACCGGCCCTGGCCGTTAGCCCTGGTCGGGGGCGGGATTTGGCTGTCCGCACCTGAGGGAGGACGGAGGGTGGTCGGCACGAACTTGCTGTGAAGCACGTCAGAGAGTCTCCAGAAAGGAGGTCGTTGAGTTCCGTCTCCATCATCGCTGGCCTCGGAGAATAGCTTGCCCCATAGAGACGGGCAGCGAGTTCATGGGGGAGGGTTAATCACATTTTTTAATATATTTTTTATAAATAAAGAATGTCAAAATGAAGGTAGGTGTTTATTTACATCAAAGGTTGACAGTGTCATGTCAGATACCCCATTAGTAAAACTCTGTTAACATGCTGTCAACATGACCAAGAACTCATTCCAAGAACCAAGAACCTACATTCAAATGCCATATCTTAACATGGGCATGGCCTCTTCCATACAGCCCTGTGGTTCCTTTCACTGGTATACACACATGCGTGCAACTGCAGGTCTAACCTGTGCATGCAGTAAATTCATTCACACGCTTTAACCAGTATTATGCTCGGCGCCACAGTCTAGCTTTGATGTTTGCTAAAACTGGCACGGCAAGGTAGACCTCAACAAAATGAAACAAACTCAATGAAACACTGATGGAAATGGAAATGGTTTGCTACCTGCATTTATGTGATCAAAGTACATGGGTTGTAGGTTTTGATACATGAAAACGGATGGCAATAATACCCAGTTAGTGATATTGAATCAATACAGACATGATTTTACTAGCAAACAAGCTAACAAAGAAGCAGTGTATGGAAACGCACAGTGCTTTTGAACTGTTATAGTCAGTGATAGTGCTGATGACAGGGATTAAACACAAATGTGTTTGACAAAAGAAAAGGGTCTGTTCAGTCTATGACCAGTCTTGTTCAGGCCATGAGAGTGTCGGCTATAAGCTTGAAGTATTTATGGAATTTAAAAGTATTGTGAACCATTCAAAAATATGTAGGTGTTCATGCACTACATGAAAGATTAACCCGGTCAAAATATCCAGTCATCCCTATCTGGCTGGTCCTGTACAAGTGTGAGCTGCCTATCAGGGACGTGGTTAGAAACCCGGAGGTGGCATTTGGCTGTCCACTCCTGAGGGAGGGGGGAGGGTGGTCGGCATGAACTCACTGTGAAGCACGTAAGGGTGTCTCCAGAAAGGGGGTCGGTGAGTTTGAGTCTCGAAGGAGGCGGATCATCGCCGGCCTCGGAGAGTAGCTTGCCCCGTAGAGACGTGCGGCGAGTTCGTGGGGGAGGGTTAATCGAAATAAATAGAGGGTATATTTGGCTTCCGAATTGGGAGAAAAACGGGGAAAAATCTGAAACAAAATGTATTAAAATAAATAAATAAAATAGCCAGTTGTATATTCATAGATTTAAAAAATTCGAATATAAGCATATATCCTCCAAATCCACCGAACTGAGGTGACTTACTGAGGGGCAATGTCTAAGACTGGGCTCCTTTGTTTACAGTGTACATTTTGGAGAGTTCACAAAAGTATTGCGGGTATCGCAGAGCTGCTAGTCCTATGAGGAAAACACGATCAACCATCAACTGGGCTGTGATGAAAGCATAGCACCAATGGGAATTTAGGCACTGGTCTAAAACTGCCATTTATGTTACTTGTATGGTAACAGATTAAGGACGTGCATAATTCAAACTGAAATAGACCAACAACGTATCTTTATTGAAAGGGTTTTGGTCTTATTGGACCACCTTCCTAGGTCTTCTGCTTCAAGGCCAGCCCCACTTAACGTGACTGGCAGATATGCACACTGATTTACAGTTTGACATTGACTGATTGACCTTGTGGCACGTAGATTGACTATTGGTCACTTTAGTCCTTGGCTGATAAAATCGCTTTCTCATAGAGTCACCGATGGCCCGCTGCTGTTTTGACCAGCTGACTATAATTAAACTGGACACATTGGTAATCCACCTGACTCCCTGTTGGTTTGCTGGAGCTGATAGACAGCTGATAGATATTGACTGACACTCAGCATGATTGATACCCCACTTTCCTAGTTGGCTGGCTGCAAGGCTCACCTATCCTGCCAGAGGCTCCAAGGATAAACTATGCGTTGGGCTCCATTTAACAGTGTAATTGCCGCTAATAACCTCCCGAAGAATTTGGCCTCCATCTTGTATTCCAGCATTTCTGTTTTGTTTTTAATTGGAGCATGGAAAGAATAGAATTACCCTGTTTTTTGACATTGAAGCGTGATTGTCCTACACATTGTGCAGGTTTCCAGTCCATCTCTCCCCTGTCGCTGCCTTGAGAAGTATCCCCATGCCCACCGAGCTCCTACGACCGTCTGCACGAGAGCACAGCATCTCCGCTTTCCAGCCCAACTTTAGAGGCAGCACTTAATAGACATCCGCACCGGCGTTAAAAAGGATCAGCTGGCTCGGGTGTGCTCATTCTTCATTGAAGAGCTGTGTTGTTAGGAACTTACAGCGTCGACCTTGGCACTGAGTGGATTGTGATGGATTAAAGCCTTTGCTCTTCCAAACCCATCCCCGCACTTCTCTGGCCCTCTCGACTTTGTGACACGCCGTTGGGAGTTTGTACAAGGTCACGTGGTGGGAGACTTTGCCTTGTGTCCGCCAGCCCTGCTCGATTCCTGAACTTGGAGTCAGTGAATCACTGCAGTTTAGCGGAGCTGCGGAAGGCCCCCCCCCGCCGCTCTAAAAGGCGTGACGCGACGCCTGGCGTGGCGTGGCGTGGCGTGTCCGATTCAGCCGAGCGCAGCTCTGAGGATGCGGCCATTTCCACAGACGGCTCCCCCGGGTTCAAAACATGATCCTTTGTGGTTCCAGCGAGCGTGTGCCCGTTAAAAGCAGCCCAGAAACTGGCCAAAGGGGAACCGCCCATGAGTCGGTCTGTCCCTCGGTGTCACTGGCCTGAACACACAGTTGTGAAAGAAAAGCTGGAAGGATCCGAGGAGAGGGCGAAAGGAATCAACTGGCACACAAAGGGTGTTACACACTCATCTGTCCTATGCATTAACAATCATTTTGCACAATTTGTACCCTTTTTTTCAGATACAGGTTTGTAGCTTCATGCATAAAATTATTCTGTTTTACTTATAGCTACCATAAGACCATGTAGACTACCTATTAGAACAGGGGTGGGCAATTCCAGTCCTGGAGGGCCGGTGTGTTTGCAGGTTATTGTTTTGTTGTTTGTAATGAGCTAATTAGTTGGATAAGGAAATGCTGGTTCACTTGTAGATTAAACCACAGTAACATGTTTCACATGGGGACACAAGAACAGTCTTCAGCTGTCATTCATAGGCTTATTAAGAAATGTAGCTAAAATGATTGGGCTGATTAAATCATTAAGAGCAGAAGTTGGCATGAAATCCAGAAATGGATACGGCCCTCTTTGCCCACCCCTGTTTCATAATATAATCCTGGTAACAAATGTGTGTTTTCAAACAATGCATTTGATCATTCTATCCTTGTTGTTTTATTTATACAACAGTGCATGCACTCTGAATATTTTGCAGACCACAGGCCACGCAGTAGTACTACAGAGTGAGTGCTGATCAGAGGAGGGGTGTGTGTCTCCGTGGTTTGTTCTCTTCATTCATGAATCATAAGTCTTCAAGAGCATAAATACGTACTGCCACAGGCAATGGACGGAACGGAACTGCCAAATCCGCTTCGTAGTTTGTGTTGAAAATAGTTTTCAACACAAATGCCTTCACCTGTCAAAGTTGAAGCAAGCCAAGGTATTCCCAGAATATAAAACGAATGTGGCGGATTTGAACAGCATCCAGCCTCCCATGGTAAAATGTTCTGGACATGGCCCAAACCGTGTGACTTTTGGAGACTCACTTTCGAAAGTCCTCTCACAGATGTGTGCCCCTCCCCTCTTACTTTTTGTGATGTGAAACTCACAACACAAAAAGATCAGGCATGTAGAGAAGGGAAAAGGGCTGTGACGCACTTATGTTTAGAAAAAAGATTTACAATGGACAGCTCAACAGACAGGTCTATGTCTTTCCAGCCGTATTGCACATGGCGAATATATCAATGCGTTTAGTCGATCCTCCTGATCCCTCACCCACAGAAGCTTCGAAACTTGCAGGGAGGTAATAACGTGTTCTGTTTGGTGTGTGAAAAAAAAAAAAAGCATAGCACAACTGGCCACTTGTTTGATCGTGTATGATTCTGCGGCCGCGTTGCCTGTAATGAACGTGTGTTATTTCAGTTAACAGCTATTGCTGCTAATCAGACACCTTCAAACCTAATGGGTTCAAAATGTACTCTATGTTCTGGGTGGGCTTTCATTTTTTTTGCTTGGGGCTTGGAATCCTGTGAGGCTGCCTGCAATGTCTAGTAATTAGCTTGTAATTGCATATTATTGTGCGTCTGCATGTATGAAATTAACTGTAAACCAGTGAATGCCCTCTGTGCCTGGCTCAGACCTTATTAAATATATCAGCCTCAGATGCGCAGGATTACAAAGTGGAGTCAGTAGAGTGATGGCAACAGTGTGCAGGTCTCCATCACTCCACTAGATCTGCATCACTCTCCATCACACTTACTCACTTCAGTGTAAACACCTTTTTTCCCCTTGTACTTTATGCATATGAATTATATATATATAGACCAGGATGTCTGCTTAGCAACTTATTTTTCCTTAATTGGTCTAGAAATTGTCATTGCGACAATACGTATTGTATCTTTAGGTTAATTGGCAGTCTTTGTGCATATCAAAGCAGTGGATCACACTCATACATTTTGCAGCATATGACAGAACTTAATTATTTAAAAGTCTGATTGGGGTGTTATATAATACTGGCCTAAGATGACAACTTTTTCTTTTTTGTTCTGCAGTGATTAAGATATCTCTTTCATTTAATGTACTTTGGTTTTGTTTTGTCTGCATATTGTATGGCATGGCATGGGATTTAGCACATTCATCTAGAACTTTAGTCTCATAATAATGCACTTCGAGGAGGCAAAACGTGTTTAATGTATTATATCGAGGTCTTGTATATCGTCTTGACAATCCTGTACTGTCGGAATGAAATTCTTTTTTGCAGCTAAGCAGCTGAACTGGTTTTGTGCGTGGAAACTTCAAGCTGAAAAATGAAATAATCAGACTGGGAAAATGTAGCGATCAGTTACCTGGATGATGTACTGCCCATTTATACGTCTGATTTATACTGATTTATACTGATATTTACTCAGTCAGTACAGTAAGTGTTCCTTGCTTATGGGTACAGGAGCACCTTCCGCAAGTCCAGTTGTCTAACCTCCACTCCACAATGCATGGGCCTCATAATGGGGCGTTTCAAAATGCAGCAGAATTCCTGGCGGCATGTGATTGGGTGGACGAGGGCTGTCGGGAGCGCAGAATGAGACGGTCTGAGACAGGTGGCCCGTTCCGAACGTAGCCGATATAACCAGACGGCTGCCGTCTTTTGCCGCGTTGCGGCATGAAAACGCCATCGCCCGCTCTTCACCGGCTCGCCTGGAAGCCGCACTCCTCCACCCACCTCCGAGGCTTCCCCACACCTGGCGTTATCACCGAAAACCCGCCTCCCCTCCCTTCCAGGCAGTGGCCCGGCCGGCCGCCATGTCATTTCTAAAAGTGTTCAATTTCACAGGGCTTTAGCCGCCCGAGCCTGGGATGTCACGCTTCATGTTCGCCGCTGAGTATCGGTTTACACTCAAAAGGGAAATAATAACAATGGAGAAGCGGAGAAGGGAGAGGGGAGCTTGGATGTCGGACAAATCGGTTAACAAAGCGGGTTAACAAAGGTGGCGCGGGCGGGCGGTAAAAAGGGGCAGCTGAATTAAACACAGAGTCCACACTCCACTGCCTCCACACTCAACCCCCCACCTCACCACCCCCCACCCACCCCCAACCCCCCCACCCCCATTCCCTCCCCCGCTTGAGAGCTGAATTCATTTATTCCACTGATTGAAAAGAGGTGGCAGACCTGCGGAGTGGCTTTCCCGCGTTCAAAGTCAAGTGTTCACAGAATTCTGCCTCTGGGGGTAAAAGGGCATGCAGCTGGAATTAAACACAGAGTCCACACTCCACTGCCTCCACACTCACACAGCCATTCACACAGATACGTCTTGCATACTTTGGTTGTTGGTGCACAGTTACTTGTCAGGAATTGTGCAGGTTGGATATTACCCTCACATTTGGCCTTTGCCTTTGAATCGGTCTGTCTGCCTTTCTACTTATCTGCATAAAAAGGGAAGAGATCCCGCATTCTATATGTCCACTGTATGTTCTATAGGTTCTATATGAGAAACCACTATGTGTCAGGGATTAATCAAAGGGGTGAGGGTCGGCCATCTCTAAGTGCACCTGTGGTTGTAGACAACCATTACAATACTGACTACAATTTACAAACAACTACAATGGGCTAAGTTTGTTCAAAAGGTTGCCAGTGGTAGTTGAATGTGGTTAGCAAAAGTGCTGCAATTTGAGCGAGAAGGGGTAACCAAGCCTACAGATAGCGGACCACGCCTGCTCTGTGTAGATCTGCGATAGCAAGCAGATGCCGGAGGGCACTGACGCCAACCTTCCTTCGCCCTCTTTCAACTGTACTCAGGGAGGAAGAGACGTCATGTTTGATGCTTTTGTATTGCCTCTGCGTTTCATGCAGGCTTGGGTGTGTTTTGTAGTGTGGGTGATGAAAACGCTCGTCTCTAACGGCAACCGATTGGTGCAGTCTCGCAAGTATGGGTTGTGCAATTCAACCGCTGCAGCCCGTTTACTATAGTAAGGATAGTGTTCGCAGCTTCCGGACCATTTCCACACTGTCCTCTGGCTGGTGTGACTCGCTCTTCCTGGCGCACGCGTCTCGCCTCTTCTTCTTCTTCCGCCCAGGTGGCCAATCAATGTAAACACCCAGAGGGCCGCTTCACCGAAATACGCATCTTTGCTCCTGCGTGTTATCGGCCTAGCTGGCAAATCCGAGAAGCTGTCATTTGAACACAAATACTGTTACCCTCAACCTCGACGTCACCACAGCACCTTTTCGGAAGAACCTCTCGTGCCACCTCAGACGTGAGCGTTCACCACCTCCGAGGCCGTTTGAATTGATCTGGGGTTGTGACTGGCGTTTTCGTCACCCGGACAGTAAGGGTGAAACTGTGCATCATCAACATCAGGCAGATGTGACGACCACAATGCTCAAAAATGGTGTTCTACTTCTCAACAACCAATACCTCATACACCATAAGCAGCAAAGCAGTCGCAGCGCAGATATGTCATTTCACTGCAGTTTCACGGTTTCTGACATCCGCTTCGTCTATTCTCTCAACTCTGCATAACGTAAGCGATGTCTGTATTTCCTGCCCTTCTGATATAAGTTGGTAATAAGGCTTTGGCAAGAGTTTTGTTTGAACTTACCTTGTACAGTGAAGTTAATTAGCTGTATATCGCTATCACAGCATTTTGTTTCAGTCTATTCTGTAATTAAAAGCTTCTTCCGCCTCTGAAGGACACTGTATTAAAAGTTCCACGTTTCCAATAATAACTCCAACACTTTGAACTCCAAGTGTTTTAATGCACATGTAGGCCTATGCATGCACACTAGAGGTAAAACTGGCTTTGTGTAGTGCTGTAAATGGTCATTTCACAGCGTTGCCTTTAAGGCAGCATCAGTCTGGTGTAAAAGGCCGACCAGACAGTTAAAGCCGCCATTTTGTATTCAATAAATCGTCGTGTTTGTTCTCCTTGATGAGAAAAAGGGTTAATGATTTGGTTCCAACTAGAATGTAGTAATGCACTAACAATCATTTGTAGATGGTATGAGCTTATTTGTATTGTTAAACCTTAATACCTGGTATTTCTTGAAAGCAACCTTGGGTGTTCTGACACGGGCTCTCGGGCATTGTGAAACTATGAGATTGTGAGGTAAATGTGATGGTTGTTTGTCTGACGCCTGTATGCTCTCTTGGTGTGTGCAGAGAGCCAGAGGGCCTACCGCTTTGTCCAGGGCAAGGACTGGGGCTTCAAGAAGTTCATCCGTCGGGACTTCCTGCTGGACGAGGCCAACGGGCTGCTCCCCGACGACAAACTGACCCTGTTCTGCGAGGTAGGCCCGCTCCCTGTCGCGTGACAGAAAGACAGGTGTTTGCATGCACTTCATGAAGAAGTCATAGACCGTTTACCAACTACCTATGAATCAGAAGCAGGAGGTGCTTTTGTGAAACATTCAATTGATTTAAAAAAAAAAAACATTTATGGTAAGTTCATACAGTTCAGACACATACTTTGTTATCACAAAAATTACTTTATCTCCAACACATTTACTACATACTCTACCCAAGTCATTATCATGCTATCCAGCTGTCTGCATCATCAGAGTAATTATGATTGCTGTTATGGTGACCTCTACGACTGCTGCTGACACAGCTGATGTTGTACGTGACAGAGACTCTCGAGCACACTTCCTGTAGTGTGGAGTGTGGTCGCTCACATGTGCTGCGGAACTGATGTTGCTTATGTCACTCTGCTGCTGTTGCTGCCACAGGGAGGTCGACACGACTCTCTCTGTGTGTGTGTGTGTGTGTGTGTGTGTGTGTGTGTGTGTGTGTGTGTGTGTGTGTGTGTGTGTGTGTGTGTGTGTGTGTGTGTGTGTGTGTGTGTGTGTGTGTGTGTGTGTGTGTGTGTGTGTGTGTGTGTGTGTGTGTGTGTGTGTGTGTGTGTGAGAGAGAGTGTGCAGGAGTGTGTGTGTGTATATATATGAGAGAGAGAGAGGGAGAGGGTTTTTAGGTTTTACAATCAATTTATTGGCTTTGACAAATGTGAAACACGATGCACCTTGAGTCCAGGTTCCGTCTCTGTAACTTGCTGGCAGCGACACTTATTTTTCACAAACAATTCCAGCCTCTGTGAATCAAAGCCACGAGCTCCGTTTAGCGGGAGATCTGAGGTGAATGCCTTTACTTTGAATATAGACGCGAAACAGCTTCTTTTCAGGCTCCGCTCACGACCACTAGCGATTTCCAGAAGCGAACTGGTGCGGGTTGAACTCTGGATATGCTAATCTGTCCCTGTTATGCACGCATCCATAAATGTTTCAAAAGTGTGGTGGCTGTTTAATACAATTCTAATTAACCCTGCGGGTATGGTGGGGAGCTGTCTCAAAGTTTTCGGGGACGGGCAAAGCCATGTGGTAGTCTGTTTAAAGCGCTTCCAAACGGGGCCAGCTGATCTGGTGGAACAGGGAGGAGGGAGGGGAAGGGTGCAGTGGGCACATGGTGCAACGGTCTGTTGCATGAGTGTCACCCCGGGCCCCGATCAGTGCGGTAGAGAAGGAAGGGGTCCCTGGCATCCTGTGCATCCTGGGTGTCTGCGAGACGCCTATAGCGCCAGAGGATTTCCTGACAGTGGGCCCCCTTGGCTTCACTCACCGAATTTCAGATGCAGATGGTCCGCTTAATATTCTCCGCGGTGAGGAATCGAACCCGGCCTTCATAAAAATGTCACGAAGGACATGCTAATTCAATTCAGGATTAGGCCAATCTGTGATTTTCAGTCATAACATTTTTGAACAGCGTAGTTCCCTTTCTTTATAAAGTAGTCTCACCGTAGTATTTATTGAACAGTGTTTTATTGTGCGACTTCCCTTTTTCAAAAGAGATGCTTGTCAAAAGTTCATTTCCAGTCCTTTCCAGTTCCTGAGCATCTGGGACTGGCCAAAGTGGATATGTCCAAGCAGAATGCATCATCAACTGTGCCTTTAAAAAATAAAAATAAAAGGTTTTATTTGTTTCAGATTTTTTCCCCGTTTTTCTCCAAATTTGGTACCCTTTATTTATTTCGATTTGCCCTCCCCCACAAACCTGCCGCCCGTCACTGATGATCGGCGATGATCTGCCTCCTCTGAGAAGGAACTCGGCCACCTACTTTCAAGAGACACCCTTCACGCTTCTCGGCGAGCTTGTGCCGGCTCACCTCCCCCTCCCCTGGGGCGGACAGCCCCCCAATTGGGGCTCCCGGCCAGGGCTGGTCTGGCACAGTCGGGTTTCGAAGCTGCGTTAGGCAACTTGCATTCCGGGCGGATGCTTTGACCGTTATGCTACCCGAGGCCCCTCAACTGTGCTTTTTGAACAGAATACTGTGAAGTTAGGAATCATAGTCTAGCTGTCGCTGGCACTGTTTCACTTTAACCATGGTGACAAATTATTTAATTGGCTAAATTAATGCGACTTCTCACTTTATATTATTTGGATATTTAATGGTTTTTTAAATGGCAACATCATCAGTCACAAATGGGATCACACTGAGGAGGTGGCATCTTGCAGCGGCCATTTAATCAGGCAGGAATAAGTCTGAAGGTTTTACACTTAAATCTAAGCCAGCGGTATATGACTGGTGCCAAACGAATCCCCGCATCGTCAACCCTTTTAAAAGTGGTCCTTTGCCTTAACACTGAGCGGTATTACTGGAGAGTGTCTCCAGGGAAGTGGCGGCATGTCATGTAGAAAGCGGGTGAACGAGCTCGCCTCTCCCTCTGCCAGGGCCCCCGGATACCTGGAGCTATTTAATTAGGAGATCGCTCCCATTAAAGGCACTGCACTGGCTGTCATTACCGGATGGCGTGTTCAAAAGAGAGGGAAAAAAAACTTCCCTAAGACAGAGGAAGCAGTGGAGGGAGGGGTGGGGGGGCAAATGGAGAGATTGCGACGGATTGAAAGTGAATGTATATATATATTTTTCTTGTTGCCCCACACCTCGCCCAAGTTCATTCCCTCTCTCTCCTCTCCCGCCCCTTTCATCTTATCTCCTCAGGTTCCCTCTCTCTCCTCCCCCTCTTCTTTCTCACTCCTCAGGTTTCCTCTCTCCTCCCCCTCAGATATTTCTTAGTTGAATTAGTCGTTATTGGAAAGACAGAATATTTTTTCCTCCAAAGCATCTGAATTACACTGCATTTGTATCAGTATCCGTAAAATAATAACAAGAAACAAAAGGAGAAAAAAAAAAAAGAAATTAGTGAAATTTATAATACCCCATCTCCTTCTGTTTTTCTCCTCCTCCCTCTGTTTCCCTCTCTCCTGCCCCCACACCATCCTCTCCACGTGTGGTGCCCAGCAGGGAGACGGCTCCCGTGGAATGAATTAGCTCTTTGCTGATGTTCGGCTTTTTTCTTTTTACTGTTTCTCTTTTTCTCCTTCTTTTTAAGCACTTTGCTCATGACAGCGCCCATCCTTTACAGGGAAGTGCCATATGCCGTGCGCCCATTTCGGAGACCGCCACAGCTGCTCCTCGTTTGCTTTTTTTCCCCCCGCCTTGGCACGGTGCCACCCTGACTGAAGAGAGGGAAGGAAAGAGAGAGGGAGAGGGAGAGGGAGATGGGAGCAGTGGGTGAAGATAGGATTCCCTGCTCTAGAATAGTGGGCGAGGGTGCTGGGACCTCTGGGCCTTGCCAGCCAGGCCATGCAAACATGGTTGGCTAAACACGGTTTGCTGGATGGCTTCTCATAAACGTGCCACCACAGGTGGGCCGAGAGGAGCGCTGTGGCTCCTCTACTCCTCTCAGCTCCGTACAGGAGGACATCAATTAGTAAATGAGAATTGGATTTGGAAGGCTCCCTGTTCGGCAACTTCAAACGTTGCGACGAGGTGGGATCTGCTTTTTGGCCCTGTCCTTGTGTCCTCAGCTGCAGAGCTCGATTGTCGAGCTTCAAGAAGATTTCATATCCCACGGAAGGATCCCTTGATGTTATCTTAACCAGAAGGAAGGGGACAATGTTCGGCATACACGCGCCGCCGTGCATAAAATGATCCTTTTCAGTCTGAAAATGACCTTTAGGTCAGATTTAAGAATGGAAATTCATATCTGAAGAATCTATAAAAAGATTGTTCACGAAAATGCATATTCTTTCCTAGACGTTCATTTTTTTTATGTCCAGGAAAGAGTGTGCGTAGATGAAGGGATGGAAAGGTGGTTGTGGTTTGTTTAAAACAGCAGTCACTAATCAGAGGCCAAGAAGTAGCCAATTAACTAAAGGCAGTGGTTTATTTTTTAATTTATTTTTAACATTTTTCAATGTATTTATTTTTCCATTCAGATTAATCCTTTATTTAACCAGGTAAGTTGGCTGAGAACATATTCTTTTCTTGCCAAGTAAGTGATTAAATAAAAGTTCTGATCAACAGTTCCTGGCAGCCACTGTAAGCGCCTGACGTCTAATTGATTGCTATCTGTGTAAGCATATATAGGCATTGGTTTATTACATTACGTCTATGACTCGAGATACGTGTAAACAGTAACGTGCGGGGAGATGAACGAGAGGCCGATCGGTTCAGTGCCGCCTGAGGAAGACCAGCTGGGTCGAAACATGTTCCGCGAGTAACACAGTGTTGGGAAAACGTATCGATTCTGTTTACGTAGCATTATTTTAATCGGCGTTCTCACAAGCACGGCGTCCACGGGCCCTACTGGAGAACTGACGAACGTCGATGCTCATCTTCCACTGAACAGTTTCACATCCAGTTGTGCTGCAGCACTTTCCGTCGTCAAAAGAAACCGAGAGACAGGGATGCGTAGGGCGTACAAATATCGATATTCACCTACAACAGGGTCTTTAAGCTTTGTTTATATTCTGTAGTGCGAATGAAACAGAATGCTGAGACCAGGGGCTGTATGTACAAAGATTCGAACAGTAGGAGTGCTGATCTAGGATCAGGTTTCCCCTGTCCATATCCATTATGAGCTAAAAGGCCAAACTGATCATAGATCAGCACTCCTACTCTTAGAGTCTTTGTACATACGGCCCCTGACCTTCGGATGTTCGTTCAGCGGCTAACGAAGAAACGGCCGACCTACGCGAGTCTAGAGGCAGGTCCCAGGCCGCGGAGCCTAAAATGAGTGGAACTCCTCGGTCACCGGTGCGGTCATCAGACTGCCGCGCCCAGTTCTCCTTTCAGAAAACGTAGCCCCACGTGTCGTCTCCCCCCCCGCCTCCTCGCTCCCCGCCTCGTCCCAGGCTCTGTGTGTTTCTCCTCGGCTCCCCGTGTCTGAGTTAATTGTATCAGTCAATACACGCACGCTCCAGCGACCGCGCAGCTGTGTGTGAGAGAGCATTGTGGGAAGGGGTGTGTGTGTGTGTGTGTGTGTGGGGGTGTGTGTGTGTGTGTGTGGGGGTGGGTGTGTGGGTGTGTGTGTGTGTGTGTGTGTGTGTGTGTAGTTGTTGGAAATATGGCTTGTATTCAATCTCGGGGAACACAGAGAAAAGAGAGCGAGGGCGCCAGGGAGATGTTTACTTTGCCGTTCCGCTCGCGAGCTCGGCGGAGGGAGAGTCACGCATTATAAAAAGCCGGTGATGGGTTTTTTGCGGCGGGCCAGGCGAAGAGTTAAAAGATCACGGATCTATTAAAGCGCCACACCCGGTGCAGCGGACGTGAGCGTGTTCGGGACTGATTGAAAAAGTCACCCAGCCTGAAAATATTGGAAAAATGACCAAGGCGAGGGAGGGGGCGGGGGAAATTTCCCTGGAACTTAATGAACTTTTTATTTAATTATTATTTTAATTTTTTCTTTTTTTTTCTTTCATGCATCATCAGGTATGGAAAGTTGATAAATATCTTGATGGAGAAACACGAGCGAAAAAGATTGATGCCCAGTTGTGTTACATGAATAATTCATACGTGACAGCAACATTACACAGCATTACCATTCTATTAGGATCCTCTTATGTTGTGCCGCTCGTGCCTAATGGACTGAATCATAACGTTGACCTGCCTGGCAGGATGTCCATAAGACGCGTGACACTGGTACAGGTCATTATTATTCCATTAAGGTCTGACCATGGGCCGTATTGAGTTGTCCAGTGTTTAGCCTGGTGCCCTGCCGGTGGGGTGTGTGTACGGAGCTCCAGATGAAGGGGGTAGATATGCACGGTGGGTGTTTTTCCTCCCGAAGGTATGGTCTTCTCACGCCCATTGCGCAAAAGGTACGTGCCGCTGCTTTCCGCCTGTTCCCTCAGACAGCCGGCTCGGAATGCAATTAGCAGGAATTGGACACATTGTGTCCGGGAAGCATAATATGGCGGCGCGGTATTAATTGGTTTATTTGCACCGCTGATTGAGGCTCCGTCACGTCCGTCGCCTCGTTTCTGTGCCATTGCGTAAATGTGCCGGAGCGCTGGCGGCGGAGTCGATAATGTGGCCGTCGCTCTGCGGTGAGGGCAGGGTAGGCAGACACCTGTGCTGTGTCAACATCATACCATCACACCCCCCATTTCACTCCGTCCTCAATATCCTCTCACGCTCCTCCACTTCTCCTTCAACGACTCTTCCTCTCTTCATCCTTCTCCCCACATCCCCCTCTCTGCATCCCCCCTCCCGGCCCCTGAATTGAGGTGACAGAGTGGTTATCGCAGCCGCTAATGAGTGAGTGATTAATTCCCGTCGAAGGAGGGAGACGGATGGCTCCTGTCTGCCCCCGGTGTCGGCTTCTCGGGCGTGCGCCCCCTCGAGTGTGATTAATACAGCGGGGTCCGGCCCGTGCTCCCACCGCACGCACCAGGGGCCGTATGCACAAAGATTCTAAGAGTAGGAGTGCTGATCTAGGATCAGTTTAGCCTTTTAGCTAATAATGGGAATGGTTAGGGGAAACCTGATCCTAGATCAGCACTCCTACTTTTAAGACACTTTATGAATACGGGCCCAGGTCTGGTGCTTAAGACCGTTCCCACTTCCGTTCCTTTGGATTTCGAGCCCTGTCAAAAGGCACGCCCGACCGCCCTTGCGGCGTGACATTGGTATTATTTCAGACGATCGTGGTTGGGGGTTACGCACCTTCGAGTCGGGCGCGAGGACGTGGCAGCACCTTCTTTGTTTTGTTCGGTTCGCTCTTATTGGAGAGTCCTAATTAATGAGCTAACGCAAATTAAAAATTAAATCATGTAAATGTCATGAGGTTGTCTCCATCAGCTGAGCCCTAAGTACAGCAGTAATCAGATCACACAATAATAAACAGGAACAAATGCACACTGTGTACAGAATATGCGGAAGACTAGCAGTGCAGCAGGAAAAGGGAAGTGGGAAATGATATCTGAGGATAGATAGTCGATCTTTTGCAATAACATTTCAACGGATTGTTGTATCAATTAGTAGTACAATAGCAACCAAATATATGAGTATTTGAAGGGGTCAATTGTGAATCAGTAGAATATTGTACATAAACACAACATTGTTTTAAACTGTTGTGTGCGTTGGCGTGCTCGGTCTGTCTAGAATATTGACGCGTCCAGTCTGGGCTCTCCTGCTGGGCTGCTGCCGGGAGCCTGAACATCTGTCCAGCATGGAACCTCTGTGGTCACGCAATTGGAGGAAGGGGTCTTTCCACTGCGTTGGTACTGAGGTAGCCTGGGAGCCAGACCTGTGTTTGCATAACTAAGCACCTACTAAGTCTGGCAATGCTCTTTTTTTGGGGTGGGGGTAGACCTCTCACTAACAAGAAATATGATGGAGCCGTCTTGGCACAAAAAACAAGAGTTATGATTCCTTCGATTCTTCACATAAAGCTTAATCCCCTCTTTATTAATGCATTGAGCCGACATGTTCAAAGGACCATTCCCAGACCTCTTTGTCACTGCTAGCAGTATGGCTAAGGGTCTGGGCACCAGGCTAGTGCTGGCTGGTCCTTAGTCATGGCCTCCACTTTGACAAATACCTGCTACTTTAGTTTTTAAACCGACACTGTCCTTCACAGGATTAGTGAGAACGTGATGCTGAACAATCCTGCTTGCGTTATTTGATAGTATAGCATGGAAGCTGCTAATGTACACTGTGCTTGTAAGCTGCACTGGATCTCTGAGGCTCATTTCTACTCAAAGTTAACGTGCAATTGTCCTCCTCAGATTTAAAAAGAAAACTCTGTTGGCTTTTCTAAAAAAAGACGTAAAGTTGAGGGAGTGGAAATAAAAGGAGACTACAGTTATTTTTGGAGCCCTCTGTGGACCATTGTAGCTTAGATATGGCTTTTGTGGAGATGAATGGAAGAGATGAACCTTTGGCAGTTTGAACAATGGGCTCCTGGGTTTGTAATATCACTGCAGGAAATGAGGAAGGGCGTCGGGAGCAACGATGGCGTCTGTTTCACGTACCCGAGCCCCGGCCTCTCCAAATTTCAGAGCATTTCGCCTCAACATGAGAGGAGACTCCCCACCGGAGCAGTCATCTTCTCTTCTCCCATTTGTCAGGCGAATGTCGATGCTGGATGTTCATTACGCCGCCGAACACCATCCTCGATATTGAATCGCAGTTTCATCTAAGTGTGTTTCCATTCGGTTTTTTTCCCCTCCTTCCTTCAGTATGAATATAATTAGAAGCTTTTCTTTCACAATTGAGTCTCTTGTTCACTGTCACAGGCAAGCTGAGTTGTGTTTTATTCATTTTCTTTTTCTTTTTTTTTGTTACATTTTCATAGCAGATGCCCCCTTGAAACATGCCACTGCATCGTTCTTGCAGCGCATAGCCTGGCCCTGTTTACTCAACGGCACTGGCACTGGAGCATTTCAGGGGAAGTGTCTTGCTCCAGTGGGTCCATTTGAAATGCACATTTTAAATTACTTATCGTATTGTATCAAAGCCAAAATACTGCTGCAATTTGCAGTGGAGTTGCATCTTGCCCCAGTGTGTGCATTTAAAATGCACATTTAGCCTCCCGTGTGGTCCAGTGGTTACAACGTCCGACGCTGGCCAAGGAGACAGGGGTTCAATTCCCCATCTTGCCAGAGTCGGCTCTGGCTGGGAGTGCCACCAGGGGCGGCGATTGGCTGTCCGCCCCAGGGAGGGGAGAGGGAAGCCGACATGATGTTCGCTGCACATAAGAGTGGCCCTGTGGTACCGGGTTACGGTCGATGGCTTGGCGAGTGCCGTCTCGGAGGAGACGTTACTTCGCCTTCGTCACTACCGGTCGCAGGACTACGGCAGCGAACTCACATTACTAGGGGGATTGACATAAAAAAATTGCGGGTCTAATTGGCTACCAAAATGGGATAAAATCAGAAACAAAATAAAATAATGCACATTTAGATTTTTGACCAGATGCAAAACTGCTACGAGCCTTCAAATATTTTAAAGACAAGTGATGATGAATTAAAATATGCAAAGTACACCACAAGTGCAAGGAAACAATACGTTAATGTCAAGCAGTCGAATAGCAAACTGGCATGCGAATCCTAACCCGAGGTAGCCTCGATGGAGAACGGGTTTGCACGCCTTCTCCACACTCAAACTGACCCCCTCCTTCATGGGATAGACTCGCTTTATCAAAGAGCACATCTGGCAGCCGCGATCCTCCGGTCTGCGGTTTGATCCGAGCTGCTTTTCGCCAGGCCCCGCATCTGTTCGCGGTCACCTCTGCGTTTTCTACTTTCTCAAGCTCATTAGGCGGCTCAAACTCGGCGAAGAAAACCTGCTCCGGCTCGGAGCTGCTCTAGCGCGCCGAGAAGGAGGGTTTCTCGGCATATGCGTGGTCCTGGGGTTCAGATGAATGGAGATGAATGAGCGCGGCTGGCGGAGGCCGGAACAGGTGGTGGAGTCGGCCTTGCGGAGACTGCCAGGGAGACGCGCGCGCTCCTAAACTAATCAAATCAAACCAGCCCCCGAATAAACAGATTGCGGTGATAGTGCCAGCAGCTCTGCTCGCGGACAGACTGCGGCGCACGTGCAAAGCTGAAAATCCTCTTCCGCCTCCCTCCCGGCGTTCCGCGAAGATCTGCGGCCGTTTGCATAGAGCGTCCGAAGTGTGAAATGGGGTGAGCGTCGAGATAGCGGCGCGTTCCGTTACACGGTGCTCCAGTTTGGTTTGAGTTTAAGAAAGGGGACTTTGAATCCCTTTCCCGCACTGACTGCAAGGGCCAGGGTCGAGCGCTGAATCGGCCGTGCGTCTAACTTCAGCTCGCCTCTTCAGGTCCACCTATGTGTCTGTGCTTTGGGGCCATGTCCCCCGTTCCCTGATGTCCGTAGCTGTGTTGAAACGGCTGCGCTCTGGCCTTTACGGCACAGTTGTGGCGTGCATCACGGCTGAGGGACCCCCGCGGTACTCGCCAGAGTGAGGAGTGCAGCTTGTCGCGTTTTCTGACAGCTCTGCTGGGAGCTTTGGTTGCAGCAGGTACGCAGCTGCCGCCCACATTACGGAGAATTAAAGTCGATTACATGGGGGCTGGGAGGGGGTGGTGGGCTGAGCAGACTCTGGAGCCAGCCGCGTGCCGGGGGGGGGAGTGTCCCACTCCCCACGTGCGTCCGCGCAGCTGGCAGCCCTCCAGGGGAGCCCGTGACCCTCACTTCCGCCGGAGCTCAGGACCACTGTGGTCTGGCTTGTTATTTCATTTTTCCCCCCTTCCTCTCTCTTTTCACCCTCCTTTACTTCTTTGCCCTCCCACCCTCTCTCCCATCAGCCTCCTTTTCCTCTCCCCCTCAGAGCAACGTGTGACAAAAATGACGGATGAAGGAACCCCTCGTCGCTGGCACGCGACGAGAGCGTTCGTCTCCGTTTCTCCCTTTCCTCTCTTCGCCTGACACAGCTGGGAGGAAATTGGAGGACAGCGTTGCTCAGAAGTTTCTGCAGCACAACAGAAGGCTCTTGAAGTCTGTTGTCATATTCCTCCGCCTCTGTTTCTGTAGAGAAGCGGTACGTGTCACGGGAACAAAGAGCGCAGTCCCGTCTCCACGGTGGCTGTCAGGCAGCCGCCCGCGACTCATCATGGGTTTCCTCCTCACACTAAGAGATGTGGAGATGTGCAGCCAATGTAGTAGGAGCTGAGTAGATGTGGTCCTGAGGAAACCTGAGAAGGATTAATGGTAAATCATCAGTCAGCAGTCCAGTGGGGCCTTGGGTGCCACAGCCAATAAGCATTCACATTACTTGCAAATTGCATCTACAGTTGAGTCATCAGACGACCAGATTGTTGAAATTAACTTAACAAAAAGGTGTTGAAAGTTGGTTGGCCGATTTAACTGACTTGTTGAGGGACTGACTGATCGAGGATGTGTTTGTGTGTCGCAGGTGAGCGTGGTGCAGGACTCTGTCAATATCTCGGGCCAGAACACCATGAACATGGTGAAGGTTCCCGACTGCCGGCTGGCGGACGAGCTCGGTGGGCTATGGGAGAATTCGCGCTTCACTGACTGCTCTCTCTGCGTTGCTGGGCAGGAGTTCCAGGCACACAAGGCTATCCTGGCAGGTATAGTCCCACCGTGGAATAACCATACACACTTGAGAACACTCTACTGTCATACACACTGAGATCACTGTACTGTCATACACACTGAGATCACTCTACTGTCATACACACTGAGAACACTCTACTGTCATACACACTGAGATCACTCTACTGCCATACACACTGAGAACACTCTACTGTCATACACACTGAGAACACTATACTGTCATACACACTGAGAACACTATACTGTCATACACACTGAGAACACTCTAATGCCATGCACACTGAGATCACTCCACTGTCATACACACTGAGAACACTGTACTGTCATACACACTGAGAACAGACCATAACCATACACACTGAGAACACTACTGTCATACACACTGACATCACCCTACTGTCATACACACTGAGATCACTCTACTGTCCTGCACACTGAGAACACTCTGCTGTCCTGCACACTGAGAACACTATACTGCCATACACACTGATATCACTCTACTGTCTTACACACTGAGAACAATCTACTGTCATACACACTGAGATCACTCTACTGTCATACACACTGAGATCACTCTACTGTCATACACACTGAGATCACTCTACTGTCATACACACTGAGATCACTCTACTGTCATACACACTGAGAACACTCTACTGTCATACACACTGAGAACACTCTACTGTCATACACACTGAGAACACTCTACTGTCCTGCACACTGAGAACACTTTACTGTCATACACACTGAGATCACCCTACTGTCATACACACTGAGATCACCCTACTGTCATACACACTGAGATCACCCTACTGTCATACACACTGAGATCACTCTACTGTCATACACACTGAGAACACTATACTGCCATACACACTGAGATCACTCTACTGTCATACACACTGAGAACACCCTACTGTCATACACACTGAGAACAATCTACTGTCATACACACTGAGAACAATCTACTGTCATACACACTGATCACTCTACTGTCATACACACTGAGATCACTCTACTGTCATACACACTGAGATCATACTGTCATACACACTGAGAACACTTACTGTGATACACACTGAGATCACTTACTGTCATACACACTGAGAACAATCTACTGTCATACACACTGAGAACATTCTACTGTCATACACACTGAGATCACTCTACTGTCATACACACTCTACTGTCATACACACTGAGAACACACTACTGTCATACACACTGATATCACTCTACTGTCATACACACTGAGATCACTCTACTGTCATACACACTGAGATCACTCTACTGTCATACACACTGAGAACACTCTACTGTCATACACACTGAGAACACTCTACTGTCATACACACTGAGAACACTCTACTGTCATACACACTGAGATCACTCTACTGTCATACACACTGAGAACACTCTACTGTCATACACACTGAGATCACTCTACTGTCATACACACTGAGATCACTCTACTGTCATACACACTGAGAACACTCTACTGTCATGTCATACACACTGAGATCACTCTACTGTCATCATGAGATCACTCTACTGTCATACACACTGAGATCACTCTACTGTCATACACACTGAGAACACTCTACTGTCATACACACTGAGATCACTCTACTGTCATACACACTGAGAACACTCTACTGTCATACACACTGAGAACACTCTACTGTCATACACACTGAGATCACTCTACTGTCATACACACTGAGAATCACTCTACTGTCATACACACTGAGAACAATCTACTGTCATACACACTGAGATCACTCTACTGTCATACACACTGAGATCACTCTACTGTCATACACACTGAGATCACTCTACTGTCATACACACTGAGATCACATCTACTGTCATACACACTGAGAACGATCTACTGTCATACACACTGAGAACAATCTACTGTCATACACACTGAGAACAATCTACTGTCATTCACACTGAGAACACACCATAATCATACACACTGATATCACTCTACTGTCATACACACTGATATCACTCTACTGTCATACACACTGAGATCACTCTACTGTCATACACTCTACTGTCATACACACTGAGATCACTCTACTGTCATACACACTGAGATCACTCTACTGTCATACACACTGAGATCACTCTACTGTCATACACACTGAGATCACTCTACTGTCATACACACTGAGAACACTACTGTCATACACACATACACACTGAGATCACCCTACTGTCATACACACTGAGATCACACTACTGTCATACACACTGAGAACACTCTACTGTCATACACACTGAGAACACTACTGTCATACACACTGAGAACACTCTACTGTCATACACACTGAGATCACTCTACTGTCATACACACTGAGATCATTCTACTGTCATACACACTGAGAACACTCTACTGTCATAAACAATGAGAACACTCTACTGTCATACACACTGATATCACTCTACTGCCATACACACTGAGAACATTCTACTGTCATACACACTGAGATCACTCTACTGTCATACACTCTACTGTCATACACACTGAGATCACTCTACTGTCATACACACTGAGATCACTCTACTGTCATACACACTGAGATCACTCTACTGTCATACACACTGAGAACACTCTACTGTCATACACACTGAGAACAATCTACTGTCATACACACTGAGATCACTCTACTGTCATACACACTGAGTTCACTCTACTGTCATACACACTGAGAACACTATACTGTCATACACACTGAGAACACTCTACTGTCATACACACTGAGATCACACCATAACCATACACACTGAGATCACTCTACTGTCATGCACACTGAGAACACACTACTGTCATACACACTGAGATCACTCTACTGTCATACACACTGAGATCACTCTACTGTCATACAAACTGAGAACACTATACTGCCATACACACTGAGATAACCATACTGTCATACACACTGAGATCACTACTGTCATACACACTGAGTTCACTCTACTGTCATACACACTGAGAACACTATACTGTCATACACACTGAGAACACTCTACTGTCATACACACTGAGATCACACCATAACCATACACACTGAGATCACTCTACTGTCATGCACACTGAGAATACTCTACTGTCATACACACTGAGATCACTCTACTGTCATACACACTGAGATCACTCTACTGTCATACACACTGAGATCACTCTACTGTCATGCACACTGAGATCACTCTACTGTCATACACACTGAGATCACTCTACTGTCATGCACACTGAGATCACTCTACTGTCATACACACTGAGAACATTCTACTGTCATACACACTGGGAACACTCTACTGTCATACACACTGAGATCACTACTGTCATACACACTGAGATCACTCTACTGTCATACACACTGAGAACACTCTACTGTCATACACACTGAGATCACTCTACTGTCATACACACCTAGATAACTCTACTGTCATACACACTGAGAACAATCTACTGTCATACACACTGAGATCACTCTACTGTCATACACACCTAGATCACTCTACTGTCATACACACTGAGATCACTCTACTGTCATACACACTGAGATCACTACTGTCATACACACTGAGAACACTATACTTCCATACACACTGAGAACACTATACTTCCATACACACTGAGAACACTCTACTGTCATACACACTGAGAACACTCTACTGCCATACACACTGAGAACACTCTACTGTCATACACACTGAGAACACTCTACTGTCATACACACTGAGAACACTCTACTGTCATACACACTGAGATCACTCTACTGCCATACACACTGAGAACACTCTACTGTCATACACACTGAGATCACTCTACTGTCATACACACTGAGATCACTCTACTGTCATACAAACTGAGAACACTACTGTCATACACACTGAGATCACTCTACTGTCATACACACTGAGATCACTATACTGTCATACACACTGAGATCACTCTACTGTCATACACACTGAGATCACTATACTGTCATACACACTGAGATAACTCTACTGTCATACACACTGAGAACACTACTGTCATACACACTGAGAACATTCTACTGTCATACACACTGAGATCACTCTACTGTCATACACACAGAGAACACTCTACTGTCATACACACTGAGATCACTACTGTCATACACACTGAGATCACTCTACTGTCATACACACTGAGATCACTATACTGTCATACACACTGAGATAACTACTGTCATACACACTGAGAACACTATACTGCCATACACACTGAGATCACTCTACTGTCATACACACTGAGAACACTCTACTGTCATACACACAGAGAACACTCTACTGTCATACACACTGAGATCACTCTACTGTCATACACACTGAGATCACTCCACTGTCATACACACTGAAATCACTCTACTGTCATGTACACTGTGATCACTCTACTGCGATACACACTGAGAACACTCTACTGTCATACACACTGAGAACACTCTACTGTCATACACACTGAGATCACTGTACTGTCATACACACTGAGAACATTCTACTGTCATACACACTGAGAACACTACTGTCATACACACTGAGATCACTCTACTGTCATACACACTGAGAACACTCTACTGTCATACACACTGAGAACACTCTACTGTCATACACACTGAGATCACTACTGTCATACACACTGAGATCACACCATAACCATACACACTGAGATCACTCTACTGTCATACACACTGAGACACTACTGTCATACACAGAGATCACTCTACTGTCATACACACTGAGAACACTCTACTGTCATACACACTGAGAACACTCTACTGTCATACACACTGAGAACACTACTGTCATACACACTGAGATCACTCTACTGTCATACACACTGAGATCACTCTACTGTCATACACACTGAGATCACTCTACTGTCATACACACTGAGATCACTCTACTGTCATACACACTGAGATCACTCTACTGTCATACACACTGAGATCACTCTACTGTCATACACACTGAGAACAATCTACTGTCATACACTGAGAACACTCTACTGTCATACACTGAGAACACTATACTGTCATACACACTGAGATCACTCTACTGTCATACACACTGGAGAACACTCTACTGTCATACACACTGAGATCACTCTACTGTCATACACACTGAGAGATCACTGTCATACACACTGAGAACACACACTGTCATGAGAACACTCTACTGTCATACACACTGAGATCACTCTACTGTCATACACACTGAGATCACTCTACTGTCATACACACTGAGAACACTCTACTGTCATACACACTGAGATCACTCTACTGTCATACACACTGAGATCACTCTACTGTCATACACACTGAGAACACTCTACTGTCATACACACTGAGATCACACACTGAGATCACTCTACTGTCATACACACTGAGATCACTCTACTGTCATACACACTGAGATCATTCTACTGTCATACACACTGAGATCACTCTACTGTCATACACACTGAGATCACTCTACTGTCATACACACTGAGAACACTCTACTGTCATACACACTGAGATCACTCTACTGTCATACACACTGAGATCACTACTGTCATACACACTGAGATCACACCATAACCATACACACTGAGATCACTCTACTGTCATGCACACTGAGATCACTCTACTGTCATACACACTGAGATCACTCTACTGTCATACACACTGAGAACACTCTACTGTCATACACACTGAGAACACTCTACTGTCATACACACTGAGAACACTACTGTCATACACACTGAGATCACTCTACTGTCATACACACTGAGATCACTCTACTGTCATACAAACTGAGATCACTCTACTGTCATACAAACTGAGATCACTCTACTGTCATACACACTGAGATCACTCTACTGTCATACACACTGAGAACAATCTACTGTCATACACACTGAGATCACTCTACTGTCATACACACTGAGAACACTGCTGTCATACACACTGAGATCACTCTACTGTCATACACACTGAGAACACACCATAACCATACACACTGAGATCACTACTGTCATACACTCTACTGTCATACACACTGAGATCACTCTACTGTCATACACACTGAGAACACTCGATACTAGCTAACTTGTATGCGCACTTGCAAGTTGTTGGCTTGGGGTAGATTGCATTCATTTGCCACCATTTTACTAGTTTACAGGTCAGTGTTTTTGCTTGTCTCAGACGAAATATCTGCTTAGCTTTAATTGTGCTGAAAAGGACTTGTGCGCAGGCTGTGTTTTGCGTGCAGCGGAACATTCTTGTTGAAAATAATGTTACTAATATTTTTGATCACAATTGAATTTCAAGCAGGTTCTGCCGTCTTTTGTAAGTTACACATATTTGTGCGTTCGACTGGTCTGAGGCAGTTGCAAATCTGTTCATAATCTTAAGAACATTTTAAATTAAGAACAAATTGATGAGTTCCGCAGTTGGCGTCAAATTGATCATACGCACAGATGTGTGCGTATGCACAGTTTGTGAATGAGGCCCTCTGAGTAGACTCTGAATGCACCACTGAGATTATAACACTACGATACACGCTGAGGGGGACAGTAAACAGACTTTATTCTCAGTGACTTTAGTCCAGATGCTGTTCAGCAAACAAAGCTTTTATTTTTGCTTTTAACTATGCAATAGATTCATTCATGAGACATGCACGTTCTTTCTCCATCTCTCCCACACACACCCTCCTGCACTCTCGCTCACACATCCCCTCCTGCACACTCTCTCTCTCTCTCTTTCTTTCTCTCTCTCTCTCTCACACACACACACAACCCTCTTGCACTCTCTCTCTCACACATACACACACACCCTCCTGCACACACTCTCTCACACAGGCACACACACACACACACACACACACACTCGTTCATGCATGTATGTACTCTCACACTTGTGACCAAATGGGTAGAACCAACACTTAAATGAGAGCCAGTGCAGCACCATCCATTCTCTTTGGCTCAATACTTTCAAGCAAGCAAGCAGTTTTTATAGACTTGGAAAGCTCTCACCTTTTCCACTGGAGACTCGCCCGACTCCTAATTATGAAGTGAGTGAGCGAAGGTGTGGATAATAGTTTGAGCTACAGTGGAGAGATTTTAATTCAAGCTCGGGGGCTGTCTCTCCCGACAGTCGTACTGTCCGCCAAGCAATTCTACCTGTGGTAAAGCAGTGTGCGGTGGCTTGTTATCTCATTGTTCAGCCTTTTCGTGTTTAGTGACAGTTTTTTCATCTACTTTGACACCGGATAGGGACGAATTGCAGCGCATTCCACTTATAACAATCACAGAGGAGAGGAGTCAGATTCTGTATGAAACCAATCTATGCAAACCCTTAATAAACGCTTCCATAATAAGAGCAAGCTGCTTTGAGAAAAATAATTGTGTCTCAGTGTTTCATGTTGGGCGGATGTTTGTGAAATGGGAGTGAGGCAAAGGAATAAGGCAAAGCGCCTCAGTGCTGTTTCTTATTGCCTCCTAAAGGTGACATGCGATAATGGTGCAAGATAAATAAATGCGCTCACAGAAACGTGGCTGTACTGTGCCTGTGCACTCAAATAAAGCCCCCGATTTACAGCAGTGAGGTCCATCCGGCCACGTTTCACGCCTCTCTCTCTCTCTCTCTCCCTCTCTCTCTCTCTCTTTTTCCCTCTCTCTCTCCCAGCACGCTCCCCTGTGTTCAGCGCCATGTTTGAGCACGAGATGGAGGAGAGCAAAAAGGTGAGTGGGAGCGTCTCTTTCCGTTTATCCCAGCTTCACCACTGTTTTTCCCTGGCCACCCTCCTCATCCTCGTCAGCTGTGGGTGAGGGCTACACTGCCACCACGAGGCCAGTGAGGGAAGATGCTGATGAAGCAGACATGAGTCCACAGGCTGTTCTGCAAACACCTATGCTGCCCTTTAACGTACAGCTCAAAACAAAGGGGTAAAAACGTGGTTTGCAAAGCTAATGCGACCTGAAAATCTTTGAGTGTGCAGATCATTATACAGCAAGGAAAACCAAAGTGACAATTACACTGAAAGTAAATGGCATCAGAGATGTTAAGCGCTAACTAGCTATTAAAGGCATAACTGTCACTGGCCCCCTGGTGGTCGTCTACATCGTATGTGCTTATTTAAATATTGCGTCCCATGCACCGATCAGGCGGAATCTCATCTTTCCAGCATAGGAGGCCTATTCCCGTCAACTGGGATGTCACAAAAAATCCTGTTCTGATTTAAGGTAGGGTACTCTAGAAAAATAGCTGCTCCTTATCTTCGGTGAAGTCTAGAAGTCCCAAAATATGACACATCGTTGATAATGTGGTAATCCTTTAAGGGTCTAAAAAACTAAAGTAGTGACCCTGTTTTGTCACAAGAGCAAGCCAAATCGAGAGATTTGAGAGCGGCAATGTTTTCTATGTGCTTCGTATCACCAACAACCACAAAGATGTCATTCTTCTGGGTCTATGGGATATGTGAGGATGTTTCACAAGGGGAAGCTTTGTAGCCTCGCAATGGTAAATCATTGCTACAAAATAAGCCCACTACCATTATTTTCTGATAAGTATTGGCCAAACAGACCTCCTGAATGTCTAACCAGCGCCACCAGTAATATGATCATGTGGCATGATCCAGTGGCATAATCAATTCTACTTCCCTCCATATATGCTGAAATTGGTCTAGGGTTCTAGCCAATGGGATACCCTTTGCAACAATATAAGGTTTCTTTTGGTTTTCATTTACTACCACGATTGAACTTTTTGCGCATAGCAATCGCATGCAATTAGGGAAACTCTTTATACTTTTCTCTTAGTTTATTTGGATTTATTATTTCGGTTTTACAATGCCAAAAGCCCCATTTACGACCGGTGAGTAGCTACTGGTCAGCTTGTAGGCGGAAGTGCTGGCTGTGCCACCACAAGACATTTATCAAGTTCATGTCCTGTGACGGGCCCTTGTGCTTTGTAACAAAGAGGGACTGCTTCGATAACTGGCACAACCAAAAATAACATATAGCTTTTCCTGTGTTGCCTGACACTAACAGACCCTAAATAGTTGGCAGACAATGAGGGCAGAAAATTGTACAATTTTCTCTTGGCTAAGAAATATGAATCATATTTTTCATATATATATCATTGTATATCATTTATATTGGTGCAATATTATCCTTTTTTACATTTTGTTTCAGATTTTTTCCCATTTTTCTCCCAGATTTGGAAGCCAATAAGCCAAAAGCCAATAATATCCTCTATTTATTTAGATTCACCCTCCCCCAACTTGCCACCCGTCTCTACGGGGCAAGCTACTCCGAGGCTGGCGATAATCCACCTCCTTCGAGATGGAACTCACCGACCCCCTTTCTGGAGACACCCTTACGTGCTTCACAGCAAGTTTGTGCTGACCACCCTCCCCCCTCTCTCAGGAGCGGACAGCCAAATGCTGCCAGGGCCAGTCTGATGGCCGGGTTTTGAATCGCGTCCCTGATAGGCAATTCACACTCGTACAGCACCAGCCAAATACGGGTGCGTTAGACCGCTACACTATCCACCAGCCTTATTGGTGCAATATTTTGATACATTTGATTTATTTTGCTAATATTGACAGCTGTTGCTTTTTTTTATAAAAATTAATAATGTTAAATGCCTGTTGGTTACTGTTTTCTCCCAATTTGGTAGCCAATTACACCCTCTATTTATTTCGATTTAATCCTCCCCACACGGGTCCGTTGCTCATCTCTACGAGGCAAGCTAATTCTCCGTGGGCAGCGACCTCCGCCTCCTTCGAGACGGAATTCGCCCACCCACGTTCTGGAGACTCCTTTTCCGTGCTTCACGGCGGACCTGAGCCGGCTCACCCTCCCCCCTCCCCCTGAGGCGGACAGCTAAATGCCGCCCCCGATCAGGGCTGACCAGGTCCGGTCTGGTTGAGACGTGGGTTTCTGACAAGCAGCGCACACCACACCAGAGCAGACCAGCCAAAGTGCAGTGCGTTAGACCGCTACGCTATCCGCCGCCCCCTGTTGGTTACGGGGTTATTGTTGCTATCCAATTATTTTATTTGACTTTGGTGTGTGTCTCAGGCAAAAACATGTTGTAGTGTGATTCTGAAGTCACAGAAGTGAATTGGGCCACTTATAGACTTTAGGAGACACTTTTCACCATATCAAACATGATATTCTACACAAGAAAACTATACAATGCCTATTTTGTTGTATGTTCGATCTTCTGTCCTTTAGGCTGTGTTGTGTGCTATTTGAGATGGCATTCCCCCATAAAGTACAATGTGTGTCCTTTCTAGTGATGCCAAATTTAGGCATGTGGCCATCACAGTCCTTGAGCTATGAACTGTTATATTCGGGTATGTCCAAATAGGCGGGAATGTCAAAATAGGGGGTGGCAATTAAGGGCTTACCATTTTAATAGATGTATTGTGGAATCCCCTGTACCAGCAAACATAGGATTGATATTTAAAATGTGTTTGGGAAGGTGGTGGCGGGGGGAATCAAAAGATGAAGCTCGCACCTGTATCTGCACTTAATACCTGATCTCTCTATCCAGAGAATCCACTGCAATCTCACAATCTCTGGAATATAGCCCCCGTGCTCACAGATACTGGGCTGTTAATCCCAGATTCATTAACTGGGAGTGTCAGATATAACCCACCCCCCTCCCTACGACCCCCTGCTCGTAGCACCATGCTCCGTCGGGTGTCTCTCAAAGGAACCTCCCTGTCAGTTATTTTTAGATTGAATTAACACGGATCTCGTTCCTGTTGGGCTGGCAACTGTTATCCGAGTGGCTGTCAACTCCATTCCTCCAGTGATCGCAGAGGCTGCGTTCAGAGTTCACGCGCTCCCCGTTGAAATCGACGCACAGTTGAACGGCTGCGCCCCGGCCCTCTTGTTGGGACCTGTGGCGTAGTGGGGGGTATCAGTCCAGGGGCTGTGCGCTACGCGGGTTCGTATTCTACTCCCCGGGCAGGATTGCGTTCACTTCCTCCTGTCCCGTGTATACTTTCGATTAGAGTTATTTCCTTCCCTTGCGTCAGCTGTGAAGCACTAGTATTTTAGGGAAAGTACCTGGAGGCCAATCTGCTGAAACACGCGCAGACGGCATGCGAGCGGAAAATATTAATTCCATATTAGGTGGCTTTTTGTGCTCCGCGTACAGTATTTAAAATAAATCTTTCTTCACTCTTCAGAAATAACCGTGTGTGACTGCGTGACGATCTTTAACCCTATGCACGACCGTCAATAACAATTTCTCCCTAATTGCCCTTGTCTTATCCGTAGGAATGTTGTAATGACGCGTTGGAAAAAGGCAAGGGAAAGCTGGAGTTGTAGGACAGAAGAGTTGAAGGCCTTGTGTCGGTAGCCACGCGTGTGCGCTCTTCCTGTGTGCGTGCGTGCGTGCGTTTTTGCTCAGTTTGCCTGCGTGGGTCAGACAGTGCAAGAACACACAGAGCGGCCAGGATGCGATTGTGTCTCCACGCAGAATTGAGCGTGACCTTCTGAGCGCTTCAGGTCATTACCGAAACCGCCTCTTTTCTCAGGGGCTGCCTTGTTCTTTTCGCCACAGGACTGTTTCCCTCAATCGCTTCCCCTTCCCTCAATTTAATCCTCTCTCAAATATTTGTCCTCCCACTTTGAGGAGCCGACTCAGTGGGTTAAACGATTTCTTCGGCGGAACAGCGGGGCGCAAGAGAAATGGGGAAGGGGGGGGGCGGCGGGCAGAGTTCTACAGATTTTTTTTTCTTTCTTTTTTTAACCTTTATTTCAAAGATTATTTTAAAACATAGTGTTTCTCCCCCAACACCCACTCCAGTCTCTCGGAGCAATCAAAAGGACTGCAGATGGGAAACCAGACAAAATGGAAAGAAAATGCTGTTAAAATGAAATCATATTTCGCTGTGTTCTGGCAGGGGAGCGAAAAGGATGGGGGCTCTGCTATCCCCACCCCGTATTGTTGCAACCTGCTACGGCACCTAAACACCAAGCTGTGTGTCAATGTTTGGAGGCACGCATGCAAATGGAGAAAGACTGCGGGGCGCTGTGGTTTTGGGCTGGAGAGGACGGGAGATTCGGAGCTGAAACGTTGTGCGTAACCCTGCTGTTTCTGTCCCTAAGCCCCTTATGCAATACAAACCCAACACCCGACCGGGTCGTTGTAGTGCATAATGGAACAAGAACCTGAGAAAATGGGGAAAGGGCAGCAAAAACAGTGAAGGGCCCTATGTGCACAATGTTTTTCATCTGATCGTTGAAGGTGTTGTTTAGGGTGATGTCATATATCATCTGTTAGTGTGTCCGCTAAGTGACTTAACAGTGCAGCTGATACTGAGATTTCAGTGTGTGTGTGTTTGTTTGTTTGTTTGTTTGCGGTGTGTGTGTGTTTGTGTGTTTGTTTGTGGTGTGTGTGTGTGTGTGTGTGAGTGTGAGAGTGAGAGACTGTGAGTGAGAACAACCTCCGGCTCTTCAAACCGAGCAGTGCACAAACCGTAGAGGTTGAGATTGATACTTACTAGGCTCGGATGAGAATTGTTGTTTAAGTGCCCTCTTTGTAATCAGAAGGAGAAAGAAAAGGATCCATATGTTAAAGAAGAGGAAATAAATAAGTTGACCCTCTTTTAGAGTAGTCTATAAAGACAAATGAGGTTATTTTAAAAAAAGAAAGCATTTTAATGAAGACGACTTTTGGCGGACTAGCTTAACCGCGCAGTATAAAAAGTTTTACACTCCCCACCCCCCTCCCCACCCAATCCACCTCCAAACAACATTAGAAGTGAACGCCGGAATAATAAACCAGCGCATTAAATGTTGGTTTGCTGCGGCTGACCCTGTCGAAATCGCGTTGCGGCTCAGATAAAGCGGAGCTATAATTGGTTTGCCGCCCATTTCTGCTCGTTGGAGTGAAGAAAGGTTTGGGTTAGCATTACCATGCAGACGAGCGATAAAGAGCAGCCCTCGTAGCTGCAGGCTCAGCTCACTGGAAATTACTTCTACGGTTTCATTTCAGAAAAGAGACAAAGTTAATATGCGTGAGAAGCAGCACCGTTACCTGAGTTTAATTGTATTTTTTTTTTAAATGAATGGCGTTTTTGATTTAGTTTTCTTGTTTTTTATAAACTCTGGTGTATTTGATTTTGTTGTCTTCATTATTTGGTTTGCTGTTGGCGGTCCGATGGATCTCGATGTTTTCTGGTCACTTGCTGCTGGACGTGGCCAAATGTTAAAGATGACCTGATGAAACGGCACGGGCAACTGCGTGAAGGGTGTTTATTCGAAACTGAGGGTAGACGTTCATTGCACTATGCGTTTGTGGAAATTTGAGTGGCGTGGGCTGGGTTTAGTGGCCCTCTGGGTGGGGATCTGGAGACACGTCCTGGGGCGGTGCGCAGATAGGATGCTGGGTAGAGCTTGTGGGTTTTACAATTGGCTTCTCTCCCACCTAGAACCGTGTGGAGATCAACGACGTGGAGCCTGAGGTCTTCAAAGAGATGATGTGCTTCATCTACACGGGCAAAGCGCCCAACCTGGACAAGATGGCCGACGACCTGCTTGCGGCAGCGGACAAGGTGAGGTTCACATTCGCAAAGAGAGGAAGTTACAATAACCACAGCATTGGAATGGGGCACGCCTAAAATATACTCGTTGTAAGAATAAGCATGAAATCCATAAACTTTCGATTGAGTTTAAAGATCCACTGTAACGGAAGTGAGGCTTGTTTTTTCCGCGTTCCTCAATTTGGAGGTTGGAGTGGGATTTTTGCAGTGCGTTAACATTCATAAAACAGGCAGAAGCGGGCATGTTTTGGAATGATTGACAAGCCACTGTAAAACTTCCATTAAACTCAGACTGTACAATAATAGCCAATCTCTTTAATAGTCAGGTATCGTTTCAGATTTTAAGAAATAAATACCATTTTAGGGACCATCCTGTCCACTGCTTTAAGGAGGGCATTACATCTTGTAAGTCGCTCTGTAAAATTAGGGCGGGCCCTGCTCATTGATGAGAGAGCTGCTGTCCCAGGCCAGACAGCTTGCTGTCTGCTTGTAGGAAAGTTTTAAGTTGCTGGAAGTTAGAAACTGCTTGCGAGTTGGAGGAGGACGAAGAGGAGCTTGAGAAACACAAGCTGGTTGTTGATGAAGATGAAGATGATAATGATGATATTGTGAAGTGATGATGTGAAATTACAGGTTTGCACGTTCCTTTTTAAATCACGCACAGCAATAACGCCATGCGCAACTCATTAGGAACAGATTTACACAGTGCAGTTTTCTTGCAATAAGAAAAAACTACAATACAACCAAAATATTACAGAATTAACATGTATACTATACACTGTAAGCAGTGCAAAGACTCAGTGTTGCAACCATTTCTAGCACATTTCCCAGGCATCGCAATATCTGTTCTGGTAATGAGTCTGTAGCACAGGACAAGTCACGGATGCGTATTTAAATTTAAGTGTTTAATGCCATAACTAAGAGATTAGGATGTTTAAAACAATTTATCTCAGAGAGGCGTCTGAGGTGAAAATGTTTGCCACGATAATTGAAAAGTACCCCTTTAGTCAAATTTATTTATATATATTCTTCTGTTTCCATGTTTTCTGATAGAACATAATAACTGAAAATTGTTACTCCTCACGAGTCGCCACCATGAGTACATTTCCGTTGCCTGGTAATCGTTAATGCTTGTCCTTAAAACTAAAAATAAGGCTGTGACAGAACATTTTTCAGAAGGACCAATGGTTCCTAAAAAAAAGAAAAAGCAAACAAATAAAGAGAAGTGGTGGACTTCTTTGTCTCTTCCTTCCACAGGGTTTTTTTTGTGGTGTCACATAATTCCCTGCTCTGATAATACAAAAATTGTTCTCTTGGTCCATGGGAATGTTTTTTTTTTTTTTGCTGGTTTGTTTGTTTATTTGTTTGTTTTCAAGGATTTCTATTAATTATGCATCTGAGAAGCTTCAGTTTATAAAGGCTCCTTTCACAATGCCCTCAATTCCTGCATGTAGACCTCTGTACACGTTTGTTTCTCATCTGTTTAAAAAAATATATATATATATATATTTGTATTTTTTCATGTATTAAGTCCCTCAGGTCCTCAGTGCTGAAACAAGCAGTGAGAATAATGTGTCCAAGGCCAGACGCATGCTTTACACAATATGACACTCAAAATCTGCCAGGAATTGCATGTAGTGCAATATTCCCTGAATTCAGCCTGCGCTTATCACTGCTTCAAACACACATCAGAATACTGTGACATACAACTTCACAGACGTTCTGAATTCCACAGGGTTCTGTATTTCTTCTCACGATGTTTGCCTCTGGTCAGGGCTGTAATGTAATTGACATATATTTTGCTCTTAAAATGTAAAGTTGTAGGCCTCCCGCGTGGTCTAGAGGTTTCAACGTCCGACGCTGACCACGGCGACCGGGGTTCGATTCCACCAGGGGTGGTGATTGGCTGTCGGCCGAGTGCCGTCTCAGAGGAGACGATACTTCGCCTTTGTCACTGCCGGTCACAGGGCTACGGCAGCGAACTACGAGGGAGGGATTGACCTGAAAGTAGCGGGTGTAATTGGCTACCAAATTGGAACAAAATTAAAAAATGTAAAAACATTTCAAGTTGAATATTTTGCTCCAAATTTTTATTTGTTATTGTCAATATCTATTCTGGATTGTGAAGTTCCTATATGCTGAGAAAACTTGAGGGCCACAGTAAATCGAAATTACTTTTAAATAAATTTTAAAGTAAATGAAAAAATTGTAATGGGCTGTCACATTTGCTAATTTGGCCCATAACGTTCCTATCCCCCACATCAATGTTTCTTCCCCCCTCCTCTCTCCCTCTGTCGCTCCCTTGTCCTTCTGTCCATTCACCTGCTTTCTCTCTCTCTCTCTCCATCCCTCCATCCCTCCCCTTGATTGTGGCCCCTCACCTGGCGCCCCTGCCAGTACGCCCTGGAGCGGCTGAAGGTGATGTGCGAGGACGCCCTGTGCACCAGCCTGTCGGTGGAGAAACGCCGCCGAGATCCTCATCCTGGCCGACCTGCACAGCGCCGACCAGCTCAAGACCCAGGCCGTCGACTTCATCAACTAGTGAGTCCCGGGGCCTTGTCTCGCCCTCCTATCGTTGGTCCTTAAAAGCGGTGGCCTCCGTGGACCGACTCTGTGTTTAGCAGCCGTTTTTTCCTCCCCCATCGTTTGAGCCACACTCTCCTTCAAAACCACCTGCGCTTGTCTTATATGAAACACTTCAACTTCGTTGTGACGCACATGCACGCACGGACACACACATCACACTGCACACAGTATGCGTACGTGTAAACACGCATGTGTATACGTGCATAGTCAGAGCTGGGAAGATTGTTAAAAGTTGAGCTCACTGTGTTTAATTGCCCTTATAAGGCCGATTGAGGAAAGCTTGTTCAAATAAACTGTTTCCTGGGATTCATCCTTTTAGAAGTCCACATGAAACCAGCGTAAACTGCAGCGTAAGCAAACTTCTTTCAGATCCGCACCTTAAAAAAATAAGGCATCACAAAGCCATACGTGGGAAAACGGATAGAGATGAGATGAAAACAGTGAGAAAGTGAGCCAAGCAAACAGGAGGGGGGATCAGGTGTGACAATGAGCAGCGCTCTCAAATATGTTGACTTAAAGGGGAAACGCGTCACACGTCTCCCTTGGCAATGTAAAACCTCTGATAATTAAGGCGCGTCTTTAAGGGAAATAGTCTGTTTGCTTTGAACTGATTTCTGGAAAAAAGTCAAAATCACTTCCATTTTTATAGCACAGTGGAGAAACTCGTGAAAAACATCTTTGGGGTTTATTTGCTTGTTCAGTTCAGCAACACTTACAATTTCCTTCACATCTGCGATTTGGAGAGGGTCAGGCTGTTTGACATTTTAATTTGCGCCGTTCAGATTGCTTAAGCTGGATCTAATGGGTTTTGCCTCGAACAAAAACATCTTAAGAATGGCAGAGATAAAACAATTAGACTATAGTGGACATGCCTTATATGCATTTGGGTTCTAAGTGTTTATAATTGAAGTTGTGTTTTGGAAATTGTCCTGTGAGACTGTGTTAATCCAAAAGTTGATTTCAGAAGTTACGTGACGGGTGTACGTCCCCTGTTGATATCTCACTCAGATAATTGGAACACTAGTAGTAATACTGAATTAGACTGGACATGTACACGTTTGTGTTATAGATGGTCACTCGTGGCTTGTTACAAAATGAACCTGTTCAAGTGAAATAGTCCATTACCAAAAAAAACCTATGACAACACCGTATGTGGTACTCTGTCCTACCACATTATGCACACCCTTGATGAAGATGAGCAAAAAAGGCTGTATAAAATATACAATACAGGTAATGAGCTACAGTTAACTGCCAAAATAAAGGAAACATGATGATGTTTCTCTCTCAGACTTCCATGCCAACATCACCTTAGCCACTCATGAAGACAGTAGCAAGTCTTCATCACTTAAGCTCCTGCCAAACATGCCCCAAAGTAATGGACAACTGGGCCTGCCCAGCATTGTTATACATGGCCCTAAGCATGATGGGATGTTATTTGCTTAATTAACTTTGGAACTACACTTGTGTGGAAGCACCTGCTTTTAATATATATTATAATGCAATATACTTTGTATCCCTAACTTACTCAAGTGTTTCCTTTATTTTGGCAGTTACCTGTATATTGTATGCCCAAACAGTTGAAAATTATATTATTTTTTACTAACAATTGCTCAGAGAAAAATGCATCTTTTTTTGGGGGAAATAATTACCTGTAAAACAAAATATTTTTCTCTGAACAATTGTATTGGTATTAAAGAATGTACTTTTCCCATTTTTGAGCATACAATATAGCTCATTGCCTGTATTGTTTATATTATACAGCCATCTTTACTAATCTTTATCAAGGGTGTCAATAAGTTTGGAGGGTACTGTAATTGGCAACATTATAGTCCATAATTACAAGATTTTTGCTCCCATTACTGACAGAGAGGTTTGAGAAATGGCTGTAATCTAAAAAAGTAAATAATTATTGATTTCGTAGAGCTCCAAGAAGTTTGGGTAATATGTACAAAGTTAAGTCTGCCAGCATTCATCATATTCAATATTTAAAAGAGCGTATTATCCGGTATGGCAGTGGTTCTCAGCCCTTGCCCTGGAGGGCCGCAGGGTGTGAAGGTTGTCGTCGTTACTCGGCACTTAAATGATCACGTAAAGTGGAACACAGTTCATTCACCTCACCTGGTTTCTTGAGTCAGTTGGCTGCTGACTTTTAAGGTGAAAACAAAAACCAGTGTACGCTGCGGCCCACCAGGACCAGGGTTGGGGACCACTGCTGTAGGGGCGATGATAGAAGACGCACGGCATGAGGTGGAGCTGCTCCCTGGAAGAGCACCTGAAAGCAAGATTACACGCCCACACAGAGGGGACCATTTAGATCAGGGGTGCCCAAGTTCGGTCCTGGAGATCTATTGGGTGTGCAGGCTTTTGTTCCAGCCCTTCACTAACACACCTGATTCCATTAATCACTTCACTAACACACCTGATTCCACTAATCAGCTGCTCGTCAAGGCAATGAATGTTCAAATCAGGTGTGTTAGTCTAGGGCTGGAACAAAACCCTGCACACCCAGTAGATCTCCAGGACCGAACTCGGGCACCCCTGATTTAGATACACCAGCTTTTGCTGTGGAGGAAATCCGCTTCGCTCAGAGGAAACCCACACAGAAAGTGGGAGAATGTGCAACCTCCACACAGCCAGATTGGAGCTCCACACTCAATCCACTGTGCCACTGTTGTCCTCATCAACTCATGGGTGTTCCTGTAGGAAGCATTCTTGAAAACCTATCTGTATAACTTTCAGATTTTGCACCTAAAATATTATGTCTTTTCAATGTCAGTCTCTTATTGTTATGTATGCACTAGTGGGGCCCTATACATTTCATCTAGTAAACAGCCTAATATTTAGTTTGTAGAGCTTCATGTCAGTTCCTCATTCAAGAAATCACCATGTGCACTCAAATTCCAGTCTCTGGTGTCTCTAGTCTGGAGACACCATTGCACTGAAATGAAACTTTCATTAAACCTTCATTAAAACTTAACTTATGCAGTAGTTATAAAAAAAGAAAAAAACTCAAAATGGTGTCAGAAAATGTTTTATTAGAAGTTATGTAAAAACGTCACTACGTTGATTCTATCGCACTGCATCATGACACATTACCGTGTCCAGCTGCTCTTTCACACGCACCTCTTATATCTCTGTAATAAAACTCATTAAGTGAGTGAGTGTGGGGTTGGAAGCTTTTTTTGTAATGCAGATTCCTTACTTGAACCTCATTATTTATTGTAGCCCTGGCTTTATGACAGTTTAATTTTCTGCAATATTGTTGTTTTCAGAGAATTGGCCTCCGGGGTCCACCAACAGCAAAGCGCTACCAACTGAGGGGAAAAAAATAAAAAAATCAATAAGATAGGAAACAAAACATGCAGCGACCACTATAATACCCCTTCCTCAGCCGCCTTCCTGCCCCCTAACCCTTGTTAATCCCCCCAGTGAGCCACAGCCCCCCCACACTCCCACTGCTGCCTGTCTCCTAGTCCTGAATGTAATCTTCGCCCGGAGCTGAACTGTTGGCGACTCAGGCAATCAGGGCCTGCACGTGGCAGTGGGGAGGGTTGTTAAAGTAGGCTTATGGAGCACATTTGCACTGGTTGCATGTGCCACATCAAAACACACCATGCTCACAGAAATGCCCACACACACCCATGCATATACTACACTCACAGACCAATGCAGGCACGTACACACCTCATGCTCACAGATACACTTACACACCATGTTCACAGACATGCACGCACACACACACACGCAAATACACACCCAAACACACACTACACTCACAGACGTATGCCGGCACATACACGCGCCATGCTCATAGATACACTTACACTCCGTGTTCACAGAAATGCACACGCACGCACACACACACACGCACATACACACACACATACACACACTATACTCACAGACGTGTGCAGGCACGTACACACCTCATGCTCACAGATACACTTACATGCCATGTTCACAGACATGCACACACACACACACACACACACACACATGCACACACTACACTCACAGACGTATGCCGGCACATACACGCGCCATGCTCACAGATACACTTACACGCCGTGTTCACAGAAATGCACACGCACACACACACACACACACGCACATACACACACACAAACACACACTATACTCACAGACGTGTGCAGGCACGTACACACCTCATGCTCACAGATACACTTACATGCCATGTTCACAGACATGCACACATACACACACACACACACACACACACACATATGCACACACTACACTCACAGACGTATGCCGGCACATACACACCTCATGCTCACAGATACACTTACATGCCATGTTCACAGACATGCACACATACACATACACACACACGCCCCCGATGCCATTTGGACCACCCTCGGCAGTTGTGTTTAATTTTGAACCACTGAAAGTTTGGCTGTCCACGCTTTTCCTGGAAGTCAGTCTATTGAAAGTGTACCAGCGACTGGCCCAGTTCCAGAGATTTTGCCAGTAGCCTGATAAAATCGAGCCGTCTGGTATTTGATTTTCGACCACACAGAATGAGTTTAATTTTATTCCAATTTTGCGGTCGGATCTTCACATCTTTTCAACCTTAAACATCCATATGGGATGTCCCTTCATTTGTCCCAGTTTGCCACGATGTTTGTCTTACCCTCGGCTAACGTGTCGCAGTTTCTCGGAGAGAAAGACCAGGCAAAGCATCTAACAGCTTCAGATTCGATTAATCTCTGCGTTTCGTCAGAAGGAAGCTCTCAGAATGACATCTGTCTTCCCAGGATGCTCAGCCTAATGCCTGAGAATCTAGAGAAATGCTGAATTAATAATTCAAATTATTATTATTATTTTTTTTTTAAATGCTCTGCGCTTAACATAACATATGCCATTTAGCAGACGCTTTTATCCAAAGCGACTTACAGTAGTGAATGCATACATTTTTCAGTATATGTGGCCCCAGTGGCAATTGTACCCACAACCTAAGCGCTGCCAATGCCATGCTCTACCTACTGAGCCACACAGAACCACCTTAACATCAAATCGGATGTAAAATCGGTTTGTGTGTAGTGCGCGCCAGAAGCGGCCCCTCTGACGATGTCGAGATGTGAGGTGGCGTGGCCCCTGAATTGGTATGGGAGCTCTGAGCCCGTGTCGCTGATGAGGGAGCTACGGGGCATTGCTGTCAGACCCACCCCCGAGGCGGTGTGCAAGGTCCATCGCTCCCTGCGGAAGTTCTCTTTGCAGCCCCACTCCCGCTTTGGCACTGGCCGCCCCAGCGGGGTTTGCACGAGCAGGGCTCTGGGTTGTTTAATTGAACCCTCTACTGAAGTATTAATCGGCCTAATATGTCTCCTCTGACCTTTTCGACGGTGTCAGTGGCTCTAACAGCGATCAGTCAAGCAGCTGTCGGAACAAAAAAAAAACACCAGCGGCAGAGAGGGAGGACCGAGCAGCAGAGACGGCAACAACCGCACTATTATTTAAATGACTCTTCTTAAATCTGCTGTTTTTGTTTTTTTCCGTTTCTTTGTTTGTTTGTTTCTCTTCCCCCCCTCTCTCTGATCGGCTCTGACGTGACACCTTCTAGTTTCCCCCCTCCCCGAAATCAAATTAGCGTTCGCGAATTAAAAAACATCACACCCAAAACAAACACGGAAGTCCTGCCTCTCTTCCAGCCCTCGAGTATGAAGATTGAATTTGATTAATGTGGGAATAGCATTTTTTTTGTCGGTTTGTTTGTGCGCATCCGTCACCTGCGGGCAGTCTGTGGGTGGTGGGGCGGCGGCGGCAGCGGGTTTCAGAGCGCTGGGCAAACAGCCTCCAACATCATTCCTATCCTCCCCCCTCCGGGCCCCTCCTGGCCCAGACTGTGTTTTAATAACCTGCATCGCCTCTCGGGTGGCCCCTCAGACGGACAGATTTGTTACCTGCCCGAGCGGAGCGGGCCGAGGAGGCAATCTGTGGCATCGCTCACGGTGACTGCAAGGCTGGGCCCACGGAGCTGCGCTGCGCTTCCATTACACGGCTCCCCCCTCGACGCCCGCACACCCAAGCCCCTCTCTATCCTTGCTTTTGTCGTTGTTCTAATATCTCGTCAAGTCGCCTCGGTTCTACTCTTAAGGCCGAATGAGGAAGTGCCATGTAGTTGATGAAGCGGGTGGCGAGGGTGGGGGGGTGGGGTTGTCAGCGAGCTGATGCAGACGTACGCCACAGGGAGCAGCGGGGGAACATGGACCCCGGGGGCCGGGGTGCCCCGGCGTTGAGGAGGACACGGGCCCAGAGGGGACGTGGCCGTCAGCTCCTTCTCGTCCCTCTCCCCTCTCGAACTCCCTCGAACGGGGCTGGTATCCGACCCGACGGTAAAACGAGACTGCGCTCCTTCGCACAGCGGCGGGGGCGGAGTGGTCATTAAAGGGCCATTCGCTCGCTGTCGTGAAAGTGCGAAAAGAGGAGCCCTTTAGGGAGGCGAGCTGGGGGTCGTGTTTTGCGGGTGGTAATGGGGGAGCGCAGGTCTCGGCGGGGTGCATATTAGTGGCGGGTAATGACACGCGCCGGGACTGTGGGGCGAGGGGCTGTGGCTGGGAGTCGAGCGCTCTCTGGCAGACGACGTGTATAATTAAGTCCAGAGACACAGCGTGTGCACTTCTTCAGGCAGGCCTTTCTGATCACGCTCCACCTGCTCGGGGGCCGGGAGGGCAACACCCCCCCCCCCCACACTTTCCTCGGAGGCCCTGAGAGTCTGGCGCACCGCGGGGGAGATGCAGGGCAGAAAGGCCCGGCCACTGGACATGCCAGCTGCAGCGTGTGTGGAGAGATGACTTTGTTTCGATTGTCAGTGATGTTTCTGCTGTGTGTGTGTGTGTGTGTGTGTGTGTGTGTGTGTGTGTGTGTGTTGTGTTTGTGTTTGTGTTTGTGTTTGTGTGGGGGTGTGGGTGGGTGGGTGTGTTTGTTTGTCCGTTTGTCTGTTTTTGTTTGTTTGTTTGTTTGTGTGGGTGGGAGGGAGGGAGGGAGTGTGCGTCTGTATCTGTCTGTCTGTCTGTGTGGGTGTGTGTGTCTATGTCTGTTTGTCTGTGTGTCTGTGTCTGTGTCTGTGTGTGTGTGTGTGTGCGTGTGCGTGTACGTGTTGCCTCTGATACTAAAGAACGCTCTCTCTCTTCTCTTGCAGTCATGCGGCGGAGGTGATGGAGACGTCGGGGTGGAAGTCCATGGTGGCCTCTCACCCTCACCTGGTGGCCGAAGCCTACCGCTCGCTGGCCTCGGCGCAGTGTCCCTTCCTGGGTCCACCTCGCAAGCGTCTGAAACAGTCCTAGTGTCAGCCCCATCCCCCGCCCGTTCCCCCCCCACCCGTCCTCTGTAGCAAAGCTTTCAGCTGCTCCTTCCCTGACCTCCTCCACCTCCAGACACTCTGAGGAGCCCACCGTTAAACCCCCCCACCCCACCCCCTCCCTCCAAACCCTCTCAGCCAGTACTGCTGTGTTTTTGTCTCAGAAGACTTGATGGGGAAAGTAGAGGGATGAGATGAATGAGCTGTAAGGTAGGCGATTGTGACGTGGCTCCCGCCCTACGGGCCAGAGCCCGTGCGCTAGAGGAGCCAGAGGACCCAGGAGGCACCACTAACGGAAAGACGCACCAGGACCTGCTCGACAGGAAAAGGACAAATACAGTTTGACTAAATCCACGTCCATGAAATGGGAATGGAAAAGGAGAAAAATTGTAAACAAATAAATGACTAGGCCCAGTTCATAGTCTATGCCCCTCGCTTGTCCGCGTAATGGAATCAGTAAACGCATCATAAAATGGCGAGAAAAAGCAAGGAGAAGAAACAGACAGATAAGCCCGCTGTGACCCAGACGCCATCGACCGTTCTAGAGGCTTTGACTTTTTGACAAGGCACAAGAAACAAAAATGGAGGGCTATTTTAAAAGAGAACAACCCGAAAACTTTGCACTACTGTACACGTCTTTTCTCCTAGTCTCCATTGAACACGCCCGTAGTGACTTTATATCAAGAATTAGCAAAAGAGAAAAGTATGGGAGTTGACTGGACATTCCCACTACAAGATGAGCACTGAGGAGACTAAATATAAATGTAAAAAAAAGATGGATTTCCATCTTTGAACTCTGCTTGGCTTGCTTTTATAAAACGCAACTGAGGGGAAGGTATACTAGGATGTTATTGAGCAAGCACAGGAAGAACAGCTGGAACCATGTAAATGAATTTTTGTGACATTTGTATTTGAACTTTTCTCTTAGTAGCACTTGTGTATTAAAATCCAAGGTTTCTGTACAAAAAAACAAAACAAGAAAAGTAAAATTGCTCAAATAATAAGGTAAAAACTACCTATAACAATTTCAAGGTCCAATCAGGCATGCGTTTTTTCATTTCTTTTATTTTTAATTTCAGGAGAAAAAAACTGTTATATTATAGATGTCTTTTCTTAGCAGTTTGTACAAACCTCAGTGTTTTGAAAATATTTAAGGAAAACTTTTTCATCCACAAAATTGAAAAACTAACAAAGGTTTTTGGTTTGGGGAAAAAAAACAACTGAATGAACACGTTTTAATGTTCAAGATATCCAGATTATTTCTCTAATAAAAATGCAAAAACAAACAAAAATAAACACACCGTCAACTGTTTATACTCAAATGCAATCGCCCTCAATATTCCATGTAAAAAAGGAAGCCCTTTCTTTCCTCTTGTTTATGATAGGTGGTGTTCATATGTGACACTCAAATAGTTGTAAAAATGTTTTGTTCCCAAAGGAATAAAGTACAACTATTTTGTATTGTGTTTTGTCTGAGTCCTCTGTGAATCAATTATATGAATCTGCAACAGTCTGAAGAATGGACAAATTTGAGGCTACTGGGGGCTGGCGGATAGCGTCGCGATCTGACGCACTCGTATTTGGCTGGTCCGATACGAGTGTGGCTGTCTATCAGGGACGCGGTTTGAAACCATCACCGTCATCGTCGGCCTCGGAGAGTAGCTTGCCCAGTAGAGACGGGCAGCGAGTTTGTAGGGGGAGGGTTAATCGAAATAAATAGAGGGCATAATTGGCTTCCAAATTGGGGAGAAAAACGGAAAAATCTGAAGCAAAATTGAAAAAATGATCATTATAATTTGAGGCCACTAGATCTGTTTGTAAATGTACGTGTGTTTACGGGAAACAACTGAGATCTAGAGACGGCTACTGGAATAATATACTGTGATTATATGAGTTCATGTGATTTTTTTCTAGTCCCTCTTAAAAGGAAACAACATTTTGAGATTTTTTTTTACTCTGTCTCTCAGTTATTTCATTTGGAAAAAACAACCGATGAATGACCTGAATGTCAGTTAAATTACAGCTCTGGAATATGTATCAGTAACCTTAGAGCGTGCATATTTCTCATTTTCTGCAATAACCCTTCTTGGTGATTTCTATGACACCAAACCTGAACTGAAACTGCTTTAATTCATCCCACGTTTGGCTGGCAGCCCACCCCCCCCCCTCCCAGGATCCAATCCAGGTGAACGAAAACTCCCTTAAGAGGGTCTGAGGTCACTGTCCAGCTCAGAGCTTTGCTACAATATATCTGTCTCAAATGACATCAGCAGGGCCCAGATCGCGCGAAGAGAGATTAAATCACAGGAAGCAGAAAAGAGGCCAACGCATTTAGTTCCCATTTTTCTTCCACTGAGGGAGGAAAGGCCGAATGGCAGAATGCCAAGGTAAGTGGGTTCCAGAACAATTTCTACAAAGTATTGTAGAGAAATAGTGGATAAATAGTTTTAACATTTTGCATTTACATTTCAGGGAATTAGCACATGCTCTTATCCAAAGAGACTTACACAGCTTTTACATTTATTTACATGCAATCCATTTTTACAGCTGCATATTTTTTTTACTGAAGCAATTCAGGTTAAGGACCTTGGTCATTGCCCACTGTGGCCGGGGTTCGAATTCCTGGCTCTGGCTGGGAGTCCCACTCGAGGGATATATGATTGGCTGTCTGCCCCAGGGGGAGGTGGGAGGGAAGCCGCATGCACAGAAAGCTACCCTGCGTGTATCAAATGTTGGCGGCTTGGCGGGTTCTGTCTCGAAGGAGGAGGCGGCTCGCTCGCCCTCGTCCCAGGGTAGCGGCTGGTCCCGTAGTTGCAGGCGGCAGGTTTGTGAGGAGGGTAATCGAATCAATAGAGGGTACAATTGGCCACCAAATTGGGAGAAAAACAAAAACAAACAGAATCAGAAACACATTTTTTGAAAAGTACCTTGCTCAAGGGTACAACAGCAGTACCCCACCTTGAATCAAACCTAGTTCCCTAGCCATTATCCTGAATAAAAAATTACGTTAATGTTTATTCCAATAGTAACTGTTTATTAGTATATTAACAACAGGGTTGTCAGATTGATAAACTCATACAAGTATTTAGCAATGTCATATATAGTACCCTCCAAAACTATACACACCCTTGATAAAGATGAGCAGTATCTGCATTGCATAAAGCACTGCATAAAGAGGGCAGTATAAAATAAACATGTAGTGAGCTATATTGCATGCTCAAAAAGTGGGAAAATTATATTCTATACTAATACAAATGCTTAGAGTTTGTTTTTGTATTTTTCCCCAAAAAAAGATACCACACAATTCAGTCACCCCCATTTTCAGTACTTTGTGCAAAAACACAAGGCATCCATTTGAGTAAATATCTGGAGCAATGTTATTAAAAATCCAAGGCAACATTCCATTCCCTTACTATAGAAGATTAAATCCACTTGCCTGCACGATGCAGGCATATGCTGGCCTTCATCAGGGAATTTATTAATATTTTACAAAACCAACACGTTTTAAATAATGTATAATGCCATTTTTAATACTTTATTACACATCAAATACTTCACCATACTTGAAAGAGGCACCATAGTATCCTAATACACAGGTTAGCTAGTTGTCTCTCATTTTCAATGGAGTAAATGATTGAGCTGCAAACAAATTATTGATGAGGGAAACAAAGCTATTTCTTAACAGTTCTGTAATATATCTGAATAAACTTTATATCTGAATAAAGTGCCATGACTTTATAGCAATGCTTTGCATTTGCATAATAATTCATTTATGATGTTTTGGCTATTAGTGGGCATAATTGAACAAGGACCAGAATTCTATGTCAGTACATTCTGAAATGAATACACGATTGAATAGTTTACGTATCCTTAAATTTTCGATTTAAGGACACGTTTGGGTTCTTGTGCAGGTCATTTGAACGTAAATGTCTATGGTGACCTCATATGCAGCTATGCGGGTAATATCACCTTCGTGTGAATGCTTGAGCTTCAAGTGGTCAGAATGTGTTTTGCCATTATATTCATATTATGTGTGTGGTAGGTGTGTTTTGATCTATTACTTTACCGTACATTGGCTTCATGATGACGAAAATAGGTAGAGGTTGGTGCATTGTACTTTAACAGCATGTTAAGTATCAGTGAGTTGGAAATATACGATTATAAGATAAACGGAATAAGAGGATTCTCAGACCAGGATGGTAGACTACTAGGTTTAAGCCAGGGCCAGATCTTTATGGGCCCTAGGCCCTGCCTGTTTTGGGCCCCCAACCACCCTGTGGCATGGCATTCTGGGAGATGGAGTTGTTAGATTTAATGTTAGATTGGAGATATGATTTAATTTGTGTTATTTATTTTTTATGCCTACTGATAATAATAATAATAAGGATCCTGTGTGATGAACATTATTTATTAGGCGTGCAAGTGTAATATGAATTATGTAAAAAACAAAAATAATATAGAAAAAAATCAAATAAATTAATAATAATATTTTCCCCATAATTCCGGGCCCCATGCAACATTTGGGCCCTAGGCCCAGGCCTTGTTGGCCTATGTGGAGATCCAGCCCTGGTTTGAGCTTATATAGTATCTGCAGTATGAATCGTTAGTCCCCATTTCTCAGCTTGAAAACACTTGCTCTTTTTGGGAACGGGAAGTGATGAGGCAGTAGGTTCACTACGTTGCGGTTGGCGAGTCTGTAAAATAACGCAGTAAGACATAATGATGCGGAATGAGGGGCAGTGTTTTTGGAATGCGTTCCCTGTCCGAGGGGACAGGTCAGTTCTCGCTATGGGAATGATGAGTGGCAGCTTGTGGATGGAAGCAGATGGAATCTCAGCCCCTGCTGTCAGGGTGGATCCTGAGGGTGAGGAGAGGGTGGGAGCATTCTGGGCAATGGGGTTGGGGAGTGGAAGCAGTATCAATTTGATAACCCTTTGCTTGAACTCCATTGTGTTATTTAAGCATTATGTGGCCATTCATAAAACCTCCCTGGTGCTTCACAATGAATTACTTTCTGTCAGTATTAAATTCTTACAACAGCTTATGACTGGTTACCACATACCACTAATAGAATACAGTTATTAACAACAAGTGAAGTAACAACAGCTAAGGCTAGGATTTGGTCACTGAAATGAAGGATTCTATAGAATCATGAAAACTCATTGTAAGAAAAATGTGTATGCCAGAATGAGAGGTTGATTGATTATCTTTGAGGAATGCGGATTTGGCACGCTGTCTATCATTTCTACTTCATTGGTGTACTCTCACATGATCCATGTACGTGTTATCCCTGCTCTGAATTTAGCCACTGACTTAGAACCCGGAACCTTTCCTGGGTGTTCTCTATTTAAGGAGTCTAACCAGCTTGTGTCTTGTAATGACAGTTAATTAAAAAGACAGATGAACACAGAAAATTTAAAACCGTTCATACCATGATCATTTCTATTGGCAAATATTTCTATGCGTTCTTTCCATCCTGTCCATTACATTCACTTTCAATTGCAGTGCTAGAATTGTAGCCCTGTCCATGATGAACAACGAGCGTTGCACTCAAACCCAGGCTCACTTTAGCTCCACGTTCTTGAATCTTTGACCACTATTTTGTCTCTATAAACGTCCGTCCACATTTACAGCAGGTGGGCGGAATAGAGAGGATGGGAGGATTGCAGAAAAACTAATTTGTGCTGCTCGTTTTAATTTTACCGAAAAACATCTTCCCTACATGCGTGTGCATGCGAGTGTAAAACCATCACCGGCATGGCTGCGGATGGTCGAGCGAGGGGAGCGTGGAGCACGGGCGAAGCCGTGGTCCTCTGCATGCTGAGCGAGCCGGTCCCCGCTTCGCCCCATCACTCACACTCTTTATCGGAGACGGTGGCACCGCAGGTCAATGCTGTAAACTCTCTGACAAGCACTGTGTCAGCCCACTGCGCTTAAGAGGAGGAACTGCTTGGTGAAGATTGATGCCTGCTCTCTGCTTTCCAGGAAGGAGGGGGAGGAGGACGGGGGGTGCATGGTAGGGAGGGAGAGGGCCTTCGAGAATTTGTTTTGATCCTCTCAGTGAAAGCAGTGGAAAAACCTCCCAATCTTGCTGGCTTGTGCGGCAGAGATTGTAAGATGCCCGAGGGAAACACGCACATACATTCGTACACACAGTTTGCGTTTTTACAGACAGGGTGAAAAACACACACACACACACACACACACTCATCTGACACCTCTTAGAGATTGCTGCAAAAAGGATACATATATAATGATACACTTTTTGCATCAAACAGCACAGTGTCTGATTAGTCGATAAAAATAAGACAGTTTGGTCACATGATTCTTTATCATAGTGTGGCATATACACAGAAAAATATCTGGTATAGTCATATTAAAGGTCATACTGTATTTAAGATGAAAATATTGATGTTGTCTGTGTATAATCTTACATTTTAATCTTAAATGTTATCTTTTGTTTGACTAAGCTAGAATGTTTCTATTTATATGCACAAGTGTTCTCCCCATTTCATGTTCTGTATATTTGTATCTCATCATATTTGTCATGCATTGCACAGTATGCCATTTAATTTTATTCCCGATTCATTTAAATACCCTTGTCTAGAAGGGTAACGATGAACAAAATCTAGAAGACATTCAAGACTATTTAAAACATAAAATGTTCAAATGAAGTCAAATCTATTACGCAGACTATTAAAGTGTGAAGGCTTTCAATGTTGCTTGCGCAGTTGGAAAAGATGGATGGGAACGATGCATTGTTTAAAGAGGTGTGTCTGAAGGAGATGAAGGATAAAGTATGATAGGAAGGCTGTTCATTCCAACACTGGGACAAAGCAGAGAAGAAATACTGAGATTTAAGGATGGAAATGGAACAGTGAAAACACGGAACAGATTGTCAGTCTGTCGGTAGGTGACAAGCAGATGGGGGTTACAGGAACAAATGATGGACTGAGGATAAATTAGCTGGTTACCACAGTGGTAAGCAGGAATACAGGTATTGAAGCGAATTAGAGCAACAGGGAGCTTAAGGAAACTTGCCAACAGAGTAACATTTGTTAAATGGAGAAAGACGAGCTTATTCTCTGCAATCAAAAAAACAGTTTTTTGTCAAATGTAAAATTCAGGAATGATTAGATAGGTATACTGTACATAACACAAACAGCAGTGAAACAGGTGAGTTTCAGGAATTATCACAATATATATAGTATGTTAGATTCAAGGAACATATGGTACCATGTTGCATTAACTCAATTTCAGAACAATAATATGATTAAGGGAACATTAGCTGTAAAACAAATAAAAATAAATCACCTAACGAAAAATCACAAATACATTTTGAAATTGCACAAGATGGACTCATTCATTAGAAATAACATTTCCTTAGTGGCTAATTTGTTGTAACAACCCTGTTGGCAGTATGGTCTTTTTATTGTCTTTTTCCAAAATGAGTGTTTTAGATGTATTTTGGCTGTGAAACGTCATGGGTGTGACAAAACAGATGACATCAGATTCTCTTGGAATTTTTGAAACCCTGTAAAATCAAAATATTTTATACATTTAAATTCATGTAGTCACAGAATTCAGTTTACAGGTTTAATCTTTTCGTTCATCTTATTAGTGCTGTTATAAAGTGTGTGTATGTATTTAATGCTGTGTGTGTATGTATTTTGTGTTACTGAAAATGGTTTGCGTTCGATATCTAATTTTGAGTTGAGTTGTTACATCAGATTGCATTTTCAGATACTATTCTTATTTTGTAAAGTAATAAAACCCCTTAAAGTGATTGAGTTTTGTTTTTGTGTCCACAGAGTGTAAGCCTCACTTCATGCTCTTAAAATTGAGCTTTGTTCCTTCTTCTAGATGAATGAATTAGCTGAATACTAAAAAGTGCGCAAGTGTGGAAATAAAGGAAGGTTTTGGAATGGAGAATGTGGGAACGTGGATATATATATATATATATATATATATATATATATATATATAAGCTTCCCTTGTTTTAATGGGATTTGTTCTAAAAGTGCTGCTCAGGGAAGTAAGCTCATGTTATCCTAGCCATATGTAATACAATATTATTTCCCTTATGTTTTGAGGTTGTAAATGCATACTGGATGAGATTTTGTTTAAATTAACCAAAATTTAGGATGCACAATACAACAGTTTTGAAAGGAAAATCATGCTGCGTGTCTGTGTCTCTGTGTGTGTGTGTGTGTGTGTGTGTGTGTGTGTGTGTGTGTGTGTGTGTGTGTGTGTGTGTGTGTGTGTGTGTGTGTGTGTGTGTGTGTGTGTGTGTGTGTGTGTGTGTGTGTGTGTGTGTGTGTGTGTGTGTGTGTGTGTGTGTGTGTGTGTGTGTGTGTTATTGTTACAGTGTATTATTACATTTAAGGATGGTTTAATCAGTGCATCGGTGTCTCTGCACAACACAGTATTTAGCTATCGCAATAAATATTGCAGGTGAAATGGACTGCCAGATTAATGTTTTTTTTGAAGACTCACCTGAGATTTTACTGGCCTGATATCCTTAATGTCATATTTATGCAATTATTTTAATCCCCCCACACAACTCAGCCATCTGATAATGAGACCTGTAGTACTTTTAAATGGTCCAACTGAACTCTCCCACTCCAATGCCTCGTATTTCCATATAGAAACAGCAGCACTTCGAGAGAGAGAGAGAGAGAGAGAGAGAGAGAGAGAGAGAGAGAGAGAGAACATGATACACAGGCCCATTTGTTACCTGCGCCTCACTAAATGAAAACATTCTCTCTCAGCCTCATTAGACAGGAAGCACTGCCCGAGCCTCGCACGGCGCTGATTAAAATGCAGACCTTGGCCCCGCTCTCGATTTGCACACTGGCCGAGCCCTGGCTCCAAATCCCCCAACAAATGGGCCGAAAGGTCACGCGTTGGGGACCTGCTCTTTCTTCTGGCTGAGGGGGGTCGGGGGAGTCACAGGGTTCACCTCTCCATTCTGGCTTCCTGCCAGCAGAGCCTTCCTCACGAGCGTTGCCATCGCCCATCGACTGAGCTGAGACGTAGTTCCTTCAAAGGCAGGACGTCTTTTTTTAAAGGAATCGGCCATCGTCTGTTGCCCTTGTTCGCGTAACCTGTTATAGAATACGTTTCCTGTCAAACAATATTATGTTTTGGCCTCCCGGGTGGTGTAGTGGTTACAACGTTCGACGCTGGCCACTGCGACCGGGGTTCGATTCCTCCGGCCGCGCCAGAGTCGGCTATGGCCGGGAGTGCCACCAGGGGGCAGCAATTGGCTGTCTGCCCCAGGGAGGGGGGAGGGAAGCCGACAGGAGGTTTGCCGCGTATAGGAGTGGTTCTGGAGTACCGGAATTACCGTCGACAGCTTGGCAAGTGCCAACTCGGAGGAGACAGTACTTTGCCTTTGTTACTGCCGGTCACAGGGCTACGGCAGCGAACTCATAATACAAGGGGGGGATTGGCATGACTAATAGGGGTGTAATTGGCTACTAAATTGGGAGAAAATGTGATAAAATAAGAGACAAATTCTTGTGACTGTGTAGAGCTGGTATGCATGTTCTCATTGTAGCCAAAAGCGCGGTATGATTGTACAGTTGCGAGTAAGATACAGCGGTTTCATTCACTTCTTCAGCTTTGCCTCGAAGATGCAAAAAGGTGCTTTTCCCAGAATGCTCTTTCTGTGAGTCTGATTATAACGTAATTACCATTGTGTGTGGATTTGAGCATGTATTTAATGTACCCTTGTGCCTGTGTCCTCCAGTCTGTGGAAGACGCACTCCTCAGAGTTAGCCTCTCATGTGATTTATGAAATCGCATTGGTCGTAAAATGAACAAGACCCAAGTCAGAGTGTTTGTTAGTCAAGCGGTGACATTTCCTGTTGTCAAATCAATCATGAATCATGGCGAAACGGGTGGCGTGGGGGTCAAGGAGTGCTTTATGAAGAAAGAAGGGGAAATAAAGATGTCAAGGTCCAGGGGAACTCGGATGATTGTGAGAAATAACTTTGCTGCATTGGGCTCGGGGCCCGAGAGAATTCCCTTAAACCCCCTGATCAGTGTGGTAGATGCCGTCTCCCCCAGGCATGCTGGCGGGCCCGCGTTTCCCGCTAAGCGAGCGCCCAGCATGGTTGATCTTCAGTGGGCTGCTCTTGGTGGACGGAGGAAAAACACATTTTTTTAATTTTTTGCCCGGCCCCCGCACCTTATCCCTCGGCGTGACTAAACTGCAGGTTTCGTTGCAGGTCCTGGGAGTATAATTGGGTGCCGCAGCATTCGAGGGGAGCAGGGAGGGGGAGCTTTAATCTTTTGTCTTGCTTAAAATGCAAAGTGAAGGCTGGAGGCTGCTGGATATTTTTTTTCTTCTTCCCCCCCGCTATGCAAGTTGATCAAGGCAGGTCTTCTTCCCTGCCTCTGCAAGAGAGAGAGAGACAGACAGACAGACAGACAGAGTTTCCATGTGTTTGTGTGTTTGTGTGTGTGTGTGTGTGTGTGTGTGTGTGTGTGTGTGTGTGTGTGTGTGCGCGCGCATGCATGTGTTTGTATGTGCGGATGTGCGTGTCTGTGTGTGCGTGCCTGTGTCTGTGCATCAGTTGATTACTACTGAAATATGCACAACATGAGTGCTGGGAGGTGGAGATGATTGTGCTTAGGAGAGGAGGAAACTAAATGACAAGCCCACTCTGACCACTGCATTGGAGCATATCTTCCCAAATTCGAATGAGATAAATGAAGCGCTGAGGAACTCACAGTTTTACCCAGGAATAATGAAAGAAACCTCATTAGTAGTTTGATGTTGATGGATTATGTCCATTCCAATGAGCACGTGTGCATGGTCCACTGGTAATCCGTTCTCAGTGGTACAGTGGCAATACTACCATTCGTACCCGTGTTTGTTTCTTTTTTTTATCTAACCATTCACGCTTCCACATCACTGCAGTTGATTAAAACATCAGCCATTTTAATGTGCACTAAGGACGTCGCTGCAACTGTCAATGATAATTAGCCCAAATAATCCTTGCAGCTATACAGGTAACTGCCAAAATAAATTAAACATCAACATGAAGTGTCTTAATAGGGCATTGGGCCACCACAAGCCAGTTTCAATGCACCTTGGCATTCTACAAATGTCTGTGTAGCACCATCCTTCCACAGGAAATTCCATAATTTGGCGTTTTTTTTGATGGCGGTGGAAAACACTGTCTCAGGCACCGCTCCAGAATCTTGAATAAGTGTTGAATTAGGAGATGAGTGTTTTCATGGTCATTAAACCATTCAGTGACTACTCGTGCCCTGTGGATGGCTTTATAAGACAAACCATTTTTTTTTTTTACCCTGACATCTGTATAAGGGGGAAATCTGCATTGAATAAAGATATCTTGGCATTATCCTGGACCCAAATGTTGTTGTCCCTAACATATAAAGGGAATGGCATTAAAATTAGTCTAGTCAAACTTCAGAGTTTTAAGACACTGCCTTTCAACTGAGGCAGCCAAGGTTTATATGCATGCTATGATTTTTTCTGACCAGGCATACTGCGTAACAAGATTGCAACAAATGCATCAACATTACAAACTGTGGTCAGCATTCTCTATAAAATCCTCTAAACATTGGTATTCACTTCCAACTGATATTAAGAGATGCAGTAGTTTATGCAATTTCACCTCAAAAGTCAAAACATGGCTTAAGGAAAATCTGTCATCATAAATCATAACAAATATTCTCCCTGATTCTATCAGATACTATTACCGAAGATAACAATTGCTGTATTTAACTACTTAAAAAATATATATTTTATACTTGTGATCAACTGTTTTACTGTGTAAATATAGGGGGTGGGGGGGGGCACAGGGACAGAAAATATGGGAGGTTTTATTGTTTGTTGTTTTGCTGTAACCTTTTTGAATGTGTTTATGCATGTATCTTGTATTGTTTGCTTGTATTTGTTCCTGTTCATAGTTTATTGGGGACAGGTGTTGGAAATTAGCCTTTGGCTATAATCTGATGCTGATTAATGCAATACATATGGGGCCTCATTTATAAAAAGTTGCGTAGAAACCATCCTATACTTGATCTAAGATCATTTCTGAAATGTGCGTAAGTGTGATTCAGGGAAACTGAACGTACGCCCAAAAAAACGTGCGTACGCCACTCGCCCAGATGTGAAATCTATAAATCGCAAATGATCTTGAAATTGTGCGTAGCTGAATGGTTTTAGATCTCCGCCTTGTAAACGCCCCCTAATTAATATCATTAGCATATAAAGGAGCACGAATCAAAACAGAAATTTTCTACTTGATAATGGCGAGCTGCAAGAAAAAGAATTTTAGCGAGGCGGAAATCGAGGTCTTGTTGGCGGAGGTGCAGCTGTGTGCAGGGACGCTGTTTGGGAGCCTTTCCAATGGCTTTACCAGTACAACCAAGTACGTGGCCTGGCAGTCTGTAGCCCAGGCTGTGAACGGGGGGCAGCAAAGGTCCCTGAAGGACGTAAATAATTTTTAAACTGATTTAAAACTGAGGTCAAAATCTCTAATAACTCGTTCCTTCTTATTGCGCGGTTGGCGATATCTTCGAGAAGCGAAGCCATTCTATTTTATACCCTACAGATTGACCGAAGTGTTTTACACGCGTGGAACCATAATATGTATTAAATACATTTCAAGGATGTGTCAATTATGCTACTTGGGGTAGTTTTGTAAAACCAATGTGTGTTTTTGTTTTGTTTTCCACAAGTAGCTTAGCTTATGTTGTTTTAATTTATTAATAAATGTATTGTGCAAACCATTACGTATAGCATAAGCAATGTGTTCAATCTGGTAATACTACTACTACTACTACTACTAATAATAATAATAATAGGCAGCAGACGACATGTTGGCGCTGTTAGATTTACGAATACATTTTACATTACATTTACATTTTAAGCATTTAGCAGATGCTCTTATCCAGAGCGACTTACAATATGTACATTAATACATGGTAGGAACAATCATAGTACGCGCAAGAGATCAGTGCAGTAATACAGCAATAAACCATTGCAGGCAGCTGCGTACCATACCTGTAACACTGGGAAGGAAAAGGTTAGTCAATTATTATTTTTTAATGGAGTAAGCAGGGGTAGGCTATATAGTGTTGAGCAAGTAGGCAGTGGTGATGACAATTAGCTAGATGTACAGAATTCAGTGGTAGTGGAGTCTGAAAAGGTGGGTTTTGAGTCTCTCGCGGAAGATCGCAAGTGATTCCGCGGTCCTGACCGATTGCGGAAGATTATTTCACCAGCGAGGGGTCAGGACAGAGAAGAGACGAGACCGCGAATACCTGCAGTACTCCAACATTGCCACAAGGAAAAGTGCGTACGCCAGGTTGAAACCTGACGTGGAGGTAAGTACTTTTCCACGTCAAAGACCGTTTTTATAAATCTGAACTTTGACGTGGATTTGAGCGTACGCACGTTCTAAGATCAAATTTGTGCGTAAGTACGTTTTATAAATGAGGCCCCTGATGCTTATTTTTTACATTGTTACAATGTCTTTGCTATGTCCCTGACAAACAAATAAATGAAATAAATATTTGCAGTCATGGGAATCAGAGTATGGCTACAGTTGCGCCTAGTTGATGATATCTTTCCCGCAGACTTCCATGCCAACACCACCTTAGCTACTGCTACTGTGAAACATCCACAAGTTGAGCAGTTTTGTCACTGAAGCTCCTGAAAAACGTGCCCCAACAATCACCCCTCTTTCAAAGTCACTGAGATCTCTTCTTCTAGCCATGGTAGCCAAAGTAATGGACGACTGGGCCTGCCCAGGTATTTTATATCTGACCCTAAGCATGATGGGATGTTAACTGCATAATTCATTCAGGAACCACACCTGTGTGGAAGCACCTGCTTTTAATATATATTATAATATAATATACTTTTTTCTAGTATTCCCTGCATTTATTAGAATACACAAGACTATTAATTCACAACAGGCAATAAATGGATAAGACTAATAATATCTAAATTGTATTTATATATTCATAGTGGTTTAAATTACGTGGCCAGGAACAAGTCAGAGTTCCAAATGTGAAAAAGGCCTGTCGAGGTTTGCTGGGTCAATCCACCTGAAGATATGGATATATTTAGTGGTTTGGTTGAATGAAACTAATGATTTATGTCACATCACATACAGTCCTTTCCATAAAATAAATAATTCTGATATATCTGGCATATTGGGCAGATGGCCCTGGGATCTTCAATTAGATAGCAATATACAATAACAACAAGGACAACAATGGAAATAACTCTTAGGACTTTTCTGTGTCATCCTTGATATGTCTTTTTAAAATGTACATGTACATCGGAATGTATCCATGTATTGTATTCTTGAATTGAAAGTGAAGTGAAATGTCAAATAAACTAAACTAAATGTTGGATGTGATTGTTTTCCTTGTGACTGACTGTGGCTTGTTGTTAATAATTAATTAAATATATTCCCTATGTTTTTATAAAATAGTTGACAATTAGAGGTTGCGACATTAAAAGATATTATGTGGAAGAAAAACCCTTCCAGAAACTGCAATGATAAGCCATATGATTTATAAGATTAAAAAACTCTTAAGAATAAAAATTGTTCACCCCATCAGACACTACCAAAAGGTCACAACAGAGAAACAAATGTAGTGTAACTTCCACTGAGACATATCCTGAAGGCTCATGGAAACTCTCTTTCTTTCACTCTCAATATTTATCTTTGTTCCAGAGAGATGCATACAGTATAGTATGTCAGTTAGCTTTCCCTTACTATTCATCTCTAAATAGCAAAGAAGGAAAACCACAACATTAATACCTGGGGACCTACTCAGTAAAAACACTGCCAACACAATTACAGTTAAATATCAGACATGTGGCACTAAATAAGCACACACAACACTGATTATCATACACACAGATGAGATGTACACAATGATGGATAACGCTTTACATGAACTCTATCTACATAAAGCATTCATAATGTATTCATGAGCATTAAAAATGGTACATTACAATTACATAGGGCATTATGAATGCTTTATGACATGTTTTACTTGTACATGACATTACATGTAATGATGCTGTTATGTAATGATCAACAGAGCCTATTTATGAATGCATACTGAACTCTTCATGATATTCATAAATGCTTATGGATGTATTATGTGTGCGCAATTTTTAGGTCTGTGATTCTTGGGTCAGACCTATTCCAGGTTGTGACATAATGCATACACACGATTGTAACGAATGCATAATGAAGAGCTCAGTATGCATTCATAAATAGGCTCTGTTGATCATTACACAACAGCATCATTACATGTAATGTCAAGTACAAGTAAAACATGCCATAAAGCATTCATAATACCCTATGTAATTGTAATGCACCATTTATTAATGCTCATGAATACATTATGAATGCTTTATGTAGATAGTTAATGTGAAGCATTACCCAATGATGTTGATCATTTTCAGCGTTAATTAAGTAATATAATACTGAAAACAAGAGCTATTAATCAACCGATGATCATGGTGTGTCAGTCATACAGAACCACAAGGACTTTCAGACACTGTGGCTAAAAGAGTGCTCCAAATCATAACTGTATTACAGCTAAGAACAGCAGCATGCCCTGCAATTTAACCCTGCTGCCTTCTTTTTATTTTTACAGAGCTGCATGCATTTTTGATTAAAGTCAAGCACCACTTCTCTGTTTTGACTCGACGCCACTTAAATAACTCACTGGATGGCACAGAGAGAGCATCACAGGCAGTGTGCTGTGAATCTGAACTCTAAGATCGAATGCCAGAAAACAAACATCTGCATTTCAGAGAGGTTTCCTCATCTCAGGAAATTAGCGAAACACTGCCTCACAATCACACAGCATTGCAGTCGCGACAGCAGACCTCTGGCCTTTAATGGCAGCCATACATGACTTTTTAATCTGCACGCTGTATTGCAATGCGCGCATCCCTAAAATACCCAAGCCTATCTTTGCTGTGACAGACAGGTATAAAATGCTAAATTAGCCAGAAATTTGTTTTCAGTAATTCTTTGCTTGCAACAAACTACCCCACCTGTAATTCAGCGCCCCGTCAAATCCTGCATCTAGTTTCTCAAAATTACTTAGTGTGCTCAATCAAAGGCAAGCAATTTCCCTTGTTACATTTTTCTTTCTACTTGTATTGCTGGCCTTTGATTTTCATTCCCACCAAAGTTTTCATTAAAATGCAAAGGATTCTTTTCTCCTACTGTCTCTCAGATCTCCAGGCACTCGAGAATTATCTTGCCTTGTAATCTTTGTTCTCCCTCATTCTCTGCCTCTAATAACTCCTCATAGTTTCAGGGTTCAGCAATATGAGGTTTCTCATATGAGGTCTTGGTGTATCCAGTATATTTGTTCAATTTTGTTGCATACTCTATTGGAGCCAAATTAAAAGATAATATGCTATGGAGAGAGTTGTCTGAGCAACCAGACACAAAATCATCTCTCTCTTAGAAACATTTATGCATGCAGTATCAACAATAATTTAAAAAACATGTATTCTTTGAGTACATGATCATTGCGGTTCACTTAAGCTGTGTTCAATGTTCTATGATAAATGTAATGAATTAAATGATGACAGGCTATTTTTATCCCTTGTCTTATAACTTTGATTGAAATCCTTGTGTGTTTCTGTACAGTACAGTACATGATGAAAATCAGGATGTTTGCTTAATGCTTCAGCTTGCTTGCTCAAATGCTTATCATCGGTAGATGTAGTTTTGTGTTCTAAATAATTTTTCAGTAAAATACACCCATGTTTTTGTGGATACATTCATATTTACAGTATGGGTGAAATGCTATGTTATATTGACAGTCCTTATAAATAGCTTGGCCCTACCCTTTCTCTGAAAATGTGTGGTTTGACTTGAGGAGGGCAGTCCACAAACACAAACTGAAGGACATACAGGATCTTGAAAGATTTTATATGGAGGAACGGTCAAATACATAGTAATCAACATATCCCCAAAAGGCATCAATGGGTACAATGCCAGATTTAGCTCGAGAGCTCATTTTCATCTGTAGTCCCTTGGCAATGGGACGTCACTACAGTTTCTTCGCGCCCCTCCTTTTAAAAAAATATCTAATTGTGGTACATTAATTATGTCAATTAATCATCTAATTACTACAAGCTAGGCTTCTAAGCATGTGGATTGACTTTGAAGTAAATGTGTTCCGTCATTTACTCTTCTACTCAACTGTTGGGACAGACAATGCACCAAATTAAACTGAATGAAAGGAAAAATATCGACATTGAAAATTGAGAAATATTTCTAAACTTTCTTCTTTCATGGATTGACATTGGTATGTCTATAAAGAAACATTCTTTCTGCATCGATAGGATTAGAGAAACCTGACAAATATTGTCTTGCAACTTTACATGTTACAGCTGAATACCAACTGCCCCATCAACCTTGATCAAGCTTGTTCAGATCGATCTTTGGATTGCCAACTTTTTGGCACTGATAAATGCCTCTTTCATATCGTAAATAGAGTTAGGCTGGCTCTCTAACAAATCATTTCTGTTTCGTTTTTTTGACGGAACATGTTTTTTTCAGAGTGAGCTCATGCCTAACAAACCTCCTGGACTTCTTTGAGGAAGCAGTGTTTTGACTTGAACCAGGCTTATAGTATTATATATTTAGACTTGCAAAAAGCATTTTACAAAGTACAGCACAAGATGAGGCTCATTGTAAAAATGAATTCAGTAGGAATTACAGGAGTTATTTCAGAGTGGGTTCGAAGTTGGCTGCAAGGTAGAATGCAAAGAGTAATGGTAGTAGGAGTCATATCTGACCTAGGGACTATGGGCAGTGGAGTCCCACAGGGATTGGTGCTGGGACCTGTACTGTTCCTTATTTTCATAAATGATCTTGATATAGATATTGGTAGCAATATCACTATAAATGCAGATAAGACAAAACTTGGGGGTTTAGCAGTTTAACAGTTTCAAATCTACTAAGGTAATCCAAGATAACTTCCAAGAAGTGGGCAGAAACCTGGCAGATGACATCAAATATAATCAATATAATATAGCTAAAAATGATGCATGTGGGAAATACAAAATAAATACAGGAGTATTTTATGGGAGGAGCAAAATTCGAACATGTCCACCTTCAAAAAGACTTGGGAGTACTACTTGATCAAAGTCTGTCAGCATCTAAGCATTGTGCTGTAACAGTAAAACGGCCAACAGGATGCTGGGTTATATAGCAAAAAGTATTGAATATAAATCAAAGGAGCTTATACATCATCATCATCATCGCCTACTGCCCATCCTTGGGCATAGGCCACGAACAAGGGCTCTCCAGGCATTCCGGTCCTGGGCCATCTTCTCCAGTTGTCCCCATGTATGGCCAGACCTCTTCACATCTGCATCCAGGTCACGCCGCCAGCTGTTTCTTGGCCTGCCTCTCTTCCTTTTCCCTTGTGGATTCCAGAAGAGGGCTTGTCTTGTGATGTTAGATGCAGGCTTGCGAAGGGTATGGCCAACCCATCTCCAGCGTCTTTGGAGGATCTCTTCCTCAACAGGCTGCTGCCCTGTCTGCTGCCACAGGTCCAGGTTGCTGATGGTGTTCGGCCAGTGTATTCTCAGGATTCGTCTGAGGCAGGAGTTAATGAATGTCTGGATTTTCTTCATGGTGGTGACGGTTGTTCTCCAGGTCTCTGCTCCATATAGTAGAACAGGCTTCACCATGGAATTAAAGATCCTGATCTTGATGTTTCTCGGCAGCTCAGATGATCTCCAGACATTCTTCAACTGGTGAAAAGCTGCCCTTGCCTTTCCAATTCGAACTTTAACATCAGCATCTGTCCCTCCCAGCTTGTCGACCACACTGCCAAGATAAGTGAAGCTCTCCACCTCCTCTAGTGCTTCACCCTCTAGTGTGACGGGGGTAGTATTGTTGTTATTTACCTTGAGGATCTTGCTCTTTCCCTTGTGTATAATGAGACCAAGGCTTGCCGAGTGTGTTGAGATTATGTTGGTCTTCTCCTGCATTTGTTGCTGGGTGTGGGAAAGAAGGGCCAGGTCATCAGCAAAGTCGAGGTCATCCAGCTGAGTCCAAGGAGTCCACTGGATGCCATTCCTCTTCTGGGCAGTTGATGTCTTCATTACCCAGTCGATGGCTAACAGAAAAAGGAAAGGTGACAACAGGCATCCTTGCCTCACTCCTGTTCTCACCTGGAAGGCATCAGTGAGGTGTTGGCCATGAACCACTCTGCAGGTCATTCCCTCGTATGAGTTCCTGATGATGTTAGTAAGCTTTGCCGGTACCCCATAGTGTCTCAACAGTTTCCAGATGGTCTGCCTATCCACACTGTCAAACGCCTTCTCGTAGTCAATGAAATTAACATAGAGAGGTGAGTTCCACTCCAAGGACTGTTCCAGGATGATCCGCAGGGTTGTTATCTGATCCGTGCAGGATCTACTCTTCCTGAAGCCAGCTTGTTGATCTCGGAGGTGTGGGTCAACAGCATCCTTCATCCTGTTTAGGATGACTCTATTAAAGATCTTTCCTGGGGTTGACAGCAGAGTTATCCCCCTGTAGTTGGAGCAGGAACTAAGGTCACCCTTCTTGGGGAGCTTAATGAGGTAGCCCTCCTTCCACTCTGATGGAATGTCCTCCTCTTCCCAAATGTCCTGGAACAGAGGATGGAGCATTTCCACTGTGGTCCTTTCATCTGCTTTCAGTGCTTCTGCAGGAATGGTGTCTGGCCCGGCTGACTTCCCGTTTCTCAGTTGCTTGATGGCCTTGGATATCTCTTCCTTTGATGGAACATCACAAACAATCGGTAGATCGTTGTTGGCTGGCTGGATATTCTCTGGATTCGGAGGAGATGGTCTGTTCAGTAGCTCCTCAAAGTGCTCTGCCCATCTACGTTGTTGCTGCTCTATCTCTGGAATTATTTTCCCCTCTTTGTCCCTCACTGGCCTCTCTGGCTGGCTAAACTTTCCAGAGAGCTTTTTGATGTTATTATACAGCTCTCTCATGTTACCCTTATGAGCTGCCTCTTCTGCCTCTGCTGCCAGTGCCTCCATGTAATTTCTCTTGTCTGTCCTTATGCTCCTCTTAACTACTCTATTTGCTTCGGAATATTGCTCTTGGGCCTGAGCTTTTCTCGCACGTGTGCGGCTGCTGTTAATTTCTGCCTTCCTTCTTTTTCTCTCTTGGATCTTTTCTAAGGTCCCTACTGAGATCCATTCTTTGTGACTCTGTGTCTTGTTTCCTAGCACTTCCTGGCATGTTGATGTTACTACCTGTTTAATGCTCTGCCACTTATCCTCCATGGTCTCTCTCTCCATCCGCTGTTGCAGGATCTGGACCTTATTGGAGAGTGCGGTTTTAAACTCTTCTAGCCTGGCTGGTTCTCTCAGGGCAATAGTGTTGTACCGCTGACGCTGACTTGTTTGTCCTGTCCAGTTTCTCCTCAGCTTTAGTTTCATTCGGGCGACCAGGAGGTGGTGGTCCGATGCAACATCAGCTCCCCGTCTGACCCGTACATCTTCGAGAGATCTTCTGAACTTTTTCCCGATGCAGACATGATCGATTTGATTTTCTGTCATCATGTCTGGTGACACCCAGGTAGCCTTGTGTATCCGTTTGTGGTGGAAGAAACTCCCTCCGATGACAAGGCTCGTAGTGGCACAAAGGTTGGCAAATCTCTCCCCGTTCTCATTCATCTCACCCAAGCCCTGTTTTCCCATTATCTCCTCATACCCCTGGTTATTACTGCCAATCTTGGCATTGAAGTCTCCCATGGTGACGATGATGTTACGTCTGGGGCGTGTCTGGATGATGGTCAGCAGCCTGTTGTAGAAATCCTCCTTGACGTCCTCCTCGCTCTCATTGGTTGGGGCATAGCCTTGGATGATATCCATGTTGATCCTCCTGTTGGTTGTGCGGAAGCAGGCAGTGAGGATCCGTGGGCCATGAGCCTCCCATCCAATGAGAGCTCTCTGGGCAGTCTTTGACATCATCAAGGCCACTCCTGGCTATGGGGTGCGTTTGCTTCTTCGTGGCCCGAGAACAGCAACAGTTCCCCGTGGCAAATTTCTGCTGACCAGAGCCTATCCACCTTGACTCACTGATTCCCAGTAGATCAAGATTATAGCGTCTCATCTCAGCTGCCACTTGAGTTGTTTTGCCAATTTCAAACATGGTTCTGACGTTCCATGTTCCGATGTTAATGGTGGTCCTGGTAGATATGATGGTTATCGGCCTAGTAGCTTCCAAATGGCTTTCACTACTAGGTGTCATACTTTCTCCAACTGTGGGTCCATCTTCTCCCAGGACTGTAGTCACTTTTGAGTTTCTTGTTCGTGTTTCTGTAACGACTATGTTTTTACAGGGTGGGGTTGTTGGCCCCACGCCCAACCCCCCCATAGAGGGGAGTGTTTGGAGTTGACTTGTTAGTCCCCTTCCCTCGCCTATTGTCTTCCAGGTAATGGATTACCGCCTCGTACCACGTGAGGCCAGACAGGTTTTGGGTCGTGTACAAGCTGTCTCGGCACGTCAAGCCCAACCAACTCCAGCTACTGTGTAAAGAAAGCTGTCACCAGCAGACCCTACCAGCAGCGCGAGACAGCCTCTGGCATTTTTTTACATTATATTTTCTTCCTTCATGGAATCAAAATTGATTTAACTGGGATTTCTTACCACTGATCAACACAAAATACTTTATAATATCAAATAAAAAAACAACTTCAAAGCTTTTTCTTAAGTAATTACATAAGTATTTCATAAGTATTCACCCCCTTTGCTAAGACACACCTAGATAAACACTGGTGCAATCAACTGTCTTCAGAGGTCAGGTGGCCAATTATTTGAAGTCCATTTGTGTACAATTAAGGTGTTTCAAATGATTTCAAATTAAATACACCTGTCTGTGAGAGGTCCCACAGTTGGTTAGTGCATTTCCAAACAAGAGTTTCATCATGAAAACCAATGAACATTCAAAGCAAATAAGAAAAAATGTTATTCAAAAGCACCAATCAGGGGCAGGACATAAGAAGATTTCAAAGACTTTGAATATCCCCCAGAGCACTGTTGGCACCTTGCCAGGTCTATGGCAAGGCGTTATAGATTAGTTAGTCCGGGCGCTTCACAAATCTGCACATTATGGGAGGGTGGCAAAAGAAAACCATTATTGAAGAAAAGTCACATGAAATCTCACCTAGAGTTTGTCAGAAGGCATGTGGGAGATTCTCAAACCAAATGTAGGAAGATTCTATGGTCTGATGAGACCAAGATTGAACTTTTTGGCCTCAATATTGGGCACTATGTTTTGTACAAACCTATCATTCCAAGAACACGGCATCTACCATGAAACATGGTGGTGGGAGCCTAATGCTAAGGGGATGATTCTCTGCTTTAGGGACAGGAAAACTTGTCAAAATAGATGCGAAATGTATGGAGCAAGGCACAAGAGACCTGAGACCTGGGAGAATATTTACATATATTCCAGTAGGACAATGACCCAAACCATACAGCAAAAGCCACATTGGAGTGGTTTAAAAAACTAAACAAATCAATATGGTGGAGTGGCCCAGTCAAAGCCCAGACCTCAATCTCATTGAGAATCTGTGGGAAGATTTGAAAATTGCTGTTCACCAATGGTCCCCATCCAACCTGAGAGCTTGAGAAATTTTGTAAATAAGAATGGGTAAAAATGTCAGGGTGGTAGAGACTTACCAAAATAGACTTGCAGCTGTAATTGCAGCTGAAGGCACTTCTACCAAGTATTAAGTCAAGGGGGGTGAATACTTATGGAATCAATTATTGTCTGTTTTTTAATTTGTAATTAATTAAGAAAAAGCTGTGAAAAAACAGTGGCAAGAATAATAAAATATTTTTTTTAATTAAATAATTAAATGAAATAATTTCATTTTACTATGACAGATTATTCAGGTTGAGCTCAGTCAGCAGAATAAGACACAGGTGGAAATTTGTTATATGTAAATTCTGCAGTGATATCAGGAAAAGTTTTTTTACAGAGTCATCAATGCTGAGTTGTCCGCAGAAACACTTGTGGTATTAAAGTCCAGGCTTGATGCAGTATTCTGGGTATTCTCTAGACCAGGGGTGCCCAAGTTCAGTCATCAAGATCTACTGGGTGTGCAGGCTTTTGTTCCAGCCCAGTACCAACACACCTGATTCAAATATTCATTGTATTTATGAACAGTTGTTTAATGAAATCAGGGCCCATATTCACAAAGCATTTTAAGGGTAAAAGTTGGTCCTAACTCCGCAATTTAGGAGCAAGTCCGAAAAATAATGGGCGTGTCACTCATAAATTTAGGACTCCTAAATTTTGGGGATAAGAGTATTTCACAAAGGGTTTGAGAGCTAAAAACAGCTCCTAAGTCCAGGACAAGTTAGAAGCAGGCAAGAGGACTTCTAAGTCGCTAAAGACCTACTCACGGCGATCCGAAAATCTGCTGTTGTCGCAATCGCGTCAACACTGGAGATATTGAATGATACAGAGCTCATAAAAAGGTACCGCCTCAATCGCGAGGGTATTATATATATAATATTATATATATTATATATAGATACCCGCTGATTGTTTACGAGATGCAGACATGTAACCAATTGACTAGTTAGTATTCTTGGTTTCATGTTAAATCAGTGACACGTAGCCTACATTTGTATTTTAGAATCTTTATTAGAATATAATAGGGGTGCATCGGATCATTTGTCGGATCAGCAAAAAAAATAATAACGGGACCAAAGGCGCGTTTCCACCAAAAATTGCTAGGAACTATTCTCAAGGAATTGAATGAATGATCATTTCAGTTTTTCAATTTAAGTTATTTCACTAAATCTTTATTCGAAAATTTCACAAAATACATTTTTTAGATTCAGTACGCCTTAGGCGATTTAACTAGGGTGGTCTTATGCCTGAATTAATTTTATAAAAAATTAAAAGATCGCTAATGTTTAAATTCTATTTAATTCGGTCGCGTTTCTAAAAACATGCCTCCCAGAAAGGCATTTAGTATGAAAAACAAAGCAAACCAAAACATACATGGTTGTCTATCTCTTCACTGTAACTTTGCATCGAGATTTGGGGAATTGAAATACAACAGAAAAACTGTATTTCTCTAGGTTGAAATCGCAGGCAGAGACCCATCCCCTATATCAGCCAATCGCTTTGGGCATTCTGAGTAAGCTCGTTCATGAGAAACAACGTCATCCTTAGCAACGACGTCAACCCCGCCCTCACTCTTAGCTTGACAATTCTAGGAATTCCTTAGTATGAGTTTGTCTTTGCAGCTTTGTGAATAGGTTTTAAGGTGGGACTCCTAACTAAAAGGTTTTAGTGCGATTTAGAAATACTCCTAGTGGTAAGATAAAATGCTTTGTGAATACGGGCCCAGGTGTGTTAGTGAAGGGATTAATAAAATCAGGTGTGATAGTAAAGGACTGGACCAAAAGCCTGCACACGCCAGTAGATCTCGAGGGCCGAACTTGGGCAGCCCATCTCTAGACTGTAGGTAAATTATAAGCCTAGATGGGCCAAACAATCTGTTCTCATCATTATGTTTTCTTATATCTTTGTGTTATGCACCTGTGCTGTTTATCTAATAATTTCTAAGATTAGAGTGCCTACAGTGACGCCTTGAGGATAAGGTTTGTAGAACCAGTTGCATGCCTCTCAAGTCACATGGTCAGGAATTTATATGGGCCCTATAACTATGTAATACTAAAACACAAATTAAAAATATGAGGAAGACTTATTAAAGCAGAAAGGCGGATCGTGACCACAGTAAAGATTGTGTGGGGTGTGTTGAAGTGCTGTTTTTCTTTCTTGGGTTCAGTCTACCATGCTCAGGGCAGAGGTGGGAACTCAGTAGGCCAGGAGAATCTGTCTCCAAGGTCCCCCTCCATGCAATATTTCATGATAAAAATAAAGTGAGAGTCTGCAATGATATTTACTGAAGGACAACATGATTTTGTGATGTTTGTTTTTGCTATTGGCAGGGGCTCAACTCCTGATGAAAATCATCAGAAGTAATTCAACCTGACCTGTTTTGTGTTGGTTTGCATTGAATGTGTACTGGAGGGAACTTCAGTATTTGGGAAAGTGAGAATTGAATTTAAAAACAGCAGACAATCAAACATTAAAGTCAGATGAGAGAATGGGTGAAGTGGAGAGGAAGAAAAAGAGAGGGGAGAGAGATGATGGAACATGAAGGGAGGTTGAAGGTGGAATAAAGAGTGAGAAAGGACAGAGAACGGGAGGAGTACATTTTAATACACTTTAATAAGAATCTCCTCCTTAATAATACACAAGTAGCCAGGAGAAACCAGGAGATGGATGAGCAAAATGAAGAGGTGATCATCTCTGTGTGGCAGAGACAACCTGATGTTGCGGGTGAGCTGTTGAAGATGCACTGAGAAGTCCTGTGGCCTTATTTGAGGAGTATTTTGTGAAACTGAACTTGAGGTGATACAGATTTAATTGAAGGTCTGCAGCATTTTGAGGTGGTCAAAGGTGATTGTTCTATTTAGACAATCTCACAGATATGAGTAGTGCAAAACATTTGAACTACATTTTTAAAAAGTGTATCAAATGCTCGTGGCAGGTTGAGAAATCACTTAGGTGGCTATCAAAGTAGAAAAAGCAACTAGATCGCCATAAACAGTACTGTATATTACACTTTAGGCAGTAAAGTGTTTTTTAAATATTTATGTATGAGACTAACCAGGTAGGGATGTAAAGCAGTGGCAGTGCCTTCACTTAAAATAAAAATCACTTAAAAAAATAGGAATATTAAAATATTAAACACATCATTGTCTTCAATCTGGGCGGCACGGTGGTGCAGTGCCTTCACAGCAAGAAGGTCTCTTAAAATCCAAAGACAAAAAAATAAAAAAATAGAAATATTAAAATATTAAACACATCATTGTCTTCAATCTGTTTAATTGAATTTTGCTTGGCGGACAATCAACCAATGATTTAGGTGAATAATCCATACCAATCAGTAACTCTTTTGCAATTTTAACCTGTAGCTTTCCTTTCTTAACAGACTGAGCAGAATTTGTCAGATTATTCAAACTTGTGGACAGATCTTTTTTCTTTATGGCGTCAACCAGGGAGTGTTGATTACATATAAGGTTAGTCTTTACACATTTTGCAGTTTACATGATCTTGAACAAGCACTATTTCAAGCGCATGAGCTGCCACCCATGTAAAATCTATCTTCTCTAATATGACTATTGAGTGAAAGACATTGGATTTCAGTTATAATTTTTACCCATGATTGAAACTGTGTATTCAACCCCTCATACTGTACATCTGTCAGAACTTGTACCGCTGGTTTTACACTGCACGAATGCTTACACATACTGCAAAGAAAACTGTGGCACATGGTAGTTTCCATACTTCTGTTAATCTTTAACAGTTGTCAGATTAGCTCTTGGATGGAATTATAGATTTCAGTCTTATCCTATTGGACATCATTTCACCATTTTGTATCCAAATTGGTCCATAACCTTTTTGTATTCTGCTCGCAGACAGACATAAATGCAGGCACAATAATGATCACATATCACCCTGTCCACCTACTGGCAGTGGAGGTAAAAACAGTTGACCAATGCGATTCTGAAAAAGTATGGGGCGGAAAAAGTTGAGAAGTCTTAGAGACTGCAGTCGATACCATGAAGGTCGCTGTGCTCAGCCAGCATTTCACTGGTCAGTCATTTGCACTGATAATTGAATTAAGAGGCCATCTGTTTTCACGCAGCGTGCCGGTCCGGAAGCCTGCTAATTATGATATAATTTCCATGCTCCTAGCAGCTGTCTTTTTAATATTCGCAAGCAAATATTCCATGAAGAGGTTTCCAATAAGGCAGGTGGTAAGGGAGACCTATATTTCTCACTAGTACAATTGTGCAATGTGATAGAACGCCATCTCCACCACTCAAAAACTGTTGTTGTACCAGCCCTGAAATGAATTAAATGTCTTCTTTTGTCCAATAGGCAATCATTTTACTGTGTCCCATCCACATCTGTCCTTATTCCAGACAGACCGGCACACAGATGATAATGGGGCAATAAGAAAACCCTGAGTATGTATGTAAGTAAGTATACATCTAATAACAAGAGAATGGGTAAAGAAAATAGGAAAGTGACCTGCGATTTATGTGTGTATGGCCCAAAGTATACATTGTTTCAAAGGCTATTATCATTGTAAACGTTGCCACTGTATGGAGTGAAATTCTTCTCAAGTCCAGTAGACCTTTCACTTATTTTTGTTTTTGGAGAGCACATAACTTTTTACTTTTCACACTTTTGAGAGCTTCCTTTTCTTCTAGCTCTGTACTCTGAAAGGCATATAAACCCTTCTGATCATTTTACACCTACACTACCAGTCAAAAGTTTTAGAACACCCCCATTTTCCAGTTTTTACTGAAATGTAAGTTCAAGTCCAGTGAATAACCTGAAATGGTACAAAGGTAAGCGGTTAAAAAAAAAGGTTTAGGTTACCAAAAACAGAAAAATAATGTACATTCCAGAGTTGTAAAAAAAGGCCCTTTTCAGCAGTGGCGTTTCCAGACTGTTTTGACTGGGGTGGCCCAAGTGGGGCACTGACCGGGGGTGTACGCGAAAAAAAGCTGAGACCCGTTCATTTATTTCGCTGGACCGGGGGGGGCTGCATGGGGAAAAAAATGCAAAAGGGTTCGGGACCGCTGCCCTAACTGTGTTTTTTTTCTTCTTCTTAAATTTTGCGCCCCTCTGAATTTTGCGCCCGGTGCGCCCGCAGCATCTGGGGTGGCACCTGGGGTGGCCAATCAGATTCCAGGGGTGGCACGTGCCACCCTAGGCCACCCCCTAAACACGCCCCTGCTTTTCAGGGAACAAGTAATGGGTTAACGTGGGTTAACAGTCACTCTGTGCAAGTCGCCGACTCTGGATCCAGCAAAAGAGCCCCAGACCATCATGCTTCCTCCTCCATGTTTGACAGTTGGTGTCACACACTGAGGAACCATCCTTATGCCTACTCGACGGCCTAAAAAAACCTTTCAAAATTTCTCATTTTGATTTATCAGTCCATAAGACCTTCCAGTCTTCAGTAGTCCACTGGCAGTGCTTCATGGCACAGGCAAGCCTCTTTTTCTTATTTTGCCATCTTAGCAATGGCTTTCGGCCACTCGACCTGTCAAACCTACAGCTCATAGTCTTCTCTTCACAGTTGAAACTGAGACTTCCTTATTTCGACCAGTGTTAAGCTGTGCTTGAAGCTGTTGTCCTGTGAGCCGCCTATCATGCAAGCTGTTGACTCTCAGAAACTTGTCTTCTGATTTTGTTGTGGCTTTGGGTCTGCCAGACCTCTTCCTGTCAGAGTTTCCTCCAGTTTCCAAGTGCCTTTTGATGGTGTAGGAAACTACTCACTGCCCAAAAATGTACATTATTTGTCAGTTTTTGGTAACCTAAACTTTTTTTCTTTGACCTCTGGCAGTTTACTGCTTACCTTTGTACCATTTCTGCTTATTCACTGGACTTGAACTGCTTAAATTTCAGTAAAAAATGGAAAATGGGGGATGTTCTAAAACTTTTGCAAAACCTGTGCATTACTTTCCTTCCACGCAACAAGGTATCGAGAATGTTTCACATTAAATGACAGGCTCCTAGGTGGTGAAAATTAGTTAGTCTCAGGGTGTCAGATTCAAATAAGGTGATGATATGCATTACTGGGTGCCTCTGTGCCCTGGCAACACTTATTTGCTGAGTTAAACAAGTGCTGTTGTACCTGATGTAAAAGGAAAATCATGTTAGAGGAGTCTGGACTGTGGATACTCTGGAAATGTAGCATTCACAATCCTTGAGGCATAGGCGTAACGAGTGGGGGGATGGATGATATGACTGTTTTGAATAACTCCCCAATATTAAAAACAGTCATATCCGTCCCTGCCAATAATTTGTAGATATAAAACTTTCCCTTTCATTATGTCCTCCCCCAATATTTAATATGTGGTTACGCCCTTGCCTTATAGGTATAGTTACAGTTGGATATTTCTACGGTACTACTGTATGTGATGGTGATGATGATGATGATTTGCTCAGGTGGCATGCTGATCCATTCAAGTGTATTTTCCTGTACCTTAGTAAAAAAAAAAAAAACACACTCAGGACCCCAATAAAGACTTGCAGTGTGCATGTGGATTAAACAAGCAGGAGTGTCAATCAGGCAGGCTCAGCTGAGGAGCCCACCCACACTTGCCCTGAATTGTTAAATGTGACTGCCACACTCACTCAGCATCACATTAAACACAGTGGAATGGCAGCCCTCCCGGGCATGCCGTTTCATACATGTCCCTCTGTGCATGGGAGAAGGTGCCCTCACCACAGCTTTTACCATATGGAGGAGTTGGGACTTACCAAAATTGGCTCTTAAGTGTACCAGCAGATATGAGGTTAAAAAAGTACAGTATCATTACTAAATAATGTTTAATGCTAAATGTGATAAAACATTGAAATTAACATTGACACATTGAAAATAACTTGCTGTAGCAGTAAAAGTAATGCACTGCGTGCAATTTGACAGTTCAATACTTTGGAAAATTCATTCCTATTTGTCTTGGAGAGGGATTGCTTAATATGCAACAGGAGGGCCCGGTACGGATGGGGCATTCCCCCTGGGGCGCAGCCCTCTGACGAGGAAGGAAGCAGCAGCCATCAGAAGCGGGTTTGTAATTTGCGATTAGCGGCTGGATCAAAGTTTTAATTTAATCCAAGAGCCGAATATGCCTGCATACATTTGCATATTAATAGGGAGAAAATTATTTTTAGCAGGTGGTATTGCTCAAGATGGTTAAACGGGGGGAATTTGATATTTACAGTATACACCTAACAGGTTGAGGTCAATATCTGGACATGCATGGATTTGCATAAATCTGCATATCCAACGAGCGAGGGTTGTTAGACAAGCCGAGTGCCAACAGTTCTTAACCATTATAAAACTATATTTATTTTTTAAATTATATTGTGGTGTAACATGGAAGATTCCTCGCCGCAAACTAGAAGAGCGACAACAGCAGAAATCAGACTGTGTAAAAAACACGTTTCCAGCATGTTCTCTCATTCGATCAATCAGCAAGTAAACAAAAGAGGGTAATAAGCAGAGACCTCGTCTCCGATAATCCTTTTTGACAACTACTAGGCAGGCAGCTGTGTCAACATTCGACGAGAGCTTTCTCACCAAACCCTGTCTCATTGGGCGCAGCGTCCTCTGGCCTAGGGCGGAGGAGTTAGCACCGAAAGGGGTTCGCTCCATGCACCCAGCGCCGGGGCTGTGAGGACAAGCTGCCAAACCCCACGCTCTTTTGTAAAGGTTGTCTGCCCCCTAAATGCTCCCTTCTTTATTGACGCCATTTTTCCCCCCTCTCGCACTGAAGATGCTGGATAGCCCTGCTTTAAATTAAATCCTCCGTTCAAGGTTGTTTATTAAAGGCGAGCGAGAGAGGGAGGTTTTGTGCGACCGAAGACCATAAAGTAGATGAATGCCCGGCTCTCCTCCCTTTGCCATTTAGCTCCGACAATAGTGCGGTGGTAAACGCGGGCCCGGGAGCGGTCGCACAAATCACCCGGGACACGGCTGACCTGTCCCCTCTCTCTCTCTCTCTGCATTGTGCTCCAGTAGAAGGCAGGCTGTCAATCTCTGCTCTGGCAGGGACTGAAATGCTGCTGGGCACTGGCCCGCCTGGCCTGCTAGGTCCACTCAACGTACTGACACAAAAGCACACAATTTTGCCTCTGACTATCCAACAAGAAGGCACGTTGGAGAAGACTTCAGGGCTTTTGTATTGGCTTCCACCCCTTCTTCCCATTACAATGTTACAATGTTTATTGGACACCATTTTTTTAAATGAAGTAAAAACTGTGAGCAAACAGGAGAGCTTATCCTCATGTGATACACACCACAAGGCAGCAGCAGGACCTGTGCAGTCGGGGTGGTGTGTGTTCTGAAGCTAAGAATTAAAGGCGGTGGTGATTAGCACCATTCACTCACTGCCGCCAAGCCATGGGCTCCCTGAGCCACTAATAACTGCTAATTGTCACACCAGGGGGGAGGGCAGGGCATTCAGAGTTTCACTCCAGCTACAGAGAGATGGTACCATGATGGTACGGCCATAAAGGGAAAAGGGGGTTTGAGTGGGGGGTTGTCCCCCACTTACCTCCTGTGTAATATAGCCTGCCCACTGTTTGATTCAGTGGAGGCAGTGTTTGGTCCCAAAGTTTTAAAAAAAGGGGTGAAAAATAGCATAATTGATCAAATAATAAATACAAATCTGATAAAATAGTTCTGCCCCTGGTGCTATTTCCTAATTTCTCTACTCAAAGAACTACAGCTACAATTAGGGGTGTACAAATTGACCTGCCCTGTTTCTTCTTTCTTAAACTGCTAGTATCACCATCTCTGTGCAATTCTCTTTGTTTTCAGAATAACTCTCCTGATCACCTGTGTCAGCAACAATCCCTGCCTGAAACCAGTCAAACACATTTCGCCTCCAATTATAGTCTCAGATCTATAAAAAGCTCTTTTTGGCAGTGTTCTCTCGCTCCTTCTCTCCCCCCTGTGCTGGGGTTCTCGGCAGCAGACGGAGGGGTCGGCAGGTAACAGACGACCCAGTGTCCCGCCCGGCCAGGGGGGGTCTGACCCATCGCCCCCACCCGCTCCTCTCAAATTAAATATGGTGGGTTCAGCACATCTCCAGCAGGCGGGCGTGGTGGCTGCCTTCTGGACATAGCAGATGGCCACGATCAGACGGGGGGAGACGTCCTCTGCCACGGGAGCCGGTCCAGACCTGGCCGACTGCCCCACTCTGGCCTAATGGGCATCACTTGGAGGAGTGACCGATGGAAGCCAGGCCCTGCCACTAAGCGTTCCCCTTCCCTCATGAGCTATAAGAATACCTGTATGAGGAGGCAAGGTCACAAGTTCAAGGTCACAGCCTGGGGTCCTCCTCTCAGGTATTGGTGGGCTGGGTTACATGCACATTTTTGTAGAAAAAGATTGAAACCCTTTTGTTGACTACTAGATTAGTGTCAACTAATATTTGCAAAGGAGTGGTGATAGTTTATCACCTCATTAATGCATGATAGAGTGCCAAGAATGACATTATTTAATTCTTTGAGCATATTTTTTCCTCTAAGTTTATTAAAGAAAGAAAGAAAAGAAAATATTAGTGTTTAAAAATCAACTGGGTTTCAGTCCCCCTTCAGTCCTTAAACCACTCTCTTTTGTTACAACAAACAAAACATACATTTCATCTTTTTGTTGACATGCATTTAATTCAAGCTATAGTAGCAAGATAAATGGATCCAAGCAACAAGCAATTGAGTTTGAAACATGACAAAACATGACAATAATTTTACAGTAGGCTAATAATCTTAGGTTAGGCTAACAGATGGTTTTGTGAAGCAATATTTTATTATATTTTTTAACCTGGACCAGACATCTTACCTTTATTAAAAAATAATTACGCTTTCCCCCCCGCCTTTTTCTCCCAATTTGGAATGCCCCATCGTCTTCTAAGCCACACTCGCTGCAAACCTAGATGTCAATTTGGAAGAGCGTAGAGAAGCATGTGATGTCAGCCTCGGCTCATTTTCACACCACAGTATACAAGTTTGCACAGACATGAGTCGGAGGAAGACACTCCGCTCGCTGGTGTGCGACAAGAGATGGACAACCCAGCCAACTGAATCCCCAGTAGGCTCCCTGCTAGAACGTTTGCTAAAGCTCCCATAACAAGTATCACAATTGATGAGGGGAAAACATAATTATTTGTCTGCCAAGGTATTAACAGAACAATATCTTAACAAATATCAGTGTCACAATGGTGATATTAAATCCACAATTTGCAGCAACAGAGGTTTTTATATTTATGGTATTGATAGTATTTACAAATATATCAACATAAAGCACAACAAAGGGTGTTTTTCTTTTGAGGAAGCATGGGTATTATTAGCTGCAGTGGTAGCTTTAGCTTTAGCTAGCTAAATTGCTACAGTGGAGACATTTTTGTTGTGAAGTTGATTGTCAGCAGTTTGCCGTTGGCAAAATGTAGAGATATGAGTGGACTGGTGTGGCGTGAGGAGCTGTGAGGGCCTATAAAATTAGGTTTCAGCCAGGCTGGCATAAGTCCAGGGAGGTCAAAGCATGAGGAGTTCTGCATGATGGGCTACACAATACACATAGAATTTCTAACTGCACGGAGGTGACTGTGGGCCCATTACGATTGTGAATTTTGGGCCAGGTCCTCTCGAGACATCCCAACACCATAGAGAAGCCCCCAAGCAATGTTTTCTCTTATCTAGAAATGCCTTGTTTGAGCGTGTGTCTGAGATAAACAGAGACACACAGACAAGGAAGAGGCAAAGAGAGATAAAGAGAGAGAGTCAACAGAATGAAAAGATTCACATTCTTATAATTCCTTCACTTTCTGTTACCACAGTCTTTAAAAGTTATGCGTGCCAGTTCCCTGAATTGCACGAAAGATGTTTAATATTACAGTGAGAATCTCATTGAACAGTTTGCCTTAAAGCTGTGTCCCCAAACACTTCAGCCAGGGGACTTTGTAGAGACGGCCCCGATGCAGAAAACAACACAAAATGGAAAAATGTGCCGAGAAATGGCCCAAAGAGCCCGGGCGCGTTGCTGTTCTCCCCAGACAGACGTTGTCTCCAGTCATGCATGTTATTAAATATTAAACATCTTCAGTGCAATCACTGTTTAGTAAACACACTGGGGACTGCATAATAACAACCATAACAAAGAGGATAATGGTTTTTATAATGAGCACAGTCATCACCGTGATGATAATAGCAGCTTTAAAATGTTAACTGTATTAAAATGGCTACAATATGGTAGAGAAACTGTATTAAACGTTATGCCGTGTCTTAAAGTGGTGTATGTTGGACTAATACCTGCACATGCAGAAACTGCAGCATATTTAAAAAACAAAAATAATATTATTGGTGGGTTTCAATCTCTGATGTGGACTTTCTCATCTCTCCTTTCCCTCATGTGCTGTATGGGTTTGTCATATTTTTCTGTTCAGTAGGATGATATTAAGTGGACTAATGACTGAAAGCCCAAACTATGGTCCATCTGTAACTTCTCTAGAGAACAGACCACTGATACTGCCACCCCTCAGAAAATTGTCCTGCCACTACCACACCTTCTCATCCTAATACACTGACACTCTGACACACTGACTATATTTCCATTAGAATGTCACAGTGAAATTCAATTGCTTTAACGTGTGCAGAAAACAGTCACCAAAACAGGCATTTCCAAATAGCTTTTTTTGTCTAATATCACATGATTTTAGCGATTGCCACATGATGTGGTCAGTGATAATAACTTAATTATTTTCCTATGCAAATGTCTGATATTTTAGCACAGCCAAAGTTTTTTTTTTTTTTGTGCAAATGAAAAGTTAATTCAATTGAAACCAATTGCTGTCATGCGCATCTAACGTATTTAGCATTTTCATGAACCATTGACTGTTAAAATGCTAGCATTTTTATAGGTGAATAACTTTTTTGCAGACAATGTCTGTTTCCTTGTTAGGCACACACTCCTTCTCACATCACACTAATACTCTGATACCGACACACGACTTCTCACTCTAACACTAATACTCTGATACTGACACAAACGTCACTCTAATATCACACTAATACTCTGACACTGAGACACACGACTTATCACTCTAATATCACACTAACACTGATACTGACACACACCTTCTCACAATAATACACTGATTCTGACACATTTTTTCTCACAAACACTGCTACACCTTCTCCCACAGCACTACCTCTCTGCAACACATACAGTCTCATTGGCTCAGATTTGTATTCATTTATGCTTAGATTCTTATTGAGCTTTATAGTATGAGTCAGAGACACGTTTTACATTTTCCTTTTTTTTTTATTGTCGAAATTTAATTCACCACCCTGGCAGGTCCTCCATCATTTAATTTCCTTGTTCTGGCTGTTTGCAATAACTGCTACTATAATTTTGTGTATTATTAATGCTTGAGCGGCGGGTATTCATCGAGCCCAGCATGAGAGGGATGAATGAGTGCGTGGGGCGGCCAGGGTCTCCAGCCTCCATCTGATGAGAGACTGTTATTTGATTAAACCCACTATTCCAGGGAACAGTTTGGTGATGGAGGCTATTTTTTTAATGTAGGTAAAAAAAACCCCTGAAGTTAATGATGTCCACCCCCCTGTACTGGTAGGTGTGAGCTACAGATTTGGCAGGGTGGGGTCAGAACTACACTGAAAGGTAGGGGTTTTGGAAAAGGGGCATATGGGTGTGGTGGAGTAGAGCCTTTCAGCCTTCAACAGAGAGGACATGCCTCCCCCCTTTCTAACAACCTCCCCAGGACAAATATATACTATATATAAAAGGATGAAGGGGTGGGGGAATGAGCAGTAAAAAGATTCTCTACTGTGGTCTGAGACACCTGTCTGTCTGTCCGTTCCTTATGTCACACTAGCTCCTTGCAGAGCTTGACTGAGTGGACACGTCACCCGAGGTGTTTCAGCCAGCAGCCTTGTGCAACTAATTGGCATGGCGGCCTTGAACAATGGAATGGACCGCTTGCACAGAAACACAGAATATCATGGTAAAACCCTTAGAGCAGAACCCCTCTAGGGAAACAGAAAGGTTTGCCTCGGCAAAGAAAGCCTGGAGGCAATGAGAGGAATCTGAGAAAGCCTTTTCAGATGGAAGTGAATAGAAACAAAGGCTCAGAACTGGAAGTCTATTGGACAAGGGTTGTTGGCGCATCATGGTCATTCCAGTCCTTGGTAGAGTAAACCGAAGAACCTAATATTTGATCACTGTGCTTCTCTGAAATAGCGACAGGAAGAATTCAGGCATAAAACAGGTTACAGATTATACTTGATGTTATGCTAATTATACTATAAGAGGTTAGATTCTAACCCCCAACTAATAAAATAAACTGTGCTGTATGCACACAATAAGGCAGTTATATCAAATCATCAGAACATGCAATACAATACAATAATTTATTGGCCCTTTGAGAGCACATACAACACAGAGAAGCAAAAGTGGCAAAGAAAGTGAACATAAAATGTCATTCTAAGCAAGTTGCTAGTCTCCAAATCCATTTTATGTAGACTCTAAGTCAGTCTTTCACTAAGAGGAACAAGAAAAATGAGGTGCTATATTACAAATCACAATTTCTTTTCAAGCAAGGCATACACTGAGAGGGGAGATTAATTTTGCTCCCTCTGCCAACACTCCAATGTAAAAATGGTTCAGCTGTGACAGGGCCTCCATTAACACGGGGAATATGCGTAATGTCGCTGTGGCTCTCTGTGACTTCCTCAGACGGAGCAGGAGTCAGTAGGGGAGAGTCCGCCCCCACTCTTCTGCAGGCTCCCCACACTCCCAGCCCCTCCATCACCCAGCTCTGTCTTGTTAGCTGTGATTTACAGGCCTACTGCGCCATTCATATAATGCATCATGTCTCACGTGAGGCTTGAACTATTGCAGACTTCCAGACTGACGAACCTTTTCTCTGTGAAACCCCAGAATGTTCTCTGTTTGGACAAATGTTTGTGGTGCAGAGAGACGTCTGGGTCAGAAGGAGAGTGTTGAATGACTTAGAGATGCGTATGCATTCTGAACATTTTCCCTCAAAGAATTTAATTAGCTTCTTTCTAGATTTGTGAGTGGTGAATTTGAGATTTCACTCTGAACTGTACACAGTGACTAGGATAGAAGAATCGCATTCTTGATCCAATGTATTAACAAGTGCATAAGCCCAATCACACATACATATACTAGGACACATGCACACACACACACACACACACAGACACACACACTCTTACACATACACACATACGCACAAACACACACTCACACACAGACACATGCACACACATACTGACACACGCACACACATACACTTATACATATGCACACACACACACAAACACACAGACACACACACATGCACACACACACACACACACTGAGACACACCCTAGGGAACTGTTTCACTTTGCTGTGGATGAATAGTTTATTGAACAGCCCTTTTATTCTTTAATCCGTGAGCTACATAGAGGGAGATCGATACAACACTTATAGTGCTGTTGGGTTTCAGTTGCTGCTTATTGCTCACCAGAACACGACAACAACCTGCGTGGCCCCCCGGGGTAGACAGCAGCCCAAACTGAATTGAAATTTTCTGCAGAAGAAAGAGGGAAGCAAAGGTGACTGATCTACAAAGATGTTGTACTAAGGCAGCTGCAAAATTCAGTCAAATAAGGAGCTCCACAGACCTATATTTGAAATGCAGCCAAGTAAATGGAAGATTTGATATGATTCATCATTAATTTTAGGATCAGCATTTACAATAAAAGAGAACAAATAAATAAAATATCTATATATTCCATCAAAGCAGGATCCAAATTGTGTAGTTGAGGCAAGCATGGAAGTGTTCATAATTCGAATCAATTAATGGTGGAGATGCAGAGCATCTAGCTGTCTGTGTTGACAGAGATATGTGTATTGTCCACCAGGTTGTTTCCTGCCATATGCCAAAGTATACCTGAAATACTCTTATCTCAGTGACTGGCACACTAAAGTAGATCAGCATCTCATGCAGTATGTATGGTGGATTATCTTGTTATTCTTTGTGTTTTCTGCAGGGTCCTGGGGAGCGAGGCCAGCTGGGTCCCTCCATTATTCACTAGCAATATATTCCAACAAAAATAGGCCTGGAAAGTAATAACAGAAATGAGCAAATGTCTCCCTCAGTGTTTTCACAGTGTCCATTCTGTGCAATCCCCCAAAAATCCCAATTTCAGTGCTGCCACCGAAAAATAAAGACCCCTCCTTGTTTGCTGGAGTAGTCTCACTGCGGGGAGAGGCCGAAGTGAAAGCGATCCTCTGTTGGCATCTTTGCATTCCCGTCTTTGGACACAGCCAGTGCGAAATGAGCTTCCGTCACCGTTCAGATATTCATTCTGGGTATTGCATCTCCCAATCACTGTGTGTCAAACTGATGTCTCTTTTTCATTATCCCCTCCTTCTATGCCAAAGACAAAAAAGGGGGCCAGGTGGGAGGGTAGTGGGGGGGTGTTTTAATACAATGCATCCCTGATATTTAAGGGGAGGTGGCATCTGAAAGGCTTCAACGGCCATGACGCTCAAATGAGAAAGGACACCGCTCATTTCCAACCTCAAATTGCCTTGCTCCCAACTGTGACCTCCTCTTAAACAACCCCTCCCCCCTCCCGCCCACAGCAAGAGGGACAGGGGAGCCTCACATAGCTGTTCACCACCCTCACCCGGCCAATTACTTCCCCTGCATTCTACACATCTGTCTCCATTAATGCACAGAGAGGACAGGCCATTTAGACACTCATTCATCCCACACTTTTTCAGTTCCCATCAGTGAAAAGAAAGGAAGAGGGAAATTAAAGCTATAGCCCACGCACCTTCTTTTTCATTGTCCTCCTTTTCAGTCATGTGACCGTGGCCCCTCTCAACCATCACCCCACCCATGCTTCTCTGCAGCAAGCATGCTAATCTGTTTTTGATGGGTGGAGACCCCTCCATTTCTCTTACCTCTGTGTTTCTGATGGGTGGAGATGGTATTACAGTTTTTTATTTATTGCTAAGACACATTTCTTGAAATGATGCTCCATTTCCCAAAACTCTAAACACAAATGCATAACTGCACACTCATCTTTACAAACTTCAAACTTCCATGTCAAAACCAAACTCTCCACTCAAAACCATGTAATCTTACATCTAAACCAAACTTTGCCTTCAGACATCACACAAAAGACATCAAATACACACACTACAAAATAGCCATTACACACTGGTGAGATCAATTCAAAACACTACCGTAAAAACCTGTTTTAATTTTAATTCCTCAATGTACTGTAGTAAAATAAACAGAAATTGAATGAAAAAGTAAATGCACTGTAAAAATATGCAACTGATACAAAAACGTAGAATACAGTAAAATAATTTCCATGTATTTACCAATAAACCAATGAAAAAAACTAAAACAGTTTGTACATAAAAAAACCACATTTATTCTGCCTCAGCATCCCGTCTCTGGTCTGGGTCAGGCCAGAGATTCTCATCAACATCACAGGCAATATTAGCCCTAGCCAGGCAGCGGGGGAAAAAAACCCTTGGATGCCTTATCCACCCCTGGCAAGCCTCAACCGTGATATCCAAACAAGCCTCCTCCATGGCCTGGAGGAGGTGAATATGGATATAGGGCTCTCGGTCATAGACCTTCCACCGCCATGCCAAAGAAAACTCCTCTATGGGGTTTAGGAAGGGAGAATATGCAAGTAGAAAAATGTTGCTGAATCCTGGATTGTTCGTGAACCAGTCACGAACTACAGCAGCCCTGTGGAAACTGACATTGTCCCAAATGACAACGTAGCATGGCTGCTCTGTTTGTGCTGGCTCCCTCTGGTCTAGTCGGTATACATGATCTCGCAGACCATCATGGAAAGCCAGCAGACGCATGGTGTTGTATTCCAAGCGCTGGTCTTTGACTCTATCGGAGTTCCTTTCAAAAGGAACACAATAGACCTGTTTCATCCTCAACCTGTTCTGTTGAAGAATGCGGTCAATTGTTGCGATACTGACAGCATCAATGCCTTGGTATATTCCCTGATCCTCAATAACTCTCCTTTGTATCTCACGCAAGCGAATTATATTGTTGGCTTCTGCCTCCATTAGGTGGTCGTCTCTCAGTTCTGCAAAAATAGAAGTACTGATGGGATTACAGTAAACCATCCATTTTACAAAATAGGAGCACAGTAACTCCAAATGTGACATGGTACAGTAATTAAATGCATTTCAGACAGCTACAGTACATGTGCTGTAACAGCACAGAGTACAGCACTACAAAGTTACAGTAGAGAGCAGTATGTAAATGACCTACCTATTTTCCTCTCTGAAGGTCCGGATTATAGAGGCTACTGTGAAGCGGCTCAGGTTTGGCTGCACTCTTTGCCCAGCTTCCCTCATTGACATCCCATGGAGAAGGACATGGTCATGGACATGGTCAACTAGAGTTGCACGAATCTCATCAGAAAACGATTTGTCTCCTTGCCCTTGCCCTTCCTCTTCCTCTTCCTCTTCCTCTTGCACCTCTACCCTCTACCTCTACCTCTACCTCTAGGTCTTTGTGGATCCATTGTTCCAAAACAAGTGAACTGACCCATGGCCCTTTTATCTATCTATCCTGAGGTTCTGATTGGTGTGTGAACAATTTTGGCTCTAACCCTACGTTCTAACAGGGAGCGATTCGGCAACGAGTTGTGGGAAATGCATTGATTCTCTATGAGAGTGTGCGACTTCCGGCGACTGTGGCCAACAGGTCCTATTTCCCGATTAATCGGCGTTTCGGTGTCCCAGAAAAGTTCAAATTTCTGAACTTTCCGGGAAAGTTGCCCGGTAAGAGCCAATCAAATTAATGTCTTGCTGTTTTTACCTTCCACGTGGAAACCAACACAAAACCGACATCGTTCCGACACTTCAACATGGAGGAGAAACTGATAGCAGCGGTCTGAAATACTCCCATACTGTACAATGTTTCCCTGCAGGAGTACAGGGACAAAAAAAAAAAAATGACGCTTGGACAGCGGTGGCAGCAGTTGTTTGTTTCCTGGTCAGTTTTCAATTCAAGTCAATTCCTTTTTATTAATTGGTAACGTTATAGATGCGGCTATAGAGGCATACGCGAGTGACGGAGGGTCTTGTAATTAGCCAAAACCATTGCAGCAACGTGTTTGGAATAGATTGTATGATAGTAAAACGTTATTTATTTTATTTATTTAACCTTTATTTAGCCAGGCAAAAGTTATGCACAGTTTATTCCGTCGCACATGGTTTTGGATATCATATACCAGCGCAGCTAAGCTAGCTAGCACCCATATTACAATAACGATGTGTTAATAATTATATACCATAACTGAGCTATGTAGATTTATCAAATTAGCTAGCTAGCTACTTGTGATTAAAACAAAAGAAACGGAAAAGACGTAGACATGGTAGGCTTTGTTCTTCTGAGGCTGGAAACAGAGATGTGTATTTGGAATGGTCTATAAATGGTTGTGTTTTACATTGCAAAACAATAAAGACTTTTTTTTTAAGTTTCAAGTCATCCTATTTATTATATAATATTGGGGACATGGGTCAACTAGTTGTTGCTATACAGTGGCTGTATGTGACATTTGAATAGGGATGGTTCTAAATATGAATATTGTAAGAAATATGGCAGCGCTCTGATCTTGATGAAGGTTTTATTTCGTTAGCGACAGTGACAAAGTAAATGACGGGTAATACAAGAATATCAGCAAGCACTCTGGACTCAGCCGAGTTCGTCTCTGAATGTATTTCTCCCAACTCAATGGCTCTAGAATACTCTAGTGTGTGATTTATTCACTCTATTGTATTGCTAATGTCTCTTCGTGCTGCCGGCGGGTCTGCAAAATTCTGTGGACCCACACACGGGACCTCCGGCGTTTGCAGCGCAAGTACAAAGCCGCAATTACTAAAAGCCTTTCACGTTTCAGTTTATCGTTCATAATTGAAGGAAACAATACTGCTAGCCAACTACTATTTCCAATACAGATTCTCAAAACCGATGATGAACTATTCGTTTACGATGCCAAAAAATTGTAAGCACGTCGGAAGCATTTTTGAGGACGCCAGTCAAGCGCGGTGAACGCCCACTGGGCAATTTATTCGCCTAGCATCGCCTAGCATCGCTCCCTGTTAGAACGTAGGGTTAGTGTTTCCACCTGGAGAATTGTCTGTTAATTGGGTGCAAGTTGTGATCACTTGAGTTAATGATATGGAGTTTCTCACAAAAAGTTCAACAAATCTGAATCATGTGAGTCACAGAGGAATAGTGTTTATAGTTTTGGGAAATGGGCCTGTCTTTTGGTAGATGGAGTTATGGTTTGGGATGTTTAGTTAATAGGCCCAGTTATAGTGTGTAAGCGATCGAGAAAAACTGTAAAACAGTATTTTTAAATCGTTTTTCATATTGCATCTTGTCACACGCCACGTGACAATCCCTGGATGGGAACAGAGCAGTCTGGAGACGGAGTGGAGTTTGCCGGTCTACAGACCGGATTTTTATTTTTTTCTGTCTCTCCCCCCAGACATGGGAGAGAGACAGTGGGAGAGCAGGTTAATATAAAACAAACACAAACACAAACACAAAATCTTCACCCTACTCGCCGCGAAGCTTTCGGGTAAAAACAACGAACTAAAATAACAAGCTAAAATAATCAAAACTTACGGGACAGGGCAGAACTCTACATCTGCACATTACACCGCGCCTCTTCGTCCGGAGTTCCCCTGACACCTCCCCAGGCACACACATATCCAGTGACCTTTCAAGTGCTTCCCAAACCCATGCACACAGAGACTTGGGTGGCGTGGCTGCAGTCACTTTCCAGTCCGAGTTCTCTTTCACCCCAAACATACCGAGACCCTCGCCACTCCCCACAGTGAGAGTTCTCTGACAACCAGCCCCGAGACACTCTCCACTCTTTCAGTGAGAGTTCTCGGGCCATTGTCCAGAGACACTCTCCACTGCCCAAGTGCGAGTTCTCCCCAAAAATACACCGAGACCCTCGCCACTCCTCACAGTGAGAGTTCTCTGGCAACCTGCTCCGAGACACTCTCCACTCTTTCAGTGAGAGTTCTCGGGCCGTTGTCCAGAGACACTCTCCACTACCCGAGTGCAAGTTCTCTCCAAACACACCGAGACCCTCGCCACTCCTCACAGTGAGAGTTCTCTGGCAACCTGCTCCGAGACACTCTCCACTCTTTCAGTGAGCCGGGCCATTGTCCAGAGACACTCTCCACTGCAAGTTCTCTTCCAATCACACCGAGGGCGAGAGGCGGACCCTCTTTCAGGGTGCCCTCTCGCTCTTTCCCACTCACTAGAAGCACTCTACTCAGTCACTTTCGACAAACGCACACAAAACTCAACAAACATCCAACCATCAGACACGACACGACACGACACGACACTCAACACCAAACAATTCACATTCTCACACACAAACCCAATCAGTCAATTTACTTCCACATCAATTGCCTGATTGACACCAATTAAATCAATTATGGCCTTTGGTGGAGCAACCTTCCGGGCAACAGTTCACTCTCACACCCTGTGAGAGTGCCAAACCTGCCCCCGGAAAGTCTCCCTGCTCCAAAGGCCTCCACAACATGTAAAAACACAGGCAACCATGCCACTCCCATGTGGCCGAGACCGACGCCCTCCACACATCTATTTTGCCAAAATTCCATGATGCAAGGTCGGGCATTCTCTGAGGAGAAAGCTAATACAAGATAAGAACATAAGAACATAAGAATACATAATGACAAAAATGGGCCGTTCAGCCCATCTAGGTTTGTCATGTCCTAATCTAAAGAGTATCTAGTACTGTATCTAGCTTAGACTTGAATAGCCCAAGTGTTTCTGCCTCTACTACCTGGCCTGGCAAGCTGTTCCAGGCATTGACAACTCTCTGTGTAAAGAAAAACTTCCTCATATCCATGCAGAATTTGCCTTTATCTAATTTCCACCTGTGGCCTCTTGTTCTGCTACCTGAACTTATCTTAAAAAATGTGTTCACTTTGTTAATCCTTTTTAGGAATTTAAAAACCTCAATCAAATCCCCCCTAAGTCTCCGTTTGCTAAGCTTAAATAGATTGAGTGCCTTAAGTCTATCCTCCTTTTACCTTTCATACCAGATACCAATTTAGTTGCCCTTCTTTTAACTTTTTAAAGTGCTTCTATATCTTTCTTGTAGTGTGGTGCCCAGAACTGCACACAGTACTCTAAGTGAGGTCTAACAAAGGCATTATATAACATTAATACAACCTCCTTTGACTTATACTCAATAGTTTCTGCTATGTATCCCAGCATCCTGTTGACCTTTTCACTGCTGTAGCACACTGCTGTGATGCAGATAGACTTTGATCAACTACAATTCCAAGTATAACACCTACTAATTTTTCTCCTCCCATAAAATACTTGTGTCTTTTTTTAATTTCCCACATACATACCTTTACATTTAGCATTATTGAATGTCATCTGCCACGTTTCTGCCCATTCCTGGATTTGGCTTAAATCAATTCCAAACTGTTTGCTAAACCCCCAAGTTTAGCATCATCTGCAAATTTTACTATTTTGCTACTAACATCCCTATCAAGATCATTTATATAAATAAGAAAGAGCAGAGGTCCCAGCACCAATCCCTGCAGGATTTAGCACTGCTCACGGGCACCTAGGTCAGATACGATCCCACCTATTGTTACTCTTTGTATACGCCCTTTTTTTTGCATCTTGGGAAATTTTAATTTCAACCTGCCTTTTACGTAGCTGCTCTAATTTCATTTTTAGCCTTAGCCTGCATATTACAATAATCTACCTTGTTTCTCTCTGAGTTTTCCTTTGTATATACTCTGTACATTCGCTTCTTTTGCCAAAAAATCTCTTATTTAATCTTTAATATTTATTTATCCACTGCGGAGGCAGTTTTTTCATCTTATTTTTCTTTACATTTGGGGTGAATTTACACTGTACATCTACAATAACCCTTTAAAATTTTGCCCATTTTTAATTCACAGTTCTGCAATCTAGAAGTTTTACGCAATCTATATTACTTAAATTCTCTCTAATTTTATTAAAGTCAGCTCTTCTGAATTAAAAAATTCTAGATTTAGAGGAGGCCGTCTTAAACTTGCCAAAAAATATCAAAAGTAACTGCACTATGATCACTTGTCCATAGTGGTTCTACTACCTCTCTGCTGCAAATTCTGTCAGGATTATTACACAAAACCAGATCCAGTATTGATTTCCCTCTTGTAGGCTGTGTAACAGACTGTACGAAAAAGCACTCATTAACCACATCTAAAAACTCTTCACACTTACTCTGACCTGACACTACTTCCCAATTAATAGAGGGGCAATTAAGTCGCCCATTATTAACATCTTTCCTTCCGCACAGGCTTGTTTTATGTTACCATAGATCATAGTATTTATGCTGCTGTCTGAAGCTGGAGGTCTATAGCATACTCCTATATTAAGGCCCTTCTCATGATCTCCCAGTAATCTAATCCAGATCGCCTCACAAGGAATGAATGAGTTAATGCCTGCAATTTATACCACATAAAGGGCCACTCCCCCTCCTCTTTTATTAGTTATATCCTTCCTAAACAATTTGTACTCCTCCACATCATATTCATCCACGTCCACTGCACAAAGCTATGCTTCAGTAATCCCAACGATGTCATAACCCCATTCAACATGACAGCCTGCAGTTCCAAAAAATATTTTTAAAGCATTCAACTCAGGAACTTCAGAGCCTTACTCACACTGTTGTCCTTCCCCTCCACACATAACTGTGCCGAACCACCTCTATTCACATTATGGTCTAAAAGATCTTTATTAGTCCATACCTCCCTATCCTTAATACTATTAATAATTTCCCTCCCTACCCCCAGTCCCTAGTTTAAATATTCCTCCACTACCTTAAACATATGCTGGCCCAATGCAGCTGTACCCCTCCGGTTCAAGTGTAGCCCGTTCCGCTTGTACAGATCACCCCTGTTCCAAAAGGAGTCCCAGTGCCCCATAAACCTATGCCCCTCTTTCCTACAGAGCCATGTATTAAATCTCCATATAAAATTATGCTTCCCTTTACTAGCATGTGGTACTGGCAGAATTCCCCAAAAGACTGTCGTAGAGGTTATTTTGTCCTGCAGAACCTCAAACCTATCCATACCTATGTCATTGGCTCCAACATGGACCATAACCACTGGATCCACCCCTGCTCTGGCCAGGAGTTGTCTGTGTGTTGCAGGAGGTCTCCAACCTGGGCACCAGGCAGGCAACATGCTATTTGAGACTCCTTTTCCCACAAACAGACTATATATACTGTCTACACCTCTAATAATCGAGTCCCCCACTATGACTAACTCCCTTTTCCTGGGTGGCGTGGCTGCAGTCATAAATAAATACATTGATTTATAGGTACACAATGAGCTTGCCAATTTGAAATGGGTAATCTATTTAATCTATGAAATTGAATCTAGCTATGACAGCTCGCTTGTATACCAGTCTTTATTGGTGAGATGATTGGGATCTGAGTCTGACGGAGGATGATGATGAGGAACATGACACAAACCTGTAAGGCATACACTGCTCTGGTGTTGGTGCCCATACTGGGAATGTTTCTGTCTTGTACTCGTGTTCCCACCCAGTCATATTGATAAAATGTCCACAAATTATTGACTCTACATCACATCCCAAACATTCTACGAAAGTAAGACCACCATATTACTCTTGAGAATGTATATTGATAGATTTAATTACTTTTGTAAATTAAATGTTTAAAATCGTGTGAGGTGCCCTTTAAACCTCCACTCTGACACATAAATTAAGAATTTAATGCAGGCAGTAGCTGTCTTTCCTTATGCCCATAGTTTTTGTTTTTAATAACACTGAGCATCTCTCCATCACGCTCTCTTCTTATCAAGTAAGTACATAATTATCTTTTTTAACAGTAGGTGGTAAACAGGTAATACAATTTCCACTTTGATAACAGTATACCACTTTCGTCAGAGTGACTTAATTATATTTAATTGTATATATCCAGTTAGAACCAAACAAGGAAAAAGGAACCTGACTATGAACCTAATATTATAATTTAGTTTATAAATAACTCATATTACTCATTTACCATTTGTAATTTGTAAAGTCATCATTTATAGGTAGCTATGTATTTATCAACTGTTTTCTAACAGGGAAAATAAATAAATAAATACCAAGTGACTGTGTATTTTCCATTTTCCTTTGGTGGGTATATATATTAGTAAGATGTACCGAGAAAAAAAAGGAAGATCAGGTGGTTTTGACAGAGTGATATGGATATTTCAGAGGCTGCAAAAAAAGGTCTGAGCACTGCGGCTGTCAAATGACATGCAGCCATCACCACTGAGCTCACTGCCTGCTATATTGATCCAACACCGTAACATGTCATATCAGTAATGTATGAATAAAAACAAATGCCAGCACATCTTCCTGAGTCTCAATGAATTTTTGAATCTCATTGAAAAGCAGAAGTACAGTATAAACTTGTGTTGTGCCATGTTCTTTGATATTGGGAACATTGACTGGGATGCTGCTGCCTTTGTGAAGAGCGAAATTAGCGGGGAATTGCATTACTGTTGTGGTAGGACATGGGGATAACACTCAAAAGCAATTCAACTGCGGGGCAGGAACTTGGATTCACATCTACAGGTTATTGGACGCATTGAAAGCAATCTCTTCCAGCACATGGGAGGCAGTGGGGAATTTTTTTCTTCACAAAACCACTTCTGTGCGCAGAATAGATCTATTTCTCAGGGCAAACAGATCATCTTCATTGGCTCATAACAGGCTTCTGTCATCACCAGCAGCCATGACAGTATGCCACTCAGGATTGAGCCCCTTAAAGCACTTTCTGGATCCTAAAATGGAATACAAATGGTTTTAACATATGTATATGTTTGTAACATAACATTGAATTATTTGGTGATAAACAAACCCTTTTATTAAGGAATCACATAAAAGTAAAAAGTGCAAAATTGTACTCCATCTGCTGGTCCCATCATTTGCTATTTAACATTGTGCCCTAATGGGAGTTGTAGTTCGATATTAATTTAGACATTTAATTTTTACGTTGATTGACCGATTCTTTAATAAAAATCATTATCAACAAATAATTCAACATTGCTTATCAACAACCCCCATTTTTTTAAATGTTTTAATTGTTAAATGAACAATTAAAACATGAATGTCTTGGAAGTTGCTCAACTACAGAATAGGAAAAAATATTTTTATAGGTAATATAACCACAAAAAAACTCAAAGAAAATAATATAAGTTGGCAAGTCAATAAAGAACTTGCAAGATGATAAGGCTATACTATAGTATCTAGCTAAATTAGCTAGCTAACTGCACCCAACTACTTCAGCACAAATCTCACCTGCTTTGGATAATGTCTTAGCCAGCTTCAGGCAAGTGATATCACCTTCAAAACACTCACTCGCCTTGTCTGCATTTTTTACATTGCGTCCAGGATCCTAATTGAAGAAGAAGACTATGATATCTTCCTTCAAATTGTTTTACAAATTGGTGACTTTTTTTGCTAGCTTGCTAGTTTTGTCGATTTTCTTTAGGTAAATTAGGTAAATAGCTACTAATTTACTTGATAAGTGCTGAAATCCTGATAAAAGTTGGAAATATCTGGCAGAATTCATGAACTCGCTTCACCTTCTGCCAAAATGTGGTTCCTGAGCAACAAAATTCTGAAGTCTTGGTCATGAGTCGCGCTTTTGTATTTGTCGCGCCTGTGTATAGGACGCCCTTCCATTTTTACAAATATAAAACATGTGGATAAGAATTGTATAAGCCAGATTTCACAGTTGCACCCTTATTAGCACAACTCACCAAATGCAAAAAGTGAATGTCAACTCAACCTTCTTCAAGATTCATACATCATTTTACATTTACATTTAACATTTTAAGCATTTAGCAGACGCTCTTATCCAGAGCAACTTACAAGATGTGCATCAATACATGGTAGGAATAATCATAGTTAGCGCGCGAGATCAGTGCAGGAATACAGCAATAGACATCATTGCAGGCATCTGCGGACCATACCTGTAACACCGGGAAGGAAAAGGTTAGTGTATTTAAAAAATATATATATATTTATTTTTTTTAAACATTTTTTAAAAGAGTATAGTGTTGAACAAGTAAGCAGAGGTGAAGACAATTTAGCTAGATGGACAGAGATCAGGGGAAGTGGAGTCTGAAGAGGTGGGTTTTGAGTCTCTTGCGGAAGATTGGAAGTGATTCCGCAGTCCTGACCGATTGCGGGAGATCGTTCCACCAGCGAGGGACCAGGACAGAGAAGAGGCGAGACCGCGAGGAGCGGCTGCCAGGCACCCGGAGGGATGGGGCAGTCAGTCTGCCAGCGGAGGCTGAGCGGAGGGGTCTGGACGGGGTGTAGGGCGTGATGAGTGACTGGAGGTATGGGGGAGCAGTACCTCTGGCTGCTTGAAAAGCAAGCACCAGTGACTTGAATCTGATGCGTGCTGCGCTGGAGAGCCAGTGCAGAGAGGAGAGTAGAGGGGTGACGTGGGTGAACTTCGGCTGGTTGAACACCAGGCGAGCAGCGGCGTTCTGGACTAGTTGCAGTGGCTTGATGGCACAGGCCGGAAGGCCTGCCAGCAAGGAATTGCAGTAGTCCAGACATGAGATCACCAGGGCCTGGACCAGGAGTTGAGTGGCCTCTTGGGTGAGGAACGGTCGGATCCTCCGGATGTTATGGAGGGAGAAACGGCAGGTCCAAGTGATCGCTGCAATATGGCTCGAGAAGCACAGCTGGTTGTCCAGGGTTACCCCAAGACTCCTGGCAGACTGGGACGGAGACACTATGGAGCCTTCCACGGTGATTGACGCATCAATCATCGGGGAGCCCTTCGCTGGGAGGAAGAGCAGCTCTGTCTTCCCCAGGTTCAGCTTCAGGTGGTGGGTGGACATCCATGCGGAGATGTCAGCCAGGCATGCAGAGATCCGTACCGGGACCTGGGTATCAGATGGAGGGAAGGAGAGAAAGAGTTGAGTGTCATCAGCATAACAGTGATAGGAAAAACCATGAGCAGAAATAACAGAGCCAAGTGACTTGGTGTACAGAGAAAATAGGACAGGGCCTAGCACCGAGCCCTGCGGGACACCGGTAGAGAGGGTGCGGGGAGAGGAGAGGGATCCTCTCCAGGCCACCTGGTAGGACCGGTCAACCATACATACCCTGGTGTTGTAACTCTCACCACAATGCTGTACCACAACAGCAATCCCTGTAACTCTCACTACAGGGATTGCTGTTTTAATACAGTAGTAACACTTCTTCCCATGTCGAACAGACCATGGCTTTTATTCTATTTTTTAAATTAGATATCACCAATGACCAGAGCAGGACCTTAACACATCCACCCTTGTCCTCACCTGACCCACTATGGAGAACCACAGGGGGCAGTGGGTGCCCAAATGGCCTTCACAATCTGTGGGGGAGGTACCATTGTCCCAGACTGGAGGCACCCCTGGATATAAGGTCTGCTGCACACATTGGCTGTCCTGGGGAGACCTCTGGCGTGCACCCAAAGCGGGAGCTGATGCGGCATCAGAAAGTGCAACTGGCCCAGTCTGTAGAGGACTCAGCTTCACTTATTGCATGAGACGACTACAATGTAAGCAACAGTACCAGAATTGCAAGAATAATATAACTCAACACTGAACCAAGGCCCCAAATAGAGGTCTACAGAGAAAGAATGAGGGTGTAGGATAGCTTTCACCCTCACAAGTGAAGAGGCTCAGGGCAAGTTGAACAATATCTACATTTATAGCTTAATTTTATAGCTTAAAACCTTATATAATTGTACTCAATTGTATTACTAATTAAGCCAATTAGTATTGGTTATAATAATCAATATTGTATCAATCCAATCAACTAGGGCAGATAGGAGACGCACCTAGCAAGGACCCAAGGAGGTGGACAAGCCCAGGGCAGCATTCAACCTCATACAGGTGAAGAGGCTTCTGTTGGATGTTTTCTTTTTCCCCTCAGAGGTCTTCCAGATTCACGTGGGCTCATTTCAATGGGCCTGCTGGCACACAAAAATAACAATTTATCACAACTTCAACAAGTTAGCTGGCTACACATGATAGCAGTTATTTGTTTTTATCACAGAAGATAGATTGCGTATACTTATATATTATAACAGCACAGTCTTACCTCAGGTGTACCAGAAAGCAGCCCTGAACTTTAAAAGTTGGGTAGATGCCATTAACTGCATTGAATAACATTTTTTTAATGAACTGTCTCAGAGAAAATATTGGAAAGGTCTCACCAATCTATACGAGGTAAAAAATAAAAAGATGAGCATGGACATGTAGCATTACTTATTGTGACATCATGACCACGCCCCGTGGCAGTGGTTAATTTGCAATTCTCCCAGATTGCCCTCTCACAAGATTGACCCATATGTGGTGTGTTTAACTAAAATTAAATAAAACTGCTGTATGCAAACACTGCATTTTTTTGTTCAGAGCATTTTGGCTCTGATAATGTCGTTCCCAGTGGGATTTTCACTCAGAGAATGGCATTCCCATGCATTCCCCCCAATTTCACCCCTGATAATAGCAAATCACCTTCAGATATATTGGTGTGGCTTTTTGGCCACGTTCATTTAACTGAGGTTACCTACAGCAAAAGGCCAAAAAGGTGGAAATACTTTTTGGGGTAAATGAAGAACACAAAGTGTATTGATAGCAGGTGCTTCCACACAGTTGTTGAGTTAATTAAATAACTAACATCCCATAATGCTCAAGGTCATGTCCAAAAATGATGGGCAGGCCTGGTTCACTATAATTATGGTTAGCATGGCCGAGTGACTTTGAAAGAGGGGTGATGGTTTGGGCACATTTGGCAGGAGCTTCAGTGAAGGTGACAGCTCAACTTGCTGATGTTTTATGAGGAACAAAGGTGACCTAGGCATGGACGTCTGAGGGAAAGACATCATCAACAAAGGTCAGCTGTGGTCAGAAGCGCATACTCCTGGATCATGATGTCCATGCTTTAGTTCAAGGTGCAAGGCTAAACAGGCACTCAACTGACTGCAAATTTCAATTTGGGCCGTTAGTTTAATCAAGAACAGTTCGTCGAGAACTCTACAGAGCAGGATACCGTAGTCACATCATAATGGTGTTTCCACCTTTTTGACCACTGCCTGTATGCAACCATTTGTTTTCCATCCATCCATCCATTATCTAAGCCGCTTAAAGCCTATCCCAGCATTTTACACCCTGGAAAATCCATCACAGGGCACACACACCATTTTTCCCAATTTGTTTTAACGTGCATGTCTTTGGACTTGAATAACGCGGACACGGGGAGAACATGCAAACTCCACACAGAAAAACGAGACCTTCTTGCCAGCCAGCGCTATCCACTGATACCATTTGTTTTTGCATCAGAAAATAAATCTTTTTCCCTGTTTTAAGCAGCTGTTGAATAAGCAGGATAAAGCACTCCAGCCTTTGATTTTGTATGAAAATAAGTCACTTTGGGGTGGTTAAACCCATTATACCCCCCGTCATGGTTTATTTTCATAAAACACCAAAGCTTTTGTGGCTTACTCTTTAAGATTATATTGAACTAAAAAACAGTTCAAACATGTGCCAATATTACAGAAAGTTACACATAAAAAGCTATTATTTTTCACTGTTGGTATGAAAATAATAAATTGGACTCACTATATTATTTATGGCATTATCACAGAATAGTATGATGGTCAACGTCTAGACAGCAAGGCAGCGTATGCATCACGTGTGCACGAGTGCCCTCTATTTTTATAATTATGTGCACTATGACAACCAACCCCATATGCATTTCCCATATGCACAAATGTAGCCATTCTGAGCTGATAAAAGGATTGATTCCCAAATATTAATGCGGGTTGGCATTTAATAAAAAAGTGTTATAACAAATATTTTACACATTATCAGTGAAATTGCCATTTCAATTCTGTCCATGAAAAGAGCAAGCCCTAACGTTGTTAATGATCTGTGTGTTTTACTAATCTGTGCCTCTCTCATTTCACCCCTCCTTTAAAATGAGCCCTTTCCTTTCATCTACGCCTTGTGCATAAGGGCGATTCATTTAAAAGCTGGGGCGCAGGGCTTAAGGAGGGAATAAAAAAGATACTGTGCTTTAATTCAATTATCTCCTTTTTTTACTGCCAGAGCATATGCTCCCTGTAATTGGGGCTGAGAATTAAAATGTGAGAATGATGGGTGAGATAAGGAGAGATTAATGATTAATGCAGCCCACTGTGATGGCTGGGAAATGTAATTTCCTTTAATGATTATATGCACATATACACATCAATGTACCTTTCATCAGTTATATTCACTTGTTTTTGGTCATTGACATTCTTGTGAAATCACCTTTCATTAGTGTGCTGTAAACATGTTTCCTATGAGCTAAGCTGTTGAAACTCTACATTATGAACAAATACATTTTGTTCTAAAAAAAACTATTTATAGAAACCCTCATCAGTAAAACACAAGGAACTTTCATTTTGTGCATGCAGTTATTAGTTATTTTCAAGATTTTCAAACTTGCTTGTTCTTCTGGGTCATTCTATCAGGGTCCAGTAATTTAACTCATTAAGGGAAAACAATGGTGAGGCACCCAAGATAATTCTTAATTTCCCCTTAAATTCCCCGTAAATCAGTATATGTTAAAAAACTTTTTTTTTTGCTTCTGTAATCATTGAACAATATTTTTAGGTGGACTGAAATCTGTTTGAATTAAAACCATTTAACAGATTTTTAATTTTAATATAATTAACCTGTTGTTGATTTATCCAAAGTGGCCCAAAACATCATGAGGAGTGTTAGAAGGTTACCCACAAGAGTAAGCATTCTACTAGTACAATTTGTTGCCATGCTTAAAGTCAGACAGCGATCTGAACATTTCAAGCAAAGGGCATTGACATCCCAAGGAGTGGAGCCTTCCAGTTTCTAGAAGAATACGTTTAAAGTTACGTGGAGGATTGCTAATCTACCTTTCCAGGGAGGGAATGTCACACTTTGAGTAAAGCGGTTCAAATCAAACTCAAGAGCAACAATGATGTCAAATATGCAAAAGATGGCTTTTAGTTATTACACTCCATAGTCCTGGAATATATTCCAGAAAGATGCTAAACTGGACTACTTCTTCCCTCTGGGTGATTAAAAACTGAGGTTTACAGCTGTTTTACTTGAGAATGTGTAATGTGTAACTTGCTGTGTTGTGTTTTTTTGTATTGTATTTTTATGTGGTTACATGATCTGCTTATTGCTCTATTTGGCCAGCACTCCCTTGTAAAAGAGACATCTCAATGGGATACACCTGGTTAAATAATGTGTAAATTGCTGTATTGTGATTTTTGTATTGTATTTTATGTTGTAACATGCTCTGTTGCTGTTCTCTTGGCCAGGGCTCCGCTGTAAAATAGATAGACAGCTCAATGGGACTTGGGACTTAAGTAAAGGAAAAATAAATCAAATGTCTTTTACCTGCAATTTTCCCTTTATTCCTCAATCTGAATGCCTAAACACAATTGGAAGCCTGTCCCATTGTTGCAACATCCCCCATCAGTTTGGGAGAGCATGGATTACCTCCAGACCATGTGCAGCTATCCAGCATTCCTTTTCAATCTGCAGTGCACCAGCTGAGTGGCATGGCCTTTGTGTCACAAGACTGCGCTGGAGTGGATTCTGCACATGCAGATTGCAGGTGCCCAATCAACCAGAGGATTCGCTACTGCATGATGAGGCAGGCAAAGCCATACAGTGAGAGATGCTCTAATGGCAGACCTTTTCTGTTTGTTTAACTGTGTCACATGGTATGGCATATGCGTAATGAGTGGGGAGGACGGAGGACAATATTCAGTCATATCTGTCCCCCCCCAATAATTTGTAAACGTTCCCTTTAATTATGTCTCCCCCAATATTTTATGTGGTTACACCCTTGGTATATGGGAGTTAAATTAGTTCCTGACGGTGCACAGTCAGCCTATAATACATTACACATTAGCCACTGATTTACACATCAGTGGCCACTTTATTAGGTACACCTGTACACCTGCTCATTAATGCAATTATCTAATCAGCCAATCATGTGGCAGCAACTCAATGCATAAAAGCATGTAGACATGGTCAAGAGGTTCAGACCAAAAATGGGGAAGAAATGTGATCTAAGTGACTTTGACCGTGGAATGATTGTTGGAGATTAAATGGAAGAAAAATGATACCAAACCAAGTTTGTCTCTCTCAAAATGCAAACACAGGTGTGAGCGGGGACCAGATCTCCCAAGAAAGCAGGAATGTGTAGAATCACCCTTGAATTGCTACGGCGTTTTTCCACTGGACAGTACGGCATGGCGTGGTAACCATCCATACCCATAACTATCCCCTTCAAGTGTTGAGTCCCTATGTCATTTTTCCACCGCACAACAGAACCGTGAAGATAAGAAGAGCTAGATAGGAGGGGTTATCTGAAGTGACAAAAACAAATGTGACCACTATGGTGACATTAGCATTGACATTGTAAACATTCCAGCTCAAATTCACAAAAGCAGAACACAGCTTTCCCTGTAAAATTAGCTACAATTTTCTTACCTCTACTTCGGGGTTTGGGAGTCATGTCGGGGGCAGAGAGTGCAGGAGGTACATTGCAGTGACTTCACACTAGGCTATATAATCTTTCATATTTATTATTTGGTGTTGGTCCTCCAATTAATTGTAATTTACCAAGATCACATTTAATACCTCATATTTCTTATATCTTTCACCTAGACTTTTTCAATCGTATGAAAATGAAAACACTAGCTATATTTGTCTCTGTGTTTACATCTATGCTTTTAAGTAGCTTGTTGCTGTAAAAATATAAACACAACAATAAAACACAACAAGAATGAACTCACACGGAGACATAAGCTATGGTTTAGAGCAGGGGTGGCCAAACTTTTGGGGCCACATACAGAAAAATATGGTGCATGGGGGGGAAAAATGTGTGCCCCTCAGAATTTTACACCCAGTGCATGAAACCGGTCCGTGGTGCAAAAAGGTATATCGCCTCACCTCTAGTGTATTAAACTTAACAAAATCAATCAAATGTAGGTAAATTATGCTTGATAATTGAATATGCTTAAAAAAAAAAACTGCCTACATCACAACTTTCCATTAATGGGTTTTCATTTATTTTCTTACAAAAAGGGTTGGCAGCTCATTCTCAAAACAGCAGCCTCAGATTGCTTCTTAGTCAGGATGGTGATCCCCCTTCACAGCCCTGTATAAAGAGGGAAAAATAAGGGGACAAGGCAATGGGTATATTTAAGCTAGTTATGCAAATAAGTTATTGGGTTGTTAACACATCAACTAATGTTTGTTAGAAAATGTTATCAACTTTAATTGACTGAATTTATTAAGTAATTGGGCTTGTGAACACATGAATACTGTGTAATATATTTTTAACTCACCTATAATGGGAACAGCGTTTTAAGGACACTTGATGTTTTAAGTTAGCTGACAAGTCTTCGATTCGCCGCACAACTGTGTTTCTGGACATGCTCACGTTGTTGAATTCCTGCATCTTTTCCGGGCACATTATTCCTGCGACTTTAGTCTGTTTTATGAAGTCACCATCTGAGAAAGGTTTCCCGTGTCGCGCTATGAGTTGAGCTACCTCGTAGCTGGCTATTGTGGCATTTTCTTGTGTTTTGTTAGCACGGAAAAAAATACTGTTGTTGAGCTAGCAGGCTAGCTGCCATTTGCTTAACTTTCTCTTCTCGCTCAGCACCAGTGTAGGACGTGTAGGTCTGATGTTTGGTTTCAGTGTCGTTGTACATTGCACTCTTTCATCACTGCAACAGTATCATTGCAAATCAAACAGACACACTTCCCCTTGACTTCTATAAAGAAATATTCATTTTCCCACCGTGTCTGATATTTTCTGTACTCACTTTCTATCTTGCGTTTCTTTGATTCCGCCATTTTTGGTCATCTCTTGCAAATTTTTTATTGATTAATTTGGAGGGAGAGGCTGCTGTATTAATGAGTCTTCAATGAATACGGGTGGCTCCACTAGTGGTGAAACTAAGAATTACAACTCAGTCAAATTCAAGTTTCATGCGCGGGCCATATTCCATTATATTTTTATAATTTGCTGCAGGCCAATTAAAAATGGACCTACGGGCCGTAGTTTGGCCACCCCTGGTTTAGAGGTAAGTGAATTGTTCATATTTTACCCTTTAATGTATTTATATTTGAGAAAAGTAGAAAAAACGATACACACAACAACAGACATGTAAGAATATACAGTGATTCAACGAGAAGCTTACTGATTTCCAATGACAATAATCGATACCCTTTTCTTTGTTTACAAGACAATCCAAGACTTCACTTCAATTACTAGGTAAGTATGACCTTACTATTTATTTACCCATATAATTGGTTACTTTTAGAATCAGGGATCGACAGGGATGTAATATTGGTTACTGTAATTATTATTATTATTATTATTTATTCAAGGTTAGTATCAGGGAGGATTCACTGCTATGGTATTAATTAAATGTTTAAAGATGGTAAAGTACTTTAATCCCTTTTTATAGATCTTTGCTTGCTGTTATTAATTGGTAGCTTCTAGTCAAGGATGCACGTATTCAACCAGGAATCTTATTTTGAACCCAAAAATAACTCTTATTTCAAATTAGTTCAATAACTCTTAAACCAGTTCAACAGTTGTATTACTCAACTCTGGATATGAAAAAAATAAAATACCAATTCAAATATCAATATCAAAAGCAACTGTCATATCATTCATTACCTGTCACGTCTCGTGTTCGTGTTCCCCGTAATTAGGTGTTTTCATTTATTCCATGTTTTTCTGGTTGTCTGGTCCGTGTTTTCACTTTCACTTACCTGTTCCCAGTCTTGTCATTGTATTATCGTTTTCACCTGTTCCTCATGTGTCTGATTGCAGTTAGCTGCATTCGTGTTAATTCCTGATTGTTTCTTGTTATGTCTGATGTATTTAGCTGTGTGTTTTCCCATGTTCGTTACCAGATTGTCTCATCATTGTATTATTGTTTTCACCTGTTCCTCGTGTGTCTGATTGCAGTCTCCGGTGGCAGCTGCATTCATGTTCATTCCTGATTGTTTCTCGTTATGTTTAAATGTATATAAGCTGTGCGTTTTCCCATGTTCGTTGCCAGATTGTCTTGTGCTTTGCCTATGCCTTTGTTTACCCGTGTTCGTGCTTCTGTGTTCAGTCCTGTCTCAGTCTTGTTCCCGATCCTACTGATTCCCCGTTATCGACCTCCGCCTGCCCATTGACTATGCCTTGCCTGCCTCTGACACAACTGAAGCCTGGAACAAACTGCCTGTCCCCGACCACTCTTTGGATCCCTGTATTGCCCTGATTGCTCCTGTGTGACCATTGCCTGTTTATGCAATAAAATACATTATTGCATTTCTGGGTCCGTGCCTGGTTTTCCAACACCGTTCCTGACAGAACAATCTGGCCATGATGGAACCAGCGGACCGACCCGATCCTGCCGACGTTGCCTGTGACCACAGGATTTCCCTGGGACATTACGAGACGGAGCTGCGGACATTGCAGCAGACCGTCCAAGCTTTGGTGGAGCAGCTTTCCACCATGGCCCAAGTCACCCAGGAGTCGGCAGCGGCTGCACGTTCTGCACAGACTGCAGCAACCCAAGTCCAGATGCAAACTGGTTATCTGAGGGGGTTCAAACCTCAATTACCTCCTCCAGAACGCTACCTAGGCGACCCCAACTCCTGTCGCGCTTTCCTCACACCTCCCTGGTGTTCGAACTACAGCCCTCCTCGTTTCCCACGGAAAGAGCAAAGGTAGCTTACGTTATCACGCTCCTTGGGGAAAAGCTCAACTGTGGGGACCTCCCTCTGGAAGAATGGACATCTTGCTCTCACAACCCTCATTCTTTGTGGAGGAGATGAGAAGGGTTTTCGACCGGTCCTCGGTCGGACGGGCGGCTGCCCGTCAACTGCTTCATCTTTGCCAGGGAGAACAATCCGTCTCGGACTACTCCATCGAGTTCCGGACCCTGGATGCCTCAGCAGGATGGAATGCCGTGGCCAGCTACGACACCTTCATGCATGGTCTCTCCGAGAGGGTTCTGGATGAACTGACAGTGTGTGACCTACCTCCGGACCTGGACAGACTCGTGGACCTGGCCATCCACATCGACACGCGTCTACAAGAGAGCGGAAAGAGGCGTCACGAATCCCCTGCTCCCCCTTGCTTCCGGCCTGTGACGCGATCCAACTCCCCACTGCGATCACGGAGCCCATGCAGTTGAATCAGGCCCATCTATCTGAGGCCGAACGCCAGCGCCACCGGGAGGGAGGACTATGCCTTTATTGCGGAGGCAGGGGACATTTCCGGTCGTCATGCCCGGTAAAGAGACAACGCCCGTCAGTGAAAAGGGAGGTTCTGACGGGTGCCTTTAAGTATCAACCTTCCGACCCCAACGTCCCATGCTCCACGTCGTCCTCTCCTGGCAAGGAGAGCAGTTTCCGGTGCAGGCCCTGATTGACTCGGGGGCCGATGCTAATCTCATCTGCCCTACCTTGGTTCGCCGCATGGGAGTTCCGGTGTCTCATCTAGTGACACCTCTCCAAACCAAGACCCTGACAAGTACGCCTCTAGCACTAATTGAGGAGATCACCCAGCCTCTAGAGCTGCTTGTTTCCGGAAATCACAGGGAGAGACTTGTCCTCTATCTTATGGAGTCTCCCCACGCTCCAGTGGTGCTTGGCGGACCCTGGCTGGCGACCCACAATCCCAGTATTGACTGGACTACTGGACACATCTGGGAATGGAGCCCTTTCTGTCAAGTCTTGCCTACGTTCCGCAGCTACCCCTGGAGACTCTATGCCGTGGCTAGAGAGAAACCAGTCGACCTGTCACGTGTGTCCTCCGAAAACCACAACCTCGGCCAGGCTTTCAGCAAGTCCCGTGCCTGCACCTTACCACCTCATCGCACCTACGACTGCCCCATCGACCTACTTCCTGGTTCAACTCCTTCAGAGGCCACCTATACTCGTTGTCTGTCCCTGAGAACAAAGCCATGGAGGGGTACATCGCCACCTCATTATCGTTAGGGATCATCCGGCCTTCATCCCCTGCTGGCGCCGGTTTCTTTTTTGTAAAGAAGGATGGTACACTGCATCCTTGTATTGATTACCGGAGTCTCAATGCCATAACCATAAAGAACCGCTACCCACTTCCATTAATGTCTTGGCTGCCGACAACCTCCAGGAGGGACAATTCTTCACCAAATTGGATCTCCGCAACGCTTACCACCTGGTCCGGATTTGGGAGGGAGATGAATGGAAGACCGCATTCAACACCCACACCGGCCATTATGAATACCTGGCCATGCCATTCGGACTCACCAACACTCCTGCCGTCTTCCAGGACATGCTGTCCCGCCGTTTATGTCTATCTGGATGACATTCTGATTTTTCTAAAACATTTGAGGAACATGTACAGCATGTACGTCGGGTTATTCAGAGACCGTTGGAGAACCAACTGTTTATTAAGGCCGAGAAATGTGACTTCCATAAAGACTCTGTCCAGTTTCTAGGTTTCATTATATCCCGTGGCCAGCTGGAGATGGATTCCGCCAAGGTGCAGGCGGTGCAAGAATGGCCCGTACCTTCTGATCGCAAACAGCTCCAACGCTTCCTTGGGTTTGCTCATTTTTACAGACGTTTTGTGCGGAATTACAGCATGGTCGCCGCACCGTTAATAGCACTAACCTCTATCAAGATCTGTTTCAGATGGAATCCTGATGCCCAGGCGGCCTTCGAGAGACTCAAGTCTCTGTTCACGTCAGCCCCGGTCCTCGCACTCCTGGATCCCACACGTCAGTTCATTGTGGAGGTGGATGCCTCCGACTCAGTGACCGGGCAATCCTTTCACAAAGAGCCCCTGATAACAAGGTACACCCATGCGCTTTATTTTCTCACCGCCTTTCTGCTACGGAAAGGAACTATAGCATTGGGGACCAAGAACTTTAGCTATCAAATTGGCGTTTGAGGAGTGGAGACACTGGCGAGAGGGGCTGTGGTGCCATTTCTGGTCTGGACGGACCACCGCAACTTGGAATACCTCCACTCGGCTCAACGTCTCAATCCACGTCAGGCCAGGTGGTCTCTATTTTTGCCGGTTTCGTTTTTACTTTATCCTTTCGCCCAGGTTCCAAAAACATCAAGCCCGACGCCTTATCCCGGTCTACGCCTCTCCAGAAGATGAGAGCAATCCGAGCCGATCCTGCCACCTAGCTGCATGGTAGCAGCAGCTGTGCTCGATGTTGTTCGGATGGTGGAGGAGGCGCTCCTAAACACACGGGTCCCAGAGATCGCCCGGCCAACCGCCTGTTTGTGCCAGAGACCGTTCGGCCCCAGGTTCTGGAGTGGGCCACTCTTCCCCATGGCCTGTCACCCTGGTATTTCTCACACCTAGCTCTGTTGTCTCATAGATTTTGGTGGCCCACCATGAAGGGCGACACCGCCGAATTTGTTGCAGCCTGTGTGCCCTGTGCTCGGTCTAAATCCACCAATGCACACCCCAGCGGTCTCCTTCAGCCCCTGGTGGTTCCACGACGCCCGTGGTCCCACGTTGCCTGGACTTTGTAACCGGTCTACCATCAGTCGTACTTATGGTGGTAGACCGGTTTTCCAAGAGTGTGCATTTTATTCCGCTGCCCAAACTCCCCTCTGCCAAAGAGACCGCGGAACTCATGGTGAGACATGTTTTCGCCTCCATGGGTTACCACAGGAGATGACCTCGGACCGGGGACCCAGTTCTCGAGCAGGTTCTGTAGAGCATTTTGCTCCTGATCAGCGCCAAGCCCAACCTGTCCTCTGGGTTTCATCCAGAGACTAATGGCCAGACAACCAGGAGCTGGGGAAGGGACTGCGCTGTCTGGCTGAACAAACTCCGGCTACCTGGTCACGCTCCCTGCCCTGGGTGGAGTACGCTCACAATTCCCTTCCCGTTTCCTCTACCGAATCTCTCCGTTCCACTGTTTTCTGGGATACCAACCTCCTCTGTTCCCCGGAGGAGGAGAAGGAGGTGGAGGTGCCGTCTGCCAAGGCCCTCATCTCAAGAGCCCGAAGTACATGGCGGAGAGCACGTGTCACCCTACACGCCACGGCCATGAAGAGCCAGGCCGACCGCCACCGTCGTCCGGCCCCTCGCTACAGGGTCGGCCAGAAGGTCTGACTCTGCTAAAGACATTCCCATGCGAGTCTCTTGCAAGAAGTTATCCCCCAGATTTATTGGTCCCTACCCCATCGTTCGTGTTATCACCCCCTCAGCCATACAGTTGCACCTCCCTCCTCCCCTACGCATCCATCCTGTGTTTCATGTTTCTCGTCTTAAACCCTATGTTGTGTCGTTTTAGCCCTCCTGTCCGCACCCTGCCTCCCCCGGCTCATCGAAGGGGGCCCAGTCTACACCGCTTCGCCTGCTGCTGGATGTCCGACGCAGGGGCCGTGGTCGCCAATTCTTGGTGGATTGGGAGGGTACGGTCCCAGGAACGCAGTTGGGTGCCCGAGAGACATATCGTCGACCCTCCCTAATCCAGGAATTCCTGCGTCGGCATCTGGTACAGGTTGGTGATCCACCAGGTGGCGTCCCTTGGGGGGTACTGTCACGTCTCGTGTTCCCCGTAATTAGGTGTTTTCATTTATTCCATGTTTTTCTGGTTGTCTGGTCCGTGTTTTCACTTTCACTTACCTGTTCCCAGTCTTGTCACTGTATTATCGTTTTCACCTGTTCCTCATGTGTCTGATTGCAGTTGGCTGCATTCATGTTAATTCCTGATTGTTTCTTATGTCTGATGTATTTAGCTGTGTGTTTTCCCATGTTCGTTACCAGATTGTCTCGTCATTGTATTGTTTTCACCTGTTCCTCGTGTGTCTGATTGCAGTCTCCAGTGGCAGCTGCATTCATGTTCATTCCTGATTGTTTTCGTTATGTTTAAATGTATATAAGCTGTGCGTTTTCCCATGTTCGTTGCCAGATTGTCTTGTGCTTTGCCTATGCCTACACAACTTTCCAGCGTTCTCTTTGTTTACCCGTGTTGTGCTTCCTGTTCAGTTCTGTCTCAGTCTTGTTGATCCTCCTGTTCGTGCTCCTCGTGGTTCCTGCCCTGCTCCTCTCTGTGTTCCTGGACTGATTCCCCGTTATCGACCTCTGCCTGCCCACTGACTACGCCTTGCCTGCCTCTGACACAACTGAAGCCTGGAACAAACTTTGCCTGTCCCGACCACTCTTTGGATCCCTGTATTGCCCTGATTGCTCCTGTGTGACCATTGCCTGTTTATGCAATAAAATACATTATTGCATTTCTGGGTCCGTGCCTGGTTTTCCAACACCGTTCCTGACAGAACAATCTGGCCATGATGGAGAACCAGCGGACCGACCCGATCCTGCCGGCGTTGCCTGTGACAGGATTTCCCTGGGACATTACGAGACGGAGCTGCGGACATTGCAGCAGACCGTCCAAGCTTTGGTGGAGCAGCTTTCCACCATGGCCCAAGTCACCCAGGAGTCGTAGCGGCTGCGTTCTGCACAGACTGCAGCAACCAAGTCCAGATGCAAACTGGTTTATCTGAGAAGTTCAAACCTCAATTACCTCCTCCAGAACGCTACCTGGCGACCCCAACTCCTGTCGCTTTCCTCACACCTCTCCCTGGTGTTCGAACTACAGCCCTCCTCGTTTCCCACGGAAAGAGCAAAGGTAGCTTACGTTATCACGCTCCTTGGGGGAAAAGCTCAACTGTGGGGGACCTCCCTCTGGAAGAATGGACATCTTGCTCTCACAACCCTCATTCTTTGTGGAGGAGATGAGAAGGGTTACCGACCGGTCCTCGGTCGGACGGGCGGCTGCCCGTCCAGCTGCTTCATCTTTGCCAGGAGAACAATCCGTCTCGGACTACTCCATCGAGTTCCGGACCCTGGATGCCTCAGCAGGATGGAATGCCGTGGCCAGCTACGACACCTTCATGCATGGTCTCTCCGAGAGGGTTCTGGATGAACTGACAGTGTGTGACCTACCTCCGGACCTGGACAGACTCGTGGACCTGGCCATCCACATCGACACGCGTCTACAAGAGAGGCGGAAAGGGCGTCACGAATCCCCTGCTCCCCCTTGCTTCCGGCCTGTGACGCGATCAACTCCCCACTGCGATCACGGGCCCATGCAGTTGAATCAAACCCCATCTATCTGAGGCCGAACGCCAGCGCCACCGGGAGGGAGGACTATGCCTTTATTGCGGAGGCAGGGGACATTTCCGGTCGTCATGCCCGGTAAAGAGACAACGCCCGTCAGTGAAAGGGAGGTTCTGGACGGGTGCCTGCAAGTATCAACCTTCCGACCCCGCGTCCCATGCTCCCACGTCGTCCTCTCCTGGCAAGGAGAGCAGTTTCCGGTGCAGGCCCTGATTGACTCGGGGGCCGATGCTAATCTCATCTGCCCTACCTTGGTTCGCCGCATGGGAGTTCCGGTGTCTCATCTAGTGACACCTCTCCAAACCAAGACCCTGACAAGTACGCCTCTAGCACTAATTGAGGAGATCACCCAGCCTCTAGAGCTGCTTGTTTCCGGAAATCACAGGGAGAGACTTGTCCTCTATCTTATGGAGTCTCCCCACGCTCCAGTGGTGCTTGGCGGACCCTGGCTGGCGACCCACAATCCCAGTATTGACTGGACTACTGGACACATCTGGGAATGGAGCCCTTTCTGTCAAGTCTTGCCTACGTTCCGCAGCTACCCCTGGAGACTCTATGCCCGTGGCTAGAGAGAAACCAGTCGACCTGTCACTCGTGTCCTCCGAAAACCACAACCTCGGCCAGGCTTTCAGCAAGTCCCGTGCCTGCACCTTACCACCTCATCGCACCTACGACTGCCCCATCGACCTACTTCCTGGTTCAACTCCTTCTAGAGGCCACCTATACTCGTTGTCTGTCCCTGAGAACAAAGCCATGGAGGGGTACATCGCCACCTCATTATCGTTAGGGATCATCCGGCCTTCATCCCCTGCTGGCGCCGGTTTCTTTTTTGTAAAGAAAGGATGGTACACTGCATCCTTGTATTGATTACCGGAGTCTCAATGCCATAACCATAAAGAACCGCTACCCACTTCCATTAATGTCTTGACTTTCGACAACCTCCAGGAGGGACAATTCTTCACCAAATTGGATCTCCAACGCTTTTACCACCTGGTCGGTTTGGGAGGGAGATGAATGGAAGACCGCATTCAACACCCACACCGGCCATTATGAATACCTGGCCATGCCATTCGGACTCACCAACACTCCTGCCGTCTTCCAGGACATGCTGTCCCGCTTCGTTTATGTCTATCTGGATGACATTCTGATTTTTTCTAAAACATTTGAGGAACATGTACAGCATGTACGTCGGGTTATTCAGAGACCGTTGGAGAACCAACTGTTTATTAAGGCCGAGAAATGTGACTTCCATAAAGACTCTGTCCAGTTTCTAGGTTTCATTATATCCCGTGGCCAGCTGGAGATGGATTCCGCCAAGGTGCAGGCGGTGCAAGAATGGCCCGTACCTTCTGATCGCAAACAGCTCCAACGCTTCCTTGGGTTTGCTCATTTTTACAGACGTTTTGTGCGGAATTACAGCATGGTCGCCGCACCGTTAATAGCACTAACCTCTATCAAGATCTGTTTCAGATGGAATCCTGATGCCCAGGCGGCCTTCGAGAGACTCAAGTCTCTGTTCACGTCAGCCCCGGTCCTCGCACTCCTGGATCCCACACGTCAGTTCATTGTGGAGGTGGATGCCTCCGACTCAGTGACCGGGGCAATCCTTTCACAAAGAGCCCCTGATAACAAGGTACACCCATGCGCTTTATTTTCTCACCGCCTTTCTGCTACGGAAAGGAACTATAGCATTGGGGACCAAGAACTTTTAGCTATCAAATTGGCGTTTGAGGAGTGGAGACACTGGCGAGAGGGGGCTGTGGTGCCATTTCTGGTCTGGACGGACCACCGCAACTTGGAATACCTCCACTCGGCTCAACGTCTCAATCCACGTCAGGCCAGGTGGTCTCTATTTTTTGCCGGTTTCGTTTTTACTTTATCCTTTCGCCCAGGTTCCAAAAACATCAAGCCCGACGCCTTATCCCGGGTCTACGCCTCTCCAGAAGATGAGAGCAATCCGGAGCCGATCCTGCCACCTAGCTGCATGGTAGCAGCAGCTGTGCTCGATGTTGTTCGGATGGTGGAGGAGGCGCTCCTAAACACACCGGGTCCCAGAGATACGCCGGCCAACCGCCTGTTTGTGCCAGAGACCGTTCGGCCCCAGGTTCTGGAGTGGGCCCACTCTTCCCCCATGGCCTGTCACCCTGGTATTTCTCACACCCTAGCTCTGTTGTCTCATAGATTTTGGTGGCCCACCATGAAGGACGACACCGCCGAATTTGTTGCAGCCTGTGTGCCCTGTGCTCGGTCTAAATCCACCAATGCACACCCCAGCGGTCTCCTTCAGCCCCTGGTGGTTCCACGACGCCCGTGGTCCCACGTTGCCCTGGACTTTGTAACCGGTCTACCACCATCAGTCGTACTTATGGTGGTAGACCGGTTTTCCAAGAGTGTGCATTTTATTCCGCTGCCCAAACTCCCCTCTGCCAAAGAGACCGCGGAACTCATGGTGAGACATGTTTTTCGCCTCCATGGGTTACCACAGGAGATGACCTCGGACCGGGGACCCAGTTCTCGAGCAGGTTCTGTAGAGCATTTTGCTCCCTGATCAGCGCCAAGCCCAACCTGTCCTCTGGGTTTCATCCAGAGACTAATGGCCAGACAACCAGGAGCTGGGGAAGGGACTGCGCTGTCTGGCTGAACAAACTCCGGCTACCTGGTCACGCTCCCTGCCCTGGGTGGAGTACGCTCACAATTCCCTTCCCGTTTCCTCTACCGGAATCTCTCCGTTCCACTGTTTTCTGGGATACCAACCTCCTCTGTTCCCGGAGGAGGAGGAGAAGGAGGTGGAGGTGCCGTCTGCCAAGGCCCTCATCTCAAGAGCCCGAAGTACATGGCGGAGAGCACGTGTCACCCTACACGCCACGGCCATGAAGAGCCAGGCCGACCGCCACCGTCGTCCGGCCCCTCGCTACAGGGTCGGCCAGAAGGTCTGACTCTGCTAAAGACATTCCCATGCGAGTCTCTTGCAAGAAGTTATCCCCCAGATTTATTGGTCCCTACCCCATCGTTCGTGTTATCACCCCCTCAGCCATACAGTTGCACCTCCCTCCTCCCCTACGCCGCATCCATCCTGTGTTTCATGTTTCTCGTCTTAAACCCTATGTTGTGTCTCGTTTTAGCCCTCCTGTCCGCACCCTGCCTCCCCCCCGGCTCATCGAAGGGGGCCCAGTCTACACCGTTCGCCGCCTGCTGGATGTCCGACGCAGGGGCCGTGGTCGCCAATTCTTGGTGGATTGGGAGGGGTACGGTCCCGAGGAACGCAGTTGGGTGCCCGAGAGACATATCGTCGACCCCTTCCTAATCCAGGAATTCCTGCGTCGGCATCTGGTACAGGTTGGTGATCCACCAGGTGGCGTCCCTTGGGGGGGGTACTGTCACGTCTCGTGTTCCCCGTAATTAGGTGTTTTCATTTATTCCATGTTTTTCTGGTTGTCTGGTCCGTGTTTTCACTTTCACTTACCTGTTCCCAGTCTTGTCACTGTATTATCGTTTTCACCTGTTCCTCATGTGTCTGATTGCAGTTGGCTGCATTCATGTTAATTCCTGATTGTTTCTTATGTCTGATGTATTTAGCTGTGTGTTTTCCCATGTTCGTTACCAGATTGTCTCGTCATTGTATTGTTTTCACCTGTTCCTCGTGTGTCTGATTGCAGTCTCCAGTGGCAGCTGCATTCATGTTCATTCCTGATTGTTTCTCGTTATGTCTAAATGTATATAAGCTGTGCGTTTTCCCATGTTCGTTGCCAGATTGTCTTGTGCTTTGCCTATGCCTACACAACTTTCCAGCGTTCTCTTTGTTTACCCGTGTTCGTGCTTCCGTGTTCAGTTCTGTCTCAGTCTTGTTCCCGATCCTCCTGTTCGTGCTCCTCGTGGTTCCTGCCCTGCTCCTCTCTGTGTTCCCTGGACTGATTCCCCGTTATCGACCTCTGCCTGCCCACTGACTACGCCTTGCCTGCCTCTGACACAACCGAAGCCTGGAACAAACTTTGCCTGTCCCCGACCACTCTTTGGATCCGTGTATTGCCCTGATTGCTCCTGTGTGACCATTGCCTGTTTATGCGCCTGGTTTTCCGACACCGTTCCTGACAATTACCAATACATCAATACTTTACCATTCAAAATGCATGAACCTGCGCACTCCCGATGAGTGGCGACTTGAATTACTCAGTCCTTTAATATAGTGAGATCGGATCCTCATCCAATTCCGTGGTTGTTGAACTACTTTCCATTGGTTCCGCCACTGTGTAGGGATGGAAAAATAAAAGAACTGTCCTACCAATTTGTATAAAGCACAATTCAATTGCTCTCTCTCTCTGTCAAAGATGGTTCACTTGGGTGGCTCGCCAGTCTACATTCTGCCACAGCCCATTCAGCGGAGATGTGCAGGATGCAGACGATATCCAGGATCCAGTGAACTGAACAAAACTACAAAATAAGCTCCAACAAAAAACCTGGCCTTGCATAAACAAAGCCAAAAGACTAATTAACCCCCTGAGGTCGGCTGGATCGGCGCCGATCCAAGCAGCAATACAAGTATATTACTATTTCTAACTTCGCGATATTTTATCATACACACGCGGCAAAAACATTGACAGAAACCTTAGAATCGCGACTTTCCGATTTGAGCACTGGCAAATCAAATGGGATTTTTAAATTAGGTTAATTAGACCAAAAGTAAACCTTGCCTTTTACTCTCTTTTTACCTGGTAGTAACGTCCCCCTTCTATTGACATGGTAACTAGGGCGAGTTTAGGCGAGGTGTGTGGGGGGGGGGCGTGGGGCCATGTGTGAAAACGCCGGCGTAAACACATAAACTGTCCCGACAATTTGAAGCAAGATTTTATACAGACATACAATTTTATTCAAGATGGAAAGATTTTCTGCGCTGCAGTGTTTGAGAGTATTGATGAAAAGCGACGAAGACAATAACTGACGAGGAGTAAGTAACTATATTTGATTTGCCATGTTATCAAATACTCGTATATATATTCAATATATGAATTCCGCGTGACTACATATTCCGCGTGTTGCAACGTAACAAATTGCAATATGCACACAAGATCTATGGAAGAATACTTTTCAAACAGCCTAAAATGTTATTTATTTAGCTTGTTTTCAAATACTCGTGAAAATATATGAATTCCGCGTCTTAGTGACGCCAAACATATTCAGCGTGTTAGTAACTTAATCTAAATCCCTAACGTTAGTAGATTAGTTGGTTAGTTCTATACACATCTACCTAATATATACAAAGTGCAATCTAGAAAGTAAGAAGGAAGAAAACGAGATAATAAGCGAAGGCGGAAAACCCCGAAAAGTATAAACTCCCGAAGTGCATGACAAGACAAGGTGTGGATCTCGAAATAAACGGAACAAGGACAGACAGGGAGCAGAACGTGACAGAACAGGGAAAATGCAATACTGGATAAAGAATAATGAATAAGGACTGAATGAAAAATAAACAAAGGCCAAAAAACAACAGAACAGGAACTCAGAATATAACACTGATGGCCCAGTGAGATGGCCCATCTGACAGTTCTTAGAGGCGTGGACAATGAATAATGAATATTCAGGTATTTAGCATTTAGCCCTCCCACAGCCTGAAATAAATGTGACCAGTTCTGATAAAAACAGGTTTTTAGCTATTTAGATCTCAGATGTGCTAAACTGTTTTCACACCCTTACATAACCAAGACCTTGATGAACAAACGCACATTGGCAAAACAATTCGTCACTATAGTTTAGTGTGTGCTTTCACAACTTTTGTGACAGCAGAAAAATTTACTATTTTTAACTTGTGTGTTTGTAGATCTATTTACAAGCTGCATATGATACTGACCAAACTATTGATGGCATACAAATGTAGCTGTGATTGTCCTTCAAATAAAAATATCAAACACGTTGGAGTAAGTGTGTGTTAAATTGATGAAATTGAGATAAATATCAGACCATGCCAAAATCAAAAAACGTCTAAAAGCTTAGCACGGACCTCAGAGGGTTAACATCCCATTTAAAAGAACTGCATTATTCACATATGTATGACATTCTTAATTGTGGTGGTCATTTAAGTTGCACTATGCATTTAAAATATACTTGCACGACGCTTGTTGTAACCTTCTTGATTTGTTCAATAAAAGATGTTGAAATCCATGTCAATGATCATGTCTTTCTTTTACAGTTTGTAGCCTATACACTGTTTAAATCAATTGGACTCAAGTTGATTTAAATGCTTATCTTAGCTAAACCGGAGGAATCATTAGCTTGAGTCGGCTAACTTAGCTGCATATTAACAAGGGATAGTCTATATCACGTGTCAAACTTACGGCCCGCGGGCCGAATCCAGCCCACCACATCATTTTATGTGGCCCGCGAGAGCTTAAAAGGCATATGATTGTCTTAAAATAAGTCTATGCTGCTTTACAGTGTACAGTGACCATAAACTACATCTCCCACAATGCATGTCGATTTTGTGACCCGCGAAATGACGGAATCCTGCCGCTAGATTGCAATGTTTCCATATCTGCGTTTTTCGCGTTTTTTTAAAGTGGAGTTGAAAAAGATCTACAAACAATCCCAAAATGTCCAAGAAGAGAAAAATTTATGCAGAGGGAAGGCAATTTAATGAAAGATGGGAAAGCGAATACATGTTTGTGCTTCAAGGAGAAAAAACGGTATGTCTTCTGTGAGGCAGAATACAATTTACGTCGGCATTTTGAGACCAAACACGGAGCCAAGTATGCTAAATTTAGCCTCCAAGAAAAACATAAAATTGTCCAAGAATTAAAAGGCAGACTGCAATCGCAGCAGAATATGCTTCCAAAAGCTACAGCCAAAAATGATGCAGCAGGGAAGGCTAGCTTTATTGTGGCTGAAGAAATCGCCCGATCTTCCAAGTGTTTTTCAGAGGGTGCATTTTTGAAGCGGTGCATGCTAAAGGTATGTGAGCAGGTGTGCCGCGACCAGATACAGACTTTTAAAAATGTCAGTTTGTCAAGAAACACCATCGCAGACCGAGTTAAGGAACTAGCAGGCAATCTGACAACACAGCTGGCCGAAGAGACACACAGTCACTTTTCTCCCCGGCTTAGTGGCACCTGCCCGGAGCTCACCTGCCCCAGAGTCAACCCCACACCCCTGCCATGTGTTAGCCGGATGCCGCTGGCCCAGACCCTAGCTGCTGGTTCCATCCCCCGCCCTGCCCTGGTATCTGGAGGGATGAGGTCCACCCCACCCCTACACTTAGAATGCCCTTCCGGTGGTCTGTTAAGCCTCATGAGCCTCAAGGACTATTTGTTTTGTTTTTCTCTGTAATCCACAATTTTCCAGGAGTTCATCTCGACCAGGAATAATTTCCTGACCAGTGTCTCCCACACTGGTCCCAATGGTTTTCTGGTTTTTTGATTCCCTCTGGAAAATGCCAATTGTGAAGCGCTGTGTGACAACCTGTTTGTAAATGGCGCTATACAAAAATAAAGATTGAGATTGAGTCACCTGGCTTTTTCATTAGCTGTTGATGAAAGCACAGACAACATGGATACAGCGCATCTATCCATTTTTATAAGAGGCGTGAAGGCAGATTTCACTGTCAGTGAGGAGCTCTTGGATGTAGCTGCCATACATGGGACAACGACGGGGAGGGACATTTTTAATGCGGTGGAGAGGTCCGTAAGTAAAACTAAATTACCCTGGGAAAAGTTGGTGGGGCTAACTACCGATGGCGCACCTGCAATGTGTGGAGAAAAAACAGGCTTGGTTGGACTAGTTAAAGAGAAAATGCAAAAAAGTAACTGCCACACACCTCTGATAACTTATCATTGCATTATCCACCAAGAAGCTCTGTGTGGAAAGGTTCTGGAACTGGATGATATAATGACCACGGTCCTGAAAAAAGTAAACTTCATTCAGGCGCGTGGCCTGAATCACCGCCAGTTCCAGCTGTTTTTGAAGGAGGTGGGCTCGGAGCATGGAGATGTGCCGTACCATACAGAAGTAAGGTGGCTGAGTGGGAGCACGGTCCTCAAACGATTTTTTGAGCTTAGGGAAGAAATTGCGCATCACGCAGATGTCCGACATGATCACAGCTTTCCAGCATAAACTGCAACTATGGAAGTCCCAACTGGAACAGGACAATCTTGCCCACTTTCCAGAGCATCTCAGCCTCAATTCCTGGTGCTTTTTCATGCACCCGGTTGGCTACCAAAGTGAACCGGTTAATTAATTAATTTGGTCGGCGCTTCTCTGACTCCAGAACACAGCACTCAGGCTTTGCCATCTTTGCCAATCCTTTCACTGCCGATGTCGACAGTGCGCCCCATCTCCTTCAGATGGAGTTAATAGAGCTTCAAAGCAATAGTGGCCTGAGAGCAAAGTTCCAGGATGCTGCAATCGAGGACTTTACCGTCTACTGCCCCCTGCTTTGATGCCACAGCTCCGACTTCATGCTGCCCGTGTTCTGTCCATGTTTGGGAGCACCTACCTGTGCGAACAGATGTTTTCAATAATTAATCTAAACAAGACCAAGCACAGATCACGCATCACCGATGACAACCTCCACGCTGTTTTACGGATTGCTACAGCACAAGACCTAAAGCCAGACATTGACAGACTGACCACGGGAAAACAGTGTCAGACATCCGGCCAGGACAAATAGGTAAGCATTTTTAAAAACCTGAATTAAAAATATAATAAAATGTATTTCAACCAATAATAAGTACAGTGTAATATGTGTGCAATTTAATGGTTGTGCTTGCATTTTGTTTTGTGTTTGTTATTTTCAGAACATGATCAATGGATGAGGATGGTGTGTGATATGGTGTCCTTGGGAGAGGAAGGATCTACTTGGTGTGTTCAAGGCCAAGCAGCATCACCTCATCAACTTCACCCAGAACTTGACCAATATAGTTGTGAACTGAGACAACCCTTACTGTTATTTTGAGTTCATTACATATACTACTTTGTATGTGTAGCAAGCTATTCAGTGTGTTTACAGGTGTATGTGTTCATGCAGCCAAATGTTTACTGTAATCAAAACCATCTCTCATTAGTTGGATGTATGCCCTCTGCAAGGCTGTCTGCAGCCATTTGTTTTTGTAAAATGCCACATCTGTCACACATGTTCTTAGCAGCTCACAATTATTTGTTGTACCATAGTTCTGCCCCTCTCAACTGTGGCAAAAAAGTTTTGAACAAAGTTAATGTAATAACTTGTGTTTGATATTTGTCTTTGTTATTCACTTGAAAAGTTTGATCTTTGTTTGATGGAGTAATGTGGGTTTCTTAACCTGATCAATTAAAGGGATTTATGATATAACAGGGTATCTGCAGGTTTAGCCAAGTCAGATTTAAGGCTTTTTAATACTTTTTTAATGCCACTCAGAATTAAATTTAATACCAATTTCACGATAACAAAATGGCAAAAATCACGCAACGACACCAATTAGTTTAGGTTTAGGGACAAATTTGTCCAAAGATGTTTATTAAAACATAAAGGGGTAACTGGATTGGATTAAACAAAGGGGTGACACAAACATAAATAACAAAAATAGAAAATAATAAATTAAAACATCCAAATACATTCAGTGTCATCCAGGGCAGGAATTTCACCAGTGTCTGGCCTGCTGCCCCTGCAAAAAAATTAAGCGTAATGTGACCTCACTGGTCTTGGTGCCCCCACTGGCTGTAGTCTCTTCCCTGCAGCCTATTGCGATTCAGATTTTCTTTTGCCTTATGCACCACTGCATAGGGACCACTGATGGGCCTAGCATTGAGACTGCCATATGTGTAGTCACTTGGGGGGCATGTATCTCAGTTCTGTGGCCCTCTTCTCCAATTCTCTCAGATTGCTCCTGCTGCAATAGTTCCAGAAACTTAAAGTTCACATTTGGGCCGTCCATTGAGACACATTCCTGAAGATTAAATTAGAATAATATATGAAGCATATAACATCTTAATAATACACTGATCATATTTATAGCACTTTATGTACTGTCTTTTTACAAGCTTATAGTGCTCCAATATTTTAGCTAACGTTAGATAATTTCTCACTACTTACTTTGAAATGGTGCAGTAGATCTCGAGCTGTTCCATGCCCCATGAACTGCGAACCCAGGTATGTGGACCGAATTTGATCTTTGTCCCAGTAGCGCACATGAAGGTCCAGTTGTTTTGTTTTCGTGGTTTGGTTGAGGCTCTCATCGAACATCAACACAAACGTGTCCTTGTTTACATCCGCGATTAGATTATTTCGGAGATAAACGGCCAATCCAAACCTTGCTATGTAGGCCGTTTTGTCTTTGCCGCATGTGAATGTCTTAGCGATTTCCGAGTCAGGGAACATAGCATGGTATATCTCTCCTACCCCACCATTGCCATTGTAGGACTGGTGCTTCGTGACAGTGTTCAGAACTCACCGTACCTCAGCTTCAAGCGTCGGCGTGGAGCCGAATGTTGTCCGGACTTCTGTTCGTGCAGATGTTGTTGGTGTTGCAGGCATAGGCGCCGATCCCGTGGGTGCTCCGGGGCCCGAGCACCCACGGAGAAGGCCGAGCACCCACGGGGAAAATTATGCACGGAGCCAAATTTACATTGATTTGATAGCAAACTCCACCTAGCATACGCTGCGCGGCACCCACGGGCAGAAACATAAATCGGCGCCTATGGTTGCAGGTAGTCCTATCTGAGATGGTGCAGCTGAAGTGGAGGCAGGGACCGAACAGAAATGCGAAACACTAGTCGTTTGCAGGCGGGTTTTATCAACCGATTTATGCTTGGCGCTCTGCATGTGCAATTCGACTGCTTTCACCCCCATCGTCCTGAGTTTAAAATCTTTTTTGCAGAGTTTGCAGCGGGCCTCATGATCGTCTTTGACTGGGACCAACCATGGCGCAAACACTGGGTTATCGAGCCAGTTCTCATTAAATTTGCACTTTCCCATAACGAGTGCAAATGCTTAAGTTAAGTTAGCTAACTTAGCTTGTTGAACTTGAATATTGTCGACTCCGTTGCTGAAATAGTTCCCCGCAAACATAAGGACCTCTGTTGGTTCCGCTCATTCCGGTCTGCGTGACGCTACAAAACGGTAAATAAAAATCTCCGACTTTATCTCCCGTTACCCGTTTTTCCCCCAGATTTCACAATGAAACATAAAATGACAAATCCAAATTTTTATCTTTCCTGTCTATGGCATTTTTAAGACCTCTGAAAGATGGATTTAAGACATTTTAAGACCAATTAAGGCCTTTATTGTTGATAAACAAATTTAATACTTTTTAAGGATCCGCGGATACCCTGTATAATAACAGAGCAATGTGCTTACATATATTTTTGCATTTATATAAATGCATGTACAATATTTGTACACTTGAATAAATAATAATCAAATGCAGAGACAGTTATTTAACAATATGTTAAGGAGTAGTTACATTTATACAGTCTTACAGTTACAACCGGCCCTTTGAGGGCAACCATAATGCTGATGTGGCCCGGGGTGAAAATTAGTTTGACACCCCTGGTCTACATCATTAGCTGGAGCTAGTTACTTTAGCGTCACATTGCTATCATCATGCTAGCTACTGGATAACGTGATGATTGTTGAGACAGTATGGCAAGGCAACCGCAACCCGCAGCTATCGTCATCACTCCAATCTGCTACGATATCAGGTAGCAGAGAGGCACGCGCGAGATCCGCCACCAAAACCGCCTGCAGTCTCGATAATGAAAACACCCGCGCATCTCCGACACCCGACACCCGACACACACAGATCAAAGAGCAACGCCGACAACCGCGAGCCATGAAGTTAGCTCTAAGTTAGGCTAATCAGTTTTAGGAAGACGTGTCTAATCTCAATTATTAACGACAGTATGTTAAATACACCATTCAAGGACCTATTATTAAAATGAAAGTATTAACTCACCAAGGGAAATTTTCTAATGTGCAGCAGTTTGAAGGAAAACGTTGGAAAGAGTGATTCGGTCACTAAGAAACGTGCTGTTTTTCCCAGTAGCGAATGGAGGGAAGTTGCTAATACGTCGATAGCTCTTTTACCAAATATTATTCTGTTCGATTCTGTGTACAGCCGTCACTACTCGTTTTACACTCGAATAGTAATATAAAAATTCTCACTCGATATATTTATGTTAAATTTCCGAGAAAACAAATTAGATATCTTTCTATTAAACTCCAGAGTAAACTATCTCACGTCTGTACGTGAACTTAGATTCACACAAAATGGACAATACGTCTTCTCTCTTAACTCAAAGCGACGAAGGGTGGTCCTACTTTCTAATTAGCCAATTCTCAACGAGATTGTATTTCTCATTTGCTTATTATTGTCTGATACAATGCAAGAATCACCTCTTCCAAATTTTTCACATGCAATACCATTTTGGTTATGCACGTCACATTTAAGTCAAAATTCATGTCCTGGTTTCTCTCTATTAATTTAAATTAGCTATTTAATTATTTTTTTATTTCTCTTCAGTGTCTAACATTTAGTACTCTTTCATTTATTTTAAGGATCATTCTATTTATTGTACTAATTTTATAACACTGGAATTGCATTATTAATAGGCTCTATTTGTCTGGGTTACAGTTGTGTCTGAGCAGGTCTGAGATTTAGCTTGATGATTCTGTGACAATTGCGTTTGACCAATCAATACTTTGCAGCATTGGTAGCTCCACTCTTAGGTTCTTGTTCTGCTCGTTAGTACCTAAACAGAGCAGTAGCTAAATTCAGCATGGGTACTTAGGTTCAGTACAGGTCGTTTGGCGGTGGAAAAAGCGACAAAATGTGGGAGCACGGATTGGTAACCATGCTGTGCTGTACCATACTGTCCGGTGAAAAAACGTCACTAGATTCCTCTAAAACTGCCAAAAACCTTAGCTCAAGCAATTAACAGGTCACACTTGAAGTGTATGGAGGCGGGGGGGTTTGGCTCTCTCCCCCTTTAGCCCATGCCTGATTAATTTACAATTTGGGGGAAACCCTGTCATGATTAGAATTGTGGTGACACCAAACATCGATAGGGCCTGGGGAAGTCGGTTTGTACAGAGATGTTGGTTGAGCTAAATATCTGGAAATACATTATGCTCAGGAAGAATATTGCTACCATGTGACAACGTCAATCATACCATGTTAACCTCTATGGCCAATTACGTATCACTCTGTGACACTCCAGACCACAGTTGACACTGGTACTATAGGATTGATTCCAGGGCATGGGAGGGGGTCATCACTGTTCCGTGAACCAGTGCAACACTCAAAAGCCCATGGTTATGGATCTTTGAGAATATCTGGGCTATTCAGGGTCACTAAGATGCAAACACAGAACAAACAGTACAAGCCGTACAATTTTGTCAAACCGCATCTTAATAACACGGGCTCATGTTTTCTGGTCAGATGTGACAAAAATTGAGTTTCATACATATGCTTATCAGTGGTATATTTAGTGCAGAAAAAGTGATGTTCATATTGAGAAGAACAGCATCCCCTCTATGAAAAAGGAGGAAGATTGTTTTTTTCCTTATCAATTATTAACATCTTCTGATCCTGGTGTCATTGCATAATCAAGGGAAAGAGACTCCGGGATATAAAAGGATATTTTAGGCCGCAAAACCTGGTTCTTCATGCTAAGAAGCTCAAGCCTTGTTGAAAAAAAACCCCCACATTCATGCAGGATAATGATTTAAAGCACAAATCAAAGTCTACAGGGAAATGGTTGAAAATGTATGTTCTATATTTGGAGGCCACTGTATATTATGTCCCCATATATGATGACATTTGCTTTAGATGTATCTGACATGTACAGCAAAGCACTAACTTACAGAGAGGTAGTCGATTAGTCTAATTAGTCATAGAAAGTGTATGTGAAAATGTATTATCAGGCTGATCATGTATTATTTAATATTCCATCTCAACCTTTTAAAATAACAGTTTATATATATATATATATATATATATATATATATATATATATATATATATATATATATATATATATATCAAAAGTTTTAGAACACAAAAGTTTTAGAACACCTCCATTTTTCCATTTTTTTATTGAAATGTACACTTTTTAATGCTTCAATGTACTCTGAAATTAAAGCATAGAACAAATAAACAATTGGAGATAAAAAAGAAATCATGGAATTGTTTTGTTTAACAAAGTTTAATCTAAATAATGTAAATCTCATCAAAGTAGCCACCTTTTGCAGATATAACAGCCGAACACACTCGTGGCATTCTTTCTACAATGTAAATCAAATATTGTTTGGAAAGTTCTTGCCAACACTGTTGCAAAAGTTCCCACAAATGTGTTGCATTCCATGATTTGAAGCCTACCGTCTTGTTCTTTTCTTCTAAGGTAGTTCTGACATAGCCTGGAGGTATGTTTTGGGTCATTATCTTGCTGTAGGATGAACCCCTGACCAACTAGACATAGACCAGAGGGTATTGCATGGCGCTGCAAAATTCTGTGGTAGCCCTTTTGGTTCAGGGTGCCAGTCACTCTGTGCAAGTTGCCGACTCTGGATCCAGCAAAAGAGCCCCAGACCATCACACTTCCTCCTCCATGTTTGACAGTTGGTGTCACACACTGAGGAACCATCCTTTCGCCTACTCGACGGCGTACAAAAACCCTGCGTGATGAACCAAAGATTTCAATTTTTGATTAATTGGTCCATAAGACCTTCTTCCAGTCTTCAGTAGTCCACTGGCAGTGCTTCGTGGCACAGGCAAGCCTCTTTTTCTTATTTTTAAGAACATAAGAACATAAGAATACATAATGATGAGAACTAGTATCTAGTACTACATCTAGCCTGGACTTGAATAGCCCAAGAGTTTCTGCCTCTACTACCCGACCTGGCAAGCTGTTCCAGGCATTGACAACTCTCTGTGTAAACTTCCTAATATCTGTGCGGAATTTGCCTTTAACTCATTTCCACCTGTGGCCTCTTGTTTTGCTGACCCCACTTATCTTACTTTGTTAATCCCTTTTAGGAATTTAAAAACCTCAATCAAATCCCCCCTAAGTCTCCGTTTGCTAAGTTTAAATAGATTGAGTGCCTTAAGTCTATTATCATAACTTTTACCTTTCATACCAGGTATCAGTTTAGTTGCCCTTCTTTGGACTTTTTCAAGAGCTTCTATATCTTTCTTGTAGTGTGGTGCCCAGAACTGCACACAGTATTCTAAGTGGGGTCTGACAAAGGCATTATATAACATTAATATAGCCTCCTTTGATTTATACTCAATACTTTTTGCTATGTATCCCAGCATCCTGTTGGCTTTTTTCACTGCTGTAGCATACTGCTTTGATGCAGATAGGCTTTGATCAACTACAATTCCTAAGTCCTTTTCAAATTGAACACCTACTAACTTTTCTCCTCCCATAAAATACTCCTGTCTAATGTTTTTATTTCCCACATGCATAACTTTACATTTAGCAATATTGAATGTCATCTGCCATGTATCTGCCCATTTTTGGATTTTGTTTAAGTCATCTTGGATTACTTTAGTCGATCCCAAACTGTTTGCCAAACCCCCAAGTTTAGTATCTTCTGCAAATGTAACTATTTCGCTACTAACGTCCATGTCAATAAATACAAATTATGTAAATAAGGAAGAGCAGAGGTCCCAGCACCGATCCCTGCGGGACACCACTGCCCACAGCACCGAGGTCAGATATGGCCCCACCTACTGTTACTCTTTGTATTCGCCCTTGCAGCCAATTATGAACCTACTCTGAAACTACTCCTGCAATTCCTACTGAATTCATTTTCGCAATGAGCCTCTCATGTGGTACCTTGTCAAATGCTTTCTGAAAGTCCAAATATATAATATCATAAGCCTGGTTCAGGTCAACACACATTGTAGCCTCTTCGAAAAAGTCCAGGAGGTTTGTTAGGCATGACCTCCCTTTGATAAAACCATGTTGGCTCTCCCTTAAAATACTATTATTTTTCAAGAATGATTCCAACTTATCCCTAATAATACATTCCAGCATTTTACATGCGATGCAAGTTAAACTGACAGGCTTATAGTTCCCTGGGTCAGTACGGTCCCCCTTCTTATATATTGGAATTATATTACCCTGCTTCCAGTCATCTGGTATTTCTCCAGTGATTATGGATTGAATGAAAATATCTGTCAATGGTTTATATATAATTTCCCCAAGTTCTTTGAGTACTCTGGGATATATGCCATCCGGGCCTGCTGCCTTATTTGTCTTACGTTTTTGTCATTTTTGTAGTACTTCTACATCCCTTATCTCAAAGTCCTCCAAAACATTCTGTACCTTGTCTATACATTAGGCATATTTATAACCTCTTCTCTAGTAAAGCTCTCAACAAAGTAACTGTTTAGTGTGTTAGCAATATCCTTATTATTATAAACCAAAGTTCCTTCCTTATTCTTAATGCACTTAACCTCATCCTTAACTTTCCTTTTTCTACTACAATATTGAAAAAATGTCTTAGGATTACTTTTTGCATCTTGGGAAATTTTAATTTCAAACCGCCTTTTAGCTGATCTTATTTCCTTTTTAGCCTTAGCCCGCATATTACAATAATCTAACTTGTTTCTCTCTGAGTTATCCTTTTTATATATTTACAGTTGTTTCTTTTGCCTCAAAATCTCCCGTAAAGATTTAGTCATCCACTGTCATCCTATTTTTCCTTACTTTGGGGATGAATTTACACTGTACATCTACAATAACCCTTTTAAATATAGTCCATTTTTCATTCACAGTTCTGCGATCTAGAAGTTTTACCCAATCTATATTACTTAAATTCTCTCTCATTTTATTGAAGTCAGCTCGTCTAAAATAAAAAATTAGAGAGGCTGTCTTTACTTGCCAAAAAATATCAAAAATAACTGCACTGTGGTTACTTGCCCCTATTGGTTCTCCTACCTCTGTGCTGCAAATTCTATCAAGATTGTTACACAAAACCAGATCCAGTATTTAGCTCCCTCTCGTAGGCTGAGTAACAGACTGTACCAAAAAGCAGTCATTGACCATATCTAAAAACTCCTCTTCACATTTGCCCTGACCTGTCACTATCTCCCAATTAATAGAGGGGTAATTGAACTCGCCCATTATTATCGTCTCTCCTTCAGCACAGATTTGTTTTATGTTACCAAAGAGCGTACTATTTATGTTACTGTCTGAAGCTGGAGGTCTATAGCATACTCCTATATTAAGGCCCTTCTCATGATCTCCCAATAATCGAATCCAGATGTCCTCACAGGAAACGAATGAGTTTATACCTGGAATTTCCTGCACATTAAGATTGTCTTTCACATAAAGAGCCACTCCACCTCCTCTTTTATTAGTTATATCCTTCCTAAACAATTTGTACCCCTGTTTCCATCTTAGAAATGGCTTTCTTACTGCCACTCGCCCTGTCAAATCTGCAGCTCAAAGTCTTCTCTTCACAGTTGAAACTGAGAGCCTGCCCTGTGAGCTGCCTATCACGCAAGCTGTTGACTCTCAGAAACTTGTCTTCTGATTTTGTTGTGGCTTTGGGTCTGCCAGACCTCTTCCCAGACCTCTTCCTGTCAGAGTTTCCTCCAGAAAGTGCCTTTTCATGGTGTACGAAACTGTACTCACTGACATCTTGGCCTTCTTTGCAATTTCTCTGAAGGAAAGACCTACACTTTTAAGGGTTATAATGGTCTGTCTGTCTTCCTTTCTTAATTGCCCTTTTCTTGCCATTATGATAGCAATGCACTTCCTGCAGTGCAATATTGTCCAAATAATGCTTCAGAGGGTGTAGTAACAGTCTGTTCCAACACTGCTTTTATACAGACAGACAGTTTGTATGTAATCAACAAAAGTTGGGACACCTGTAGTAATTGTTTGCATCAACCTAATTTACTTTACAGCTGTAAGCTGTTAACCCATTACTTGTTCCCTGAAAAGGCCCTTTTTTTATAACTGAAATAATTTACATTATTTTTCAGTTTTTGCTAACCAAAACTTTTTTTTTAACCTCTGGCAATCTACCGCATACCTTTGTACCATTTCAGGTTATTCACTTGACTTGAACTGCATAAATGTCAGTAAAAACCAAAAAAATGGGGGATGTTCTAAAACTTTTGACCGGTAGTATATATATATATATATATATATATACAGTATATGTATATATATATACCCAATAAAAATAGTCTTATCCTTTATTTTTTATTTTGTTTCAGATTTTTTCCCCATTTTTCTCCCAATTTGGTGGCCAATTGTACCCTCTATTGCTTCAGTTCCCCCTCCTCCACAAGCCCACCTCCCGCAACTACGGGACCAGCAATGAACCGCTTTCTTTGAGACAGAACTCGACCATTTGTCCTTTTTGTGACGAGTGACCTGTTTTGCCATCCGGGGGCCCGGTAGTCTTCATCCTTTTGAAGGATATTTCTTCTAGATATACATTTTGTTAGGTAAAATAAGAAATAAGATATGCCATTCTTTCATAATCTTGTGTCTACCTTACAGGAGTTCAACTTGATCAACTGTGGTGACAGGATTTTTAACATTTTTTCAATTCCCACATGAAAATGTCCACTGTGAATTGCTGTGTGACAACCTGATTGTAAATGGCACTATACAAAATAAAGATAGATTGTCTGCTGTATATTAGTGAATAGTAAATAAAACAGAACAGCAAACATTTTTTACAAGAATGGAAAACAAGAAAAAAGTATCTCTTCAAAACTTAAAAAGTAATGACCATTTAGTAGTACCATGCCATTCCATATGGCATATTATGAGGTGGCAGTGTTAGCATAATGGTTAAGGAACTGGGCATGTAACGCAAAGGTTGCAGGTTCAATTCCCAGGTGGAGCACTGCTGTTGTACCCTTGAGCAAGGTACTTAACCTGGACTGCTTCAGTAAATATCCAGTTGTATAAATGGATTGTATGTAAAGAAAATGTGAAACTGTGAAGCTCTGGATAAGAGCGTCTGCTAAATACCTGTAATGTAATGTAATATATTACAAATTCGCTTTTTTTGGTTTGTTTGACTATTTTAAGAATGTTCTCACTAGAAAATATAACAGTTCTTTTGTTTAGTCTAATAAGCTATGGCTAACATGGCACAATATATTTCAGATTTGGAATACTGGACCAGTGATGGTTATGGTGAAATTTATGTTAACAATATTATGACTCAGACTCCAGCTTATTACTGATGTTTATACCTGGACATAATTCAATCAGTTTGTAATTTATATTGTAAAACTGATCATCTATCATTAAATTTTTCAGTGAGATACTGCACTTTGTTGGGTCTAAAAGTTGATTCAAGGACACCACCTATCTCTGGTTCCATGCTGAAGTCTGAATCCCTTCATTGATATTGACAGATCCAATATTAAATGTGCATCTGTTATCCCTGGTCTACATCAGATGCTGACACAAAGAAATGCCAGAAGTGTCTTATAAATAAAGCAAATTCAAACAGGTATTTCTTGATGTTGGAAAATTTATCAGTTTTACTTGTTGTTTTTACAATGGGCCATAACATGACCCTTCACCTCTCCTGCCTCAGCCCCCTTGCCCTTTGGCACCATTTGGAAGGCGTTTGTGACTTCTAATTAAAGCCTCATCAATTATTCATGTTCCTGGAGCGAATTGCTTCCCTGACCTGCAGTTTTACCCAATGCACTCTCAAAAGACGGGCCTGAATCTTTCTGTAGGTCTGTAGCCCACAACTGCCTGTTTCCATAAACGTTGGTCAGATTCTATTATATACAGTGATGCTTTTATGTTATGACGAACAGGAACGAACCCAAACGCAGACACGGAAGGTTAGGATGGAGAGTGAAAATTTAATTATAATAATGATACAAGCGATGACAGAAGTAGTAGAGACGATGGGCTGGATTCTGGAGGGGATGCACAGGAGGACAGACAGGAGGGAACCGGGGAGGCAGCTAAGCGTGCAGGCAGGCGGGGCTGGCAGGACGAACAGAGCTGGCGGACGGAGGAGTAATGGACCTGAACACGAGGGGAAAACGACAAGAACACGGGTAAACATACAAAACACGCAACACGGAGAGAACAGTAAACACAGCGTAGGAAAACAAGTAACAGGAGTCAGCTTCTACCAGGTAGAGGAAACAACGATCTGACGAAGAGTGACTGGAAAACCGGGGTAGATATACTGCAGGGCTGATGGAAATGATGGGAAGCAGGTGTGCCGGAATGGATGACGGAATTGGCAACAGGTGAACATTATGGGGAGTAATGAGGGAATGATAATAGAATAATATAAAATAATAAAACAATTAACACAACAATCACAAGGGAGGAACAAGACAACGGAAAAAACGAGACAGGAACATCGGAAATATGACACTTTTACTTCAAATAAAATGTAACTTGACTGAAGAAAACCTTAAACAAACAACTAAATATTGTAATAAGACAATATTTGTGAACAATTCATGAAATCATTGTTCATTGTTCAATTTGAGTCAATTATTTAATCTAGTAAATTTATTTAATCATGAATCAGTTTTTTACATTTTCAGTGCAAATTACTGCATCTGCATTTTTAATCACTCAAATCTCTTTGAAGTCATTGAAGCATGTCCACCATACTGTCTTGTATTAAAAGTATAGACCATGCAAGTGGGGGAGGTGGAGCAGGTTCACAACTCTTATGTGAGAGGCAGAGGAATACATTACATTTTCACTAGAACTGCACAATCTATGGGAAAATTAATTTGAGCAAATTAATTGAAAAACTCCACTATGTACTGGAATGTAATCACAAGTAAACCAAATTGAATTGCTTAAGAAAAAAAAAACCCTTGAAAATGTATGAAGTAGAGGAACATTTAAGTAATTAAACAGCGTTGCACTGGTGACCATACGTACCCAAATCCTGAGGAAAAAAAAGCCATCCTGTTGGCCAAACAAACATGTCTAACCATGCAATCTAACAGTCCAGAGGGTTTTATAGGCTCTTAAATCATCAACTCCAAGGAGAGGGGTTAGAGTCCATTTTCACATGTATTAATTAAGTGAGTGATTTGTGTCATATTGAAATGTTCTTGCAACAAATACTTGGAACAGCCCCCAGCCCCACAGGAATAGTGTTGCATTGTTTGAACAAGTGACTTGCTCAAATTGATCAATAAATGTCATACGCTCCTGACCGTATAGGAATTGGTGATTTAGGTTGAACTGTGAAACAGGCTCTTGGTCCCCTAGGAACTGGCTATGGCACTAACTGGTGTGGGACATAGCTTAAGCCAGACCAAATCTGACTAGATGCCCATTTTACAATGAAAGATAATGATAATAGCAATATTTTCTAACCTTTTTATGCAGCTTGTACAATGAATACATTGTAAGGGAAAAATTTGGTTAGGCCGCTTTCTGCTTGTTAGTGTGCTGCAAGGACAAATGCCTTGTTTGATTTTCTCATTTCGCAAGTATGTACTACCCTGCCTGTACAGAGAGATGAGTGTGTGTGTTGCCACCGGTGGGAGGATGTATAGTCCACAGATTAGGGCTGGAAACGAAGGTCATAGGCTTGTCTCATAGACCCCTGACATACTGCTGCATAATCATAACAAAACTGTTGGAAATTTACAGAAGGGTTGCAAGTTGAAAGTTGCCCCCTTCCTAATTTATGCAAGAAACATGTATTGTGGGAGGGAAAAAATGGTATTTGGCCCATCAATAAAGGAGGGATTTCAGCCATGACCAATGGGTGAAATTCCAAAGGGTGATGGTCACCTCGAATGTAAGAGATATATATTGTTGTGGTTCCTTTTTCTCTTCGGAGATACTCTGACATTCTTCGTGCAAGAGTGTTAGACTGCTTCCCTGTTTGAACAGTAATAAAAAGCTTGAGTGAACTAAGATCACAGTCTCTCTTCCTTTGCATAGTAGAATTTCCATGACAACATCATTATGTCCCTTACACATTTCTTCTTTCTCCAGGTAGGAATGCTAAGGCTAGTCCTCTATGTTTCATGCTCCATAGCGGCTTAATAGGTTCCTTTCAATTAGCAATGAAAAAAGGACTGAGGCAAAATAGTGATTTGACATCTTATCCAAATATTGACTTCAATAGGTAATTAAGACCTGATGTTTTAATGAAACCAAGACGCCCTCTGGGGCCCTTGAGAGCCGCATTGAGGGCTGTGGCTGCAGAATGCTCTGGGTGCGGGTTTTAACGGTCAGTCTTTCTCGGTTTTCTTTGAATTTTCTCTCTGCCACCCGCCAAACGCCTTTCCCCTGCAGCGTTTCTTCCACAGCCAGCCTTCTGCTCAATGCCAGCAGAGTTTATTTGAGGAATGGGGAGGGGAGGGGAGGAGAGGGATGGGAGGGCGGGAGGAAACTAGAGCCCTTTAATTTTTTTTCTTCTCTTTTTTTGATGGAGTGATGTGAGGGATGGGTTCAGTTGGACCGATTCCTGTCTGATCCGGCCCATTGCATCTTCTGGCGGAAAATGACAATAAAGTGCGCAGTTCTGTGTTCGGGCCGTAAAACCGAATTAAAATATTAAATCTGTCAGCAGCTCACCTCGTAAATAAAATCATATATTACCTCCGATCCATAAAAGTAAAGAAGGTCTGTATTTCAACGTGTGAAGAGGAGAGCTGGCCCATTCAAGCTCTGATTGCCGCCCTCCGCTGTTAGCTCTGGAGCAGCTAATTGTTCACGAAAGTGGCTGCGGTTCAAGGCAGGGCATGTAAATAAGAGACCCAGAGAGCCGTGACAACAGTGAGTAACAACTCAGATCCAGTGCTTATAATGCAGTGCTTCTAATATTGGCAGAGTGGCAGGGCAGCCAAAGAGCTAGACCATTTGTCATCAAACCCCCCACTGTCTCCCCCTTCTTGCAGGCTGATTCTCTTAACCCCGCAGAGGGGACCAGTATGTGCCTGGGCATGGCTGGATCTGGCCTGGGCCTAGGCCCCAAACTTCGCATGGGGCCCGGAATTATGGGTAAAATATTCATATTGATATTATTTTTTAATATGTATATTCATAATTCGTATTACACTTACATGCCTAATAGGATCCTTATTATTAGTAGTCGTGGTAGTTAAAAATAATGCAAATGAAATCATATCTCCAATCTAACATTAAATCTAAGAACTCCATCTCCCAGAATGCCATGCCAGAGGGGGGTTGGGAGGCCCAAAACAGAGGTGGGGCCTAAGGCCCATGAACGTCAAGATCCGGCCCTGTGCGTGTGTCCATGTTGAACAGACAGCCCCTCACCAGCACATGGCTGTTTGAGGTGTTCACAGCCTGCTCACAGCTTCCTCATTGTTTCTCCACTGGCATTAGGGTCAGCTAACACAGGCACATCCTGTACTCTAGTGAACCCTGGCTCTTTCACAGTGTTCTGCTATGCATCATATTAATTTGCTTAACAGACGCCCTTACCCAAGGTGACTTATATAGATGACATTTTACATTGTATGCACTTATACAGCAGGATTTATGCTATAGCAACTCAGGTTCCGCTGAGCAACTGAGGTCCCTTGCCCAAGGCTAAAACAGCAGTCATGACAGCAGTCACAACAGCATGCCAACAGTTCCCCAACCATTAACCCCTTAACCGTCACTCCCTACTTTGTGCATTCACACCTATTGGGACATACCCAAATATAACAGTTCATAGCTCAAGTACTATGATGGTCACATGTCTACATCTAGTATAATTTGAAAGGAAACAAACATATTGTAGTTTATAGGGGTGTGATATAATAGCATGTGAATACAACACATCCCAATGGACCGAAGATCAAACATACAATAAAGTAACCTTTTATAGTTTTTTGTGTAGAATCTCATGTTTGAAAAGCCATTAATGAGTCACATTTCATAATATACCCGTGGATGCCTTGTCCAATATGTCAACTAAGTCTGTGTGAAAAAAACAGACCTCTAGACCCAAGGACTCATGAACTAGAGTGGTGTCACCAGTGGTCTTCATGTGTCCATGCTCACAAAACAGATACTAATGTGATAGCTCAAAGTGTTGTCCTAATGTCTCCGGGTGGCCCACTTCTGTGGCAGTGAGATTCACACTACAACATGTTTATGCCTATGAGACACACACACCAAAGTCAAACCAAAGAATTGGATAGCAATAACAGAAGTTTTTTTCTCTCCAAGTAACCAACAGGCATTTACCATGATCAACTGATCAAAAAAACTAAAACAGCAACAGCTGTCAAAATGAGGAAAATAGATCAAATATATCAAAATATTGCACTAATATAAATAATATATAATTAGAATCATAATATATAATATATAAATAATATAACAACTTTGTTTAGCCAAGACAAAATTGCACTTCTGGCAATTGTCTGCCCTCATTGCACAAAACTATTTACAGTGTCAATTAGTGTTCTTTAGTCAGGCAACACAGGAAAAGCTATAGGCTATTTTGTTTGTGCCAGTCATTGAATCAGTCTCCATCACAGGATATGAACTTGATAGGTGTCTTCAGGTGGCAGAGTCGGCACTTCCGCATACCAGCTAACCGGTAGCTACTCACTGGTTGCAAACAGGATCCTGGTCATCGAAACGGGCCTTCTTTTGGGCATTTGGTATTGTAAAACCAAATAATAAATCCAAATAAACTAAGATAAAAGTATAAAGAGCTTTCCAAATCTCTGAAGTCCGTGCACTCTCTTCAATCATGTGCGTCTTCATTAGCATCACGATTTGTGCATTCATGAGAGCACATTCATAATAATAAATGCAAACCAAATGAAACCATATATTGTTGTAAAGGATAACACATTAGCTAGAACCATATACAAAGGAAGTAGTATCAATTATGCCTCTGGATTATGCCACATGATCATATTATTGGTGACGCTGGTTGCCATTCAGTCCTTTTTTCATCATTATCAATGATGTATCATATTTTGGGACTTCTAGACTTTACCAAAGGTAAAGAGCAGCTATTCTCCTAGAGTACCCTGCCTTGAATCGGGACAGGATTTATTTTGCGACATCGCAATTGATGTGAATTTGCAAGCATTGTTAAAAGCAGAGATTCCACCCGATTTGTGCATATAGCATATGTCCATATTTTCGGTACCTTTAACTGTGATATTTAAAAGAGTGTGCCATGTGATGTAGATGGCCCGGTGGCGGGATGGTGGCAGTTATGGGGCTAAACCACATTTCAGTTTCAGGTAGCCCTTCACTACTCTTTATCTATAAATGCATGTCCATTGAAGGACAAGATGGATAGAGGGGAGTTGAATGGTGCATCCTGATATACAATGCTTTACCCCGACACCTCATCTCCCAACTACAGTCAGTGCATTTGATCTCGACTCTCTCTCCTCTCCTGTTTAATTAGGATCCGGGGAGCAGGGCACCGCTTGAGTAAGCACAGTATTAGATGATTAATTGCTGGAGGAGTAAGGCAGTCCAGGGGGCGTCTGCTTGGGAAGGCAAGGTTGCAGGAGTAGCAGCAGCCCAGAATATTCCACACTCTCCCCCCTCTTTTGTCCCTGCTTGAACAGTGGAGGTCTTTTTCCTGTTGTCAGTGTGAGCTCCTTGGGGATGTCTCTCTCCGGGACCTTCAATCCCCGCTGAGGCTGCTGAGGACCTGACACTAAGTCTCACATTAAAAGCCCCTCATTCCCCTGCAACGTCTTTGAACTGAAGTCTGTCCTTTAGTGAGTGTATTATTGCGTGCCTTCTGAGAATATTGGTTCAGGAATGATAGTCAGATGAGAATCAGCTCCGCCCCAATTTTAAGGACATAACAGATCTCATCTCAGACCAATTCCCAGCACTGTAGCTATTTCCAAGCTTTCTTGATAAGCCACAATTATTGTGAAACAGGGTGGGGTTGGGCAGTTGAATCAATAGAGGGTACAATTGTCCACCAAATTGGGAGAAAAATGCAGGAAAAAATCTGAAAAAGAAAAAAAAGAGCCTGCAGGGATACCTTCAACCCAAAAGCAGCACATGTGGTCAGCTTTGAGGCTCACACAGGGACGTTAGGGTGGGAACAGGGCTATGGTCCTTGTGCATTAACTACACTTTGTAAGGTGTTTGTATAGTTATTCCAAGATGAAAACAGGACTGCCATTGTACAGCAGTTTTGGTATATGTGTATTCGGGTCATGCGAGCTATATCACCTTGCTGTAATTAGAAGCTTTACATTGGATTTCGGGCACAAATCCCTCTACTGAGATGGATTAGCATTCACGCAGGGGCCCAAACATTTGACTTTTTTGACAACAAGCTCCTGTTGTAACCTTGAGCAGAATACCTCAGCTGCTCCAATAAAATGAAACGCCCAGCTGTATAGATAGGTTAAAAAATATGGTGTCAAAGTTGAATGTCACTCCAGACTCACAAATAAAAGCTAAAACAAGATGCATTTGACTATTTATTGTTCAGCATTACCATCAACCTTCTGCGTTACCTCACTGAAGTAATGGCCGTGCTGAACGGGAGAGTGCTGACGAGTCCACAGGGGGCGAGTGAGAGGGCGAGTCTCACAGTTCAGGGGAGCGCGGGGCCTGTAGAGGCCCTCTCTGTGCTGTTATTGGCGTAGCAGGCGCCGTTCACACCTTGTGTGGCACTGCTGGGCTCCAGCCCCGCACCGCTGCTGAATTTAGATTAATGGGAGGGGAGCTCAGTTGGTTACTGATTAATTCACTGACCTTGCGGGGGCTTGCATATTCTCTGACTCTGTTTACCACAAGCTTGTGATTAAGGGAAGAAGTTCACATGTGAACCTGGTGATATTGTCGACACCAAAGAAACAGGAAAGCATTTATGTTTCATGGCTTTTAAAGAAATATTCAAAAGGTAAGTGGTTTTGCTCTCAATTTAAAATGACAGTTTTCAAATGGTTGTTCAGAGTGTGTGTGAATTTAAATATCTATGAGACAGGTAATAGACATCATTGTTGGCAGCTGCATACCATACCTGTGGTACAGCTATACCTGCAGGGATACATATACAAAAAGTATTGAGCAAGTAGGCAGTGGTGATGACAATTGGCTTGATGTACAGAATTCAGTGGTAGTCCGGTCCTGACCGATTGCGGAAGGTCATTCCACCACCAAGGGGTCAGGGGGAGCAGTTCCTCGAGCCGCTTGATAAGCCAGCACCAGTGATTTGAATCTAATGTGTGCTGTGGTGAGGAGCCAGTGCAGAGAGGAGAGTAGAGCGGTGACATGGGTGAACTTAGGTTGATTGAACACCAGACATGCGGCAGCTTTCTGGACTAGTTGCAATGGCTTGATGGCAGAGGGCGGTAGGCTTGCCAGCAAGGAATTGCAGTAGTCCAGACGTGAGATCACCAGGGCCTGGACCAGGAGTTGTGTGGCCTCTTGGGTGAGGAACGATCAGATCCTCCGGATGTTGTGGAGGGAGAATCGGCAGGTCCGGGTGAGCGGAGACACTATGGAGGAAACTTTGTGGAAAGGATTTGCTTTTATTGGGAATGCATGTTTGTCATCTGTTGTCTTTATTTGTGTATATATTGTAGCGCCCGAGTAGGCGCTTTCTATGGCGTCATTGTAGAGGGGAAATACCTTTCGGCACGCTGGCTCCACCCCCGTGCCGTGTTGGGAACCCCGGTACTAATTCCACAGTTGACGTGCATAAGCGCGATTACAAAATAATAAAAAGAGCGCTCTCACACAGGTGCGTTGTTGGGAGTAGGTACGAGATTGGGTGGGTGAGAGTTGGCGAGAGAGAGAGAGAGAGAGAGAGAGAGAGAGAGAGAGAGAGAGAGAGAGAGAGAGAGAGAGCGAGAGCGAGAGAGAGAGAGAGAGAGAGTTTTGTTTGGGAGAAAAGACCACGTGTTGAAAGTTTTGTTTGTGATTATTATTTTGTGGCAATCGGACGGATTCTTTTTTGGATAAACGACAACGGATTGGACGACGATGACGACAAAGGATTTACCCGGAACGAACAATGACAACGGAATTGGATCACCGAAAGAACAACAACGAGAGCAAAAGTTTGTGGACAGCTGAACATCCCTACACGGGAGCGGCGTTTCCGCCCGCGGAATTATCCGCTGTAATTAATAAATCTCTTTTGATTTGGAACTGTCTCCATTTTTATCGTTGTACATTGATTAAGTTATCAATTATTGGCGGAGTGGAAACCCCACACCCTTGGTTGCGCTACAATATATATATATTTTTTTCTTCCCAATTTGGTAGGTTGGAATCGTCTCGCCGCGTGCTAGTAAGTGTAAGTTATCCGGCGTTAGATTTGGTGTTTAGCTTCTGCATTCGTATCCTGTTCATTGGTTGCAAGTAGCACTTAATGCTACTTTGTTATCTTAATTAGTGTTGCTGATGTCCAGTGGTTATTAGCTTCTATCGCTGCTCAGAAGTTTTATTTCAAAGCTGATTGCTACTTAGCTGTTTTCAATCGGTTTTATTATATCAGCTCGTGTCTGTAGTTGAGCGTTCCTTGAGTAGCGGAAGGAACCGGTGAGTTGTTAATTAGTTTGTATTGTTGTCAGATGGCACTCGCCACTTAGTGCCTAGCATCACTCGGCTATATTAGCAACCATAGTTGTGGATAGCGGCAGCTTTTCGCGGCAGCCTGACCTTCCTAGCCTCACCGAACGAAGACTCAGCGGACAAAGATGGAGGAGTCTACCTGCAGGAGTCAAGACTCAGTGGACAAAGACGGAGGAGTCTACCTGCAGGAGTCAAGACTCAGCGGACAAAGACGGAGGAGTCTACCTGCAGAAGTCCACCGAGGGGGGCCAACTAGGGAGTGCTCGCCGCACGGTAAGTATCATAGTTTTGTATCTCCCTGTTCTACTTCCTCTGCATCTAACACTACATGCTACCTCCCTATCCCAGTCCATGTCTCCTCTTCTAGATTGCCTAGAAGGAGAGATTCTACCCACACCCATAATCTGTCCAATCTCATCCACCCTCCTAGATCTCCCGGTGTTGACGTAGTGGTAGCAGGTGGACTATGGAACTGCCAATCCGCTGTCCGGAAGGCCGATTTCATCTCGGCCCAGGCCTCACTACTCTCCCTGCAGTTCCTGGACGCTCACGGAGACGTGGATCACTCCCCAGAACATGGCCACCCCTGCTGCTCTCTCCACGGTCTACACCTTCTCCCACACTCTATGACCCTCAGGTAGAGGTGGAGGGACAAGTATACTGATCTCCCCCCTGTGGAGATTTGGTATTGTTCCTCTTCCTCACTTCTCACCCTCCTCCTTTGAATTTCATGCTGTCATTGTCACTGTGCCAAGGAAACTGCACATCATTGTACTTTATCGCCCTCCAGGTCCACTGGGGAGTTTCCTAGATGAGATGGATGCCCTACTCAGCGCTTTCCCTGAGGATGGCACTCCCGTCTTACTCCTCGGTGACTTCAACCTGCCGCTGGAGACCTCTCAGGCCTCTGCATTCCTCCCCCTGCTTCAGTCCTTTGACTTCACCATGGCTGAATCCCCATCCACCCACAAGGCCGGTAACCAACTGGACCTGGTCTTCACCAGGAACTGCGCCTCACCCAACATTATGGTATCGCCTCTACATGTGTCTGACCATTGCTTTCTGTCTTTCTCCCTCCCCCTCCCCTCTGTGCCTAAACCATCTTAACCTGCTTCCACTGTCCTTGTCCATCGCAACCTCTGCTCTCTCTCCCCCGCTGCCCTGTCAGCTACTGTCCTATCTTCCCTTCCCCTTACTGATGCCTTCTCTCAGCTACCTGCTGAGGAAGCATCATCCACCCTACTTTCCTCTCTCTCCTCCTCCTTTGACTTACTCTGTCCTCTACCCACTAAACCTGCTCGTCTCCGCCCCCCCGCCCCCTGGCTAACCGATTCCATTCGGGCTAACCAACTGAAACTGCGAAGGGCAGAAAGGAAATGGAGAAAATCCAAATCCCCTGTAGCTCTGTCTGACTTCCACACACTCCTGGCTTCCTTCTCCTCTAACCTCTCCTCTGCTAAGTCTGCATTTTTCCTTTCTAAGATTCAATCTTCTGTTTCCAACCCACGTAAACTCTATTCTACGTTTTCCTCTCTCCTTACCCCTCCTCCTCCCCCACCCCCTCCTCTCTAACCGCCGATGACTTCTCATCCTTCTTTCATCAGAAGGTCAATGTCATTCGCAACTCCTTCCCCCCAACCTCTCCGTCACCCATCTCGCTACCTAAACCTCCCACCCCTCTGTCCTCCTTCTCGCCCCTTCCTGACTCAGACATCCTTCAACTTGTTCTCTCCCACCGTCCCACCACCTGCCCTGTTGATCCCATTCCTTCCTCCCTCTTCCAGTCCATTGCTATGGACATCCTCCCCTTTGTCTCCAATGTCATTAACTCCTCTCTTTCCTCTGGCTCTGTCCCCTCCTCCCTCAAATGCGCTCATGTTGTCCCCCTCCTCAAAAAACCCTCTCTGAATCCTGCTGTCATCTCAAACTACCGACCTGTCTCTCTCCTCCCATTCCTTTCCAAAACGTTAGAGCGGGCTGTCTATAATCAACTGTCTGCTCATCTCTTACAGAACGACCTGCTTGATCCCAACCAATCTGGGTTCAGAGCAGGCCACTCCACAGAGACTGCTCTCCTTGCGGTCACCGAGGCTCTTCACGGGGCTAAGTCCCAATCCCTTAGCTCCGTCCTCCTCCTCCTCGACCTGTCGGCAGCATTCGACACCGTGGACCACCAGATCCTGATCTCATCTCTCGTCGAGATGGGAATCTCTGGATCTGCGTTGACATGGTTTGAGTCCTACCTGACTGACCGGTCCTACCAGGTGGCGTGGAGATGATCCCTCTCCTCTCCCCACACCCTCTCTACCGGAGTCTCCGCAGTCACTTTGCTCTGTTATTTCTGCTCATGGCCCCTGATGACCTATTCTCTCTGTACACCAAGTCACTTTGCTCTGTTATTTCTGCTCATGGTTTTTCCTATCACTGTTATGATCACAGGCCCTGGTGATCTCACGTCTGGACTACTGCAATTCCTTGCTGGCAGGCCTTCCGGCCTTCCGGCCTGTGCCATCAAGCCACTGCAACTGGTCCAGAACGCTGCCACTCGCCTGGTGTTCAACCAGCCGGCCTGTTCAAGCCACCACTAGTCACCCCTCTACTCTCCTCTCTGCACTGGCTCCCCATCGCAGCACGCATCAGATTCAAGTCACTGGTGCTTGCTTTTCAAGCGGCCAGAGGTACTGCTCCCCCATACCTCCAGTCACTCATCACTCCCTACACCCTGCCCAGACCCCTCCGCTCCGCCTCCTCTGGCAAACTGACTGCCCCATCCCTCCGGGCGCCTGGCAGCTGCTCCTCGCGGTCTCGCCTCTTCTCTGTCCTGATCCCTCGCTGGTGGAACGACCTCCCGCAATCGGTCAGGACCGCGGAATCACTTACAATCTTCCGCAAGAGACTCAAAACCCACCTCTTCAGACTCCACTACCACTGAACACTGTCCATCTAGTCAATCTGTCGTCACCACTGTTTACTTGTTCTACACTATTAAAAAACAACAAAAAAACAACAACAACAACACACTAACCTTTTCTTTCCCAGTGTTACAGGTATAATACGCAGACGCCTGCAATGATGTCTATTGCTGTATTACTGCACTGATCTTGTGCGCTAACTATGATTGTTCTTACCTTGTATTAATGCACATCTTGTAAGTCGCTCTGGATAAGAGCGTCTGCTAAATGCTTAAAATGTAAAATGTAAAATGTAGCCAATTGTACTCTATTTCTAATTCCACTATCCCTTCCCTCATACTATGAGCTCACTGCTGAAACCCTGGGACCAACAGTGACAAAGGCAGTGAACCGCCTCCTCCGAGACGAAACCTGCCAAGGTGTCGACCGTAACTCTGATACACAGAGCCACTTTGCAGGCGGCGAGCTCCTGCCGGCTTCCCTCCACCCTTCCTCTGGGGCAGACAGCCAATCGCCACCCCCGAATGGGGCTCCTGGCCAGAGCTGGGCTGGTGCAGCCAGCGGCCAGGGTTTGAACCCCGGCCGCAGTGGGCAACTCACGCTCCAGATGAGTGCCTTTACCGTTACGCCACCCGTGGGCACAACTTATTTTTATATTTTTGGTTCAAATAAAAAGTGCAGTCAATGTGCCAAAACTATAGAACCTAAATCTCCCTCCCAAGAGGTAAGCCTGTCCATTAGCTGGCAACTTGTTTATGATCCACATCCAGAAACCAGGAGTAGAGGAAAGGTAGAGAGTTAAAAGAAGGTAGAAATGCTGGAACCTCACACATGGAGGGTTACCAAGATGCTCTGTATTCTAGATGAGAGGGCCAAAAGCACAGGGTTATTTTGGATGAATAACAGCATGAGGATGAGTCCCATGTCACCCTCCATGGCTTTCATGCTCTCGTCTCCTCAGGAAAGCACCTGCGCCCCCTGGAACACAGCCCAATTGGTGCTATTCCCCCCCGAAAGCAGTGAAGAACACAGGAGTGGTAACACTTCCTGGTAACACTCTATTAACAATATTTAATTAGTTATTCCGCTACACTTAGTGCCTCATACATGCTAAGATATATTTTTTGGCATATAGTTTAAAAATATGTCCTTTTATTCAAATTTCAATAGGATTGTACATATTAAATACATATGTATTATATAATAAATGCATAAATATGATTATGAATATATCCATTTAAAATACATACATTTTAATATTTATAGTTTATAAGTGACATTAATTGATATATCTAAAAATGTCATATTTGGGATTTAGTAAATATTTAGTATTTAGTAGTATTTGGATGTTATGAATATGCATATATATGGTAGACAAAATAATGGAAACACCAAACAATATATGAATATTAGTTAACTAATAAGGAGTTGGGCCACCTTTGCCTTCATAATAGCTTCTTTTAATTCAGTTTAATTAATTAACTGTTTCTAGTGGGACATTGGACCATACTTCAAGAAGGAAAGTCTCCAGTTGAAGGTGGTGCAAATCTACTTCACATTCTACATTCAAGAACTTCCCATACAATTTACATTTTAGGCATTTAGCAGTGTGGTATAATGGTTAGGGAACTGGGTTTGTAACGTTAAGGTTGCAGGTTCAATCCCCAGGTGGGACACTGCCGTTGTACCCTTGAGCAAGGTACTTAACCTGAATTGCTTCAGTTAATATCCAGCTGTATGTAAAGAAATGTAAACTGTAAGTCGCTCTGGATAAGAGCGTCTGCTAAATGCCTGTAATGTAATGTAATGTAGCAGATGCTCTTATCCAGAGCGACTTACAAAATGTGCATTAATACATGGTAAGATTAATCATAGTCCGCACCAGAGATCAGTGACATGATACAGTAATAGACATAATCGTTGGCAGCTGCAAACTGTACCTAGATACATATTACAAAATTCAGTATTGAACATGAAAGCAGTGGTGATGACAATTACTGGTAATGGAGTCTGAAGAGGTCATGAAACCACTCTTGTATACATTTAGCAGTGTGTAAGAGGTGCTATCGTTTTGGAATATGGGAACATCTTGAGGAAACAATGCACCATAGGGTGTTCTACCATGCAGAGTAATAATCGGACGCAATGACTCCTACGAGATGGCTGCCCATACCATAACAAATCCACTACCATGTTTAACACATTGGTTTGAAGGCTTCCTTTGGCTTTCTCCAAATATAAACCCATCCAGAAGTAGGCAAAAGAGCAAAAGACTCCAAAGTCCAGATTTTGTGCTCATTACACAAGGTTATGCATTGTTGCGCATTGGTCTAGGCTGCAAGCAGTTTCCAAATGGCAGCTTTGCCATAAATATCAGCTCTGTGAAGCTCATGATGTACAGTTTTGTTGACACTGGGTCATGGAGGTGTAGATTCAGTTCTGTGGACATTTTTGAGGCCGTTGTTCTGTGGTTATGGAAGGCGTCAGTCTGGGCAACGGTGGGGGAGGAAGATTGCCTGTGTTGCCACAGGACTCCTGTGGATGATTCAATTGGACTTTCCATGCCCAGATTTGGCAATCTTGCAGTTAGCAAAATTGTGAGAGTGCGAATTGTTAGCCAGGAATGCTAGTCCCAGGTGTCTAATTTATCTCTGAATGTTAATTGGTGTGGTTGTCAAGTGAATAATTCACTTGACGGATTGTGTTTGTGAGTGGGTGTGGGGGTCCCCACTGGGGCCACATATACTGAAAATGTATGCATTCACTACTGTAAGTCGCTTTGGATAAAAGCATCTGCTAAATGGTGTATATTATATTATTATTATATATATGTGTGTGAATGGCGGAGCCACGGATTGCCTCTTACATTACATTACATTACATTACAGGCATTTAGCAGACGCTCTTGTCCAGGACGACTTACATTTTACACAGTTTACATTTCTTTACATACAATCCATTTATACAGCTGGATATTAACTGAAGCAATTCAGGTTAAGTACCTTGCTCAAGGATACAACGGCAGTGTCCCACCTGGGGATTGAACCTGCAACCTTAACATTACAAGCCCAGTTCCCTAACCATTATACCACACTGCCTGCCTCATGAGTTCCACCTGAGCCAATTTGGCTTATTTAAGTGCAGGTATGTGGCTTGTGTGTGTCATATTGTGAAGTAAGTGTGAATGAGTGAGTCTTGTCAACATATGTGTGAGGAGTGTGAGTCTTGTCATGGTATGTGTGGGGTGACTGTGTAGAGTGCTTCCTGTGTGCCTGTTAATGAGAGAGAGCAGCTGAAAAGTGGTGAGAGTCTCTGTGCCTGTTTAGAGAGAGCCACTGAAATGCTGCGGAATGTGTGTGAGGTGGAGGCACCTGAAAAGTTGCGAACGTCTCTGCATGCCTGTTGATGTTGAAGTTTAACTTCGGACTGAAAAGGCGCAAAAAGTCTATGTGTGTGATACTGTTTAGTGTTTTCCGAAAGGGTTTCCATCTCGGAGGAGGCAGACTTTTATTTTGTTTGTTTTCTTTTACTATTTTCGCCAGAAAGCTTTGTGGCAAGTATGGTGAAGATTTAGTTTAGTTTTATTTATTCTGCCCTCCTGCCCTTACACTCTCGTGTCTGAGAGAGTGATTCAATGAAGATCCAGAGACCAAAAAATCCACTCCCTGTCACCTGCTGCTCTGGTCTCATCCGAGGATTGTCATGAGGCATGTGACAGTCGTTTTGGCAACTATTCTGTGGCATTCTAACCCTGTCATTGAGCTTTGACTTGCGATCACTGTTCTTCTTTCCTGATGTAGTTTTTCCTTGTTTGGCATATGCCATAATTAATTTTGACACTCTTGAAATTGACACATTAACCCATTTTGCTGTTCCTGTGACTAACACACCTGCAAATCGGCACCAACTATTTAATATACACTACCGGTCAAAAGTTTTAGAACACCACCATTTTTCCAGTTTTTACAGAAATGCAAGCAGTTCAAGTCCAGTGAATAACCTGAAATGGTACAATGGTAAGCAATAAACTGCCAGAGGTTTAAAAAAAAGCTTAGGTTACCAAAAACTGAAAAATAATGTACATTTCAGAGTTTAAAAAAGGCCCTTTTCAGGGAACAAGTAATGGGTTAACAACTTACAGCTGTTCTGCAGCAATGGAAGTAAATTAAGGCTTGGAAGTTGATGCAAACAATTCCTACAGGTGTCCCAACTTTTGTTGATTACTTACAAACCCTCTGTCTGTATAAAAGCAGTGTTGGGACAGACTGTATTACTACACCCTCTGAACCATTATTTGGACAATATTGCACTGCAGGAAGCAGTATATTGCTATCATAACGGCGAGAAAAAGGCAATTAACAAAGGAAGACCATTGTAATCCATAAAAGTGTAGGTCTTTCTGTCACACGCCACGTGACAAACCCTAGATGGGAACAGAGCAGACTGGAGACACAGAGTCTTTATTTCTCCCCCAGACATGGGGAAGAGACAGTGGGAGTAGCAGGTTAACATATACCAAACACAAACACCAAAACACAGACAAAATCTTCACCCTACTCGCCGCAAAGCTTTCGGGTAAAAACAACGAACTAAAATAACAAGCTAAAATAACTTACGGGACACCGCGCCTCTTCCTCCGGAGTTCCGGAAGACTGAAAGAAGGTTGACATTTTTGGTTCATGACGCAGGGTTATGGCATGCCGTCGAGTAGGTGAAAGGATGGTTCCTCAGTGTGTGACACCACTGTCAAACATGGAGGAGGAAGCGTGATGGTCTGGGGCTCTTTTGCTGGATCCAGCGTCAGCGACTTGCACAGAGGGACTGGCACTGTCATGGCAGATGGTGTCCGCTTTGCCAAAATGTGTCCGGGGTGATGGAATCGGAATTTTGGACTGTAGTTGCTATGCCAACATGATGAGCTCGCATTCCTGAGTGAGAAAACTCAGAAGAATGTGTCCGGGTGACATCATTTAGCTATGAATAAGCTGTACAGCTAAGTTAGCTGCCTTGCTATGAACATAATATATGAATTATAATATATAATTATATTATAATTATATAGCCAGCTAGCTACGAACATAACAATATGCATTGTCTGTTCAGCTGTACAGTTAAGTTAGCTGGCTAGCTACAAATATAATGTATGGAAGGTGGCTAGCTACGAATAACAATTGCTTGTTCAGTTGTAAAACTAGCTAGCTGGCTAGCTAGAAGGTGGCTAGCTACGAATAACAATTGCTTGCTCAGCTGTAAAACTAGCTACCTGGTTTTATTCGTAGCTAGTCACCTTCTAGCTAGCCAGCTAGCTAGTTTTACAACTAGTTGTATATGCCATTTCGCAGACATTTTTATCCAAAGTGACTTACAGTAGTGAATGCATGCATTTTTTTCAGCATATGTAGTCACAATGGGAATTGGACCCACAATCTAAGCGTTGACAGCGCCATGCTCACACAGAACCATCTCTATTTGACCTTTCAAAATCTGTTAGATCCCTCGTGTTGCTTTAATAACTCTCATATTGATTTTAAAACATCTTTTATTACAGAACATATTGGTAATTAGTATTGACATTAGTACATGCAACACGTGTAGACTGATTTAACTGCGATTCAGTTACTTCAAAATACGAGTATTTTTTCATTTGGTGTTTCCATTATTTTGTCTACCCCTTGCATATATATATATGCTCATCACACTTGACAATTGACACAAAAACATTTTGAGGGCACCCTCACATGGAGAGTTGGTTTTAATAAAATTGGTTTGAAACTGATACTGGGTTGAATGAGCGTATGGCACTGTACACCATATGACACTGTCACAATTTTTTTATTGCATATACTGGAATGGCAGGTATGCCATCAGCATACAGGTTGGTGGGGTGTCTGCACTCAGTGATACTGATAGCTGCACTCAGTGATAGCTCAGGATTAGCACCTCATTGCAACATGAATTTAATATGTACACAGGCTCCATTTTTAAAAAGTTATTTTATCACACTCATTTTCTTAATTTCTCAATAATGTATTGTCTTATTTGAAGCATTGGTTTGAAAAAGGGTGTTAGATTGATTGTTGGGCATTATGTGCATGACGTTACACTCAAGCCCTCCTGTACCCTGGACTCCCCTTGCACACCGTACATCTCCTTTGACCTCTGGCACCTTGTGATTTACAAATTAAGCACTGCCAATACCCATACAGCAGAGAGTTTAAGGGACGGCGGCTAGCGTAGCTGTCTAACGCACCCGTATCTCGGCTGGTCCGATACGAGTGTGTGCTGCCTATCAGGGAAGCGGGAAGCGGGAAATCACTGGGTGCACTTGATTAATGCCCCAGTGTACCCTGACGGTGTACCGGGTTAGGGTTGGGCTGCCCACGTGGTACATCAGATGGTAAACTCAGCTCACAAGGAAACAAGCAAGCATGTGCAGTGATGGTTACGGCTTCTTGGTTTTCATATTTTTATTTATTTATTTATTTAACCTTTATTTAACCAGGAAAGGTCCCATTGAGATTAAAAATCTATTTTACAAGGGAGTCTTGGCCAAGACAGGCAGCAGCACAAATAAAAACACAAAAAACAGAACAAACAACAAACTACAGAAAATAACAAACTCAAAAACCACAAGTATTAAAAGCACCGACATCCTAAGGACTTCATACTGGATTTGAAAACATTCAAAGAAATCAAATTAGTAAGTTTTAAAACCTTCTGCAACCCATTCCAGTCTGAAGGCGCAGAGTACATAAAAGCCCTTTTTCCGGTCTCTGTACTGACATTTGGGACAGAAAGCGTTAAAATGTCCTGAGACTGCAAGGCGTACTGTCCAGAACTTTTCTACTGAATAAATATGCACAGGTAGGATGGGAGCAGACCAATAATTGCCTTATATATAAAAGTGTACCAATGTGTGAGCCTACGGGTTGCCAGCGCAGGCCATCCTACCCGAGAGTATAACTCACAATGGTGAGTCAAGGCTCTACAATTTGTTATAAATCTGAGGGAAGCGTGGTAGGCAGTATCAATCATATGTAGAGCCTGAGAAGAGTTACGCATATATCAAATATCACCATAGTCCAGCACTGGTAAAAAATGTGGCAGCAACAAGTCTCTTTTTGGTGTTAAAAGAAAAACAACTTATTTCTCAAATAAAAACTCAATTTTAGCCTCAGTTTTTTCACCAGATACTGAACATGTGGCTTAAAAGTAAGGGAATCATCAATCAAAATACCCAAGTATTTATAGGAATTGACTGTCTCAATAACCTTTCCCTCAAGAGTGACCACTGAATGGATATTCTGTGGCCTCCTCCTGGAGTTTGAAAACAACATGAGCTTGGTTTTATCAGCATTGAGAACAAGTTTCAGTTGAGACAGGGTATTTTGAACAACATTAAAAGCACTTTGCAAATGACCAATGGCTTGAGCACATGTTGACGCACAACAGTAAATAACAGTGTCATCAGCATAAAAATGAAAATTGGCATCTGCCACATTATGACTCAGGTCATTTATATAAATGGTGAATAAAAGCAGGCCAAGCACAGAGCCCTGTGGAACACCCTTGCAGACAGGGAGAACATCAGAGCAGAGACCATCATATTTGATGCACTGAGACCTATCAGTAAGGTAGTTAGAAAACCAACCAACTGCTTGCTCTGAAAGTCCTATGTTAAAAAGCCTCCATTTAAGAATATCATGGTCAACCGTGTCAAAAGCCTTAAACAAATAAATGAAAAGAGATGCACAGTGTTGTTTTTTATCGAGTGCACTAGAAATGTCATTTACCCCCTTTAATGCTGCCGTAATGGTGCTATGATTTTTCCTAAAGCCTCATTGATATGTCAATAAGATGGCATTTGAATATAAAAAGTCCCTGAGTTGCTCACTGACTAGACCTTCAAGAATTTTGGACAGTATTGACAATTTTAAAATCGTCCTGTAGTTATTCAAAATCGTTGGGTCTCCCCCTTTTAACGGAGGGAAAACAAAAGCAGATTTCCAAATCCTTGGGATTTCCTTACTTTCCACTGTCAGGTTAAAAAGATATGTGAGAGGCTCTGCAATAAAATCGGCTGCCAATTTTAAAAAGTAGGGATCAATAACATCTGGCCCAGAAGATTTTCTTGTTGCTAAAGCTTTCAGTGCTTTATGGACTTCTTGCACAGTAAAAGGTAGAAAGCTAAAAGAAAGACCATCATTCATGGGGACATCAAGACAGGGTTTCACAGGTGCAAAACAGGAGGAATCAAACATAGAGCCAGAAGATATAAAATGTTCATTAAAACAATTCAACATCACAATTTTGTCATGAACAGCAACAGACTCCTTCATAACACAGGTAGGTAAGGCTTGAGAGGTATTACTCACAGATAGGGTTTTGATGGCTTTCCAAAATCTCTTTGGGTCATTTAGACTTTCTGTGGTGACTGACAAGTAACAGACTTGGCTTTTTTGATTAGAGAAGAGCACTTGTTTCTCAATTGTCTAAAAACAAGCCAGTCAGTGTTAGAACCCGTCGACCTTGCCTTAGCCCAAGCTGCGTTGCGCTCATGAATAACATCCGAAATATCAGTGGAAAACCAAGGGTTATCCCTCCCTTTAACTCTATATCTCCTAAAAGGGGCGTGTTTATTAATGATTTGGCAAAACCCATCATTAAAAAATGAACAGGCTGTCTCAACATCAGGGATCAGCTCAATTCTACTCAAATTAAAATGAAACAAATCATAATAAATGCTCATTAAAATGTTTAAGATTTCTCTTACAAATTAAGCTTGGTTTTGTTTTGGGGACCTTAGTGTTCCTGACGATGGCAATAACACAGTGGTCACTTATATCGTTGCAGAAAATACCAATAGCTGGAAATTTATGTGGAACATTTGTCAGAATCACATCAATTAGAGTGGACTTATCAGGGCATTTAAGATTTGGGCATGTGGGGGAGTTAATCAACTGTGTAAGGTTCATGGAATCACAAAGAGATCTTCAGATACTGGGTTAAGCCAATCCCAGTTCAGATCGCCAACTAAAATAATTTCACTGTAGTTGAGCCTAGATAAAAGTTGACTTAAGGACTGCAACGCAGTGAGTAAGGCAGAAGGAGGCCTATAGCACCCAATGACAGTTATACAGAGGCCTTTGGCAATTTCCACTTTCAAGGCAAGGAATTCTAATTGCTTGCAGATTGACTCAGACAGGACCACGCTGACATTACATTTTGATTTCACGTAGATCGCAACCCCACCACCTTTCTTTGGTCTATCAGCACGATAAATGTTGAAACCATCAATAAAAACATCCTTATCAAGTATGAATTTCGTCAGCCAGGTTTCAGAAATTACAACAATGTCAGCCCCTGTTGAATTAACCCAGATTATAACCATATCCATTTTAGGTAACAAACTGCACACATTTAGATGAATCACATTAAGACAAGACAGAGATTTAAGATCAGATGGTGTCTGCATGCACTGTAATTCAGGGCCAGGGTTTGGTTGCACATTTCCAGATATCAATAGGAGCAAGGCCGTAACCATGGAGTCAACATTGGGGGGGACCAAATCAATTTATTTATATTTTTTATATCAGCTAGGCTATATATTGGGGGGGACATTTTGAGCATATCTGAATATTGGGGGGGATGTGTCCCCCAATATATATGGTAATTTCAGCCTTGAATAGTATAACAATCAACCTCTGTTTAACAAGTTTACATGACGCCTCCTTTTTAGACAACAGAAGTAGAAGAAAGAGATTTCTCAGAGATCACTAAATGCATCGGCATTTGCACTAAAACGGTCATAGAGCGAGTGCATCCGTATGCAATATCCAGCGGGCAGTAGACATCGCAGCGACACTTCAGTGTAACAGCAGTTTATTTGTAAAGTCACCTGTAGATTTCTACTGAGGAGGAGCAGGTTGGAGCACTTATCCAATGAAGTTAGGAAATCAGGTCCGTAAATCCAGTTAATAGCCAAAATCCGTAGGCGTAATTCCAACGGGGAAGGTACGGATGAGCCCAAGATTGTTTTGTTGGTAGTTTGGAATGTAGTTCTTTAGTATGTAATCCAATACTTTCATAAATCCAACAAAATCCAACAAAATGCGGCAATCGAAGCTGTAAATTCAAAGTTTGGCTGTATGCCAGTGGATTGAGTCTACACGGTTCTCATTAAACTGCGACTATAGCAAAAAAAAGTAGTTCAGTAGGCCTAGTTCTTAATGAATTTAATGGATTATTTAGAAGATAAAAACACTTAGTAGACGCAAGAGTAGTCATTGACAAACAGACTGACATGGACAAACAAACCGACATATGCTGAAAGCATAAAAAAAAGATTTAGGTCTTTATTCTTGGAATGACAGGAATTATGTAGCCTACACATTATGTGCACTTATGTCTTGAAAATGAGAAGTGGTTTGAAAATTGGTACATTCATTCAAATTAGTTTTAGAATTCATTTCAGAATTAAATTAATTTCAGACAATTGATCAAATGACAAAATTGCATTTGCATAGTGTGCTACTTAAACATTATTTATGTAGATAAATATCTTGATTAAAGTTAAGGAAAGGAGATCTATCGTACGGCAGGTCTGTAAAGCAGGTTCAACCACAATTTATTTCCTAAAATACATTTGGCCAACATTTAACTTTTAAATAGCCTACATATAACCCTAACCCTAACCCTAAGTGCTCATTTGCTTTATGTGGATTTTTCTAATCTTTAATGAGGTATAATCAGAGAAATGTAATTTAACTTGTAAGTAGTCCACATTAGGCACAATGTATTGCTTCCAAAATGAGTAATGATAATGATAAAAAGCAAATATTCACAAATGTTTATTTAATATAATTGTTAAATAATAACAATTGGCATCATCATAATAATGTGTAACCTGCTTGTTTCTTCTGTGTCACTATTGTTTTGTATGTAATTTTCTCACCCATGGTCAAGATGGTCCTGAACCAACTGGAACAAGCACTGCTGTTCCTGGATGAAAATAAATGAAAAGTCAATAAGAGGATATTTTAGCAAAATAGCAAAACAAATGAGCATATTCTGCGGTTTCAACTCCTTGCCTGCCGAAAGATACAGACTATGGGCTCTAGTTTCATTGTGAAAGTGCAATGTGCAGATTGTAGTGTTAATTCAGGACAATGTAGTGCACCTTCAGTGTAGTTGTAAAATAAATTAGTTTAAGAAGAATTACCTGGTGTGGTGAGGGTTTGGTTTCATTATGGCCAATCAGATCATCAGATTTTTTCCCTTCTTACCTTCGCCGTAGCAAACTCTGGCTTGCAAATAGAAAGTTGTGAGACTGGCTTTCATTGCTTTCATGCTTATCATGCGGAAATACTAAACTAAACTGATGTAAATGTGCATCAGTTTAGTACTGGGAAAAGCACTGTAGTTACATACAGTACATAGAGTTACGGACTGACTGGTCAACCAAAAGCGGTATGAGCCCAGAAGTAGCACACACAATTACACCATATCAACAGGGCCGTCTCAATGGGTGGGTGGGGCCCGGGGCGGGTCAACTTATGCGGAGCCTAGCTGTTAACGCGAGGACATTATAGACTTAGCAACTGCTTAGCAACCATTGTTTATAATGGCCAACATGTCATAGGCTTAGATAGTAGCTATTATATAGGGTCTGATAACTATGAGCTAAACTTTTACAGGCTATGACATCACAGAAACCAACTTGCCATTTAGGCTATATAAATGTATTTGCGTGTGTCTGGGTGTGCTTCACAAACTTAGCCTATATATTTAATATATATTCTTTTATATACATTTTTTTAGCAAAAAAATGTAAAATGTAAGAAATTATTATTATTTAAATTAATTTTTCCCCTCTCACCACATATTGACATCAAGCTCTTTATTGTCACAATAGAACTTTCCATTGATAAAAAAAGGACATGTCTGAGCAGTATTGCTAAACAATGTGGGGAAATCAACAGCATTTTATATTAATATTGACCAGAACAAAATAGTTCATACCAGTATTTCCATTCCATTCTTATTGTTGGTGAGGACTGACACACAGATGTGTTTGGAATATCTATAACCGAACACTCTGAATGACGATGTGACAATCTGTTTATGTTCGCTCGCTAGTTATAAACTAGCTAACACTCGACACAGAAAAATGTATTTTGTGTAGGCACGTAGCGCACGGGGGGACATGTCCCGTCCACTTTTTTAAATTACGTTTTTGTCCCCCCCACTTTTTACCTAGTGTAAATTTTTTTAAGTTGTTTTGCACAAGCAAGCCCAGCCGACTCGACTGCCAGATGCGCCCCTCCCCGGCCCGCCCCCTCCTTGCATGTAGTGGGTGCGTCTTCTTGCATGTCTGCTGGAAGTATTTTCCCCAAAACCTCTCAAAAAATAGGAACTTTGCAAGCAAAACTATTTTCATTAATGGAGTCAACAGACGGTAAACAAGCAAACCCACTGTAACCCTTCGTTGATACAAGTAGAATTTACCTCAGGGTCAGATATGATATTATAGAACTGTGTGTTTGTGAATCAATCAATCAAGACACAAGACGGTTTCAATTTTATATAACTATATTGTATTTAAAAACCTAGGCGTAGAACAACAATATTTACCATCATTAAGATGACTCGAATTACCCGATACACATTAGTAAGTACAGACATGAACCTCACAACAATATTCGGCAGCGCTGCAACCCCAGTTGTGCACAACTCCCAAAGGAACAAAATAAGAAACGGGAAAACCTTTCATCGGGGCCCGTAACTGGAACAGTCCTACGTTAAAATCCCGGAAACACGTCGTGGCTTACAGTTCCCAAGTTCACCCGTTGCGGGCGATACTCTGTCGAAGATGGCTGATTTCCTCAAGATGCGGAGCGCTCTTCATTCCCGTCCAAGGGGGTGAATGGCGGGATGGTCTGCTCGAGGAGCGAAATGGCTGGATGATGCAACCTTGATGCAACGGAGCTGATATAGAAAAGGCACCGCTCAGCTCTTGCTCACAGTCAGAATACTCTGCAGACTACAAACTAATTCGGGATATGCTACAATGAAATCCCCAGTTTAGCTGCTACTGTACTATACATGTTATGTTTGAAGTTAACAACCCGTTACTCTCTTACTCACCACCTGTATGACATTTGTAATACATTTTCCGAAGTACCTCAACCTAACAAAACATTTATTACAACATTTCCGAGGTACTTCAACCTAAGTGGACATTCATTAAAAAACCCACAGTGTATCAAGAGATTACGTTTGTGTTTGGCGGCTAATGCTATCTGCACATGGCATGATAAAAACTCCGTAAACCAGCCTCTCACTCAAAGTTGCAAGTATATCCATGAATAACAATACTTCATCCTTTACTTGCGGAGAGTTTAAGTTAGCATATTAACCCAGGTCCCAATGCCTACATTTGCTTACCTGATATAGAAATGGCACTGCTCAGCTCTTGCTCACAGTCAGAATACTCTGCAGACTGCCAGCTTCGCGGGATATACTACGATGAAAACCCGCCCATGCCTGACATTTATCGTTGACCTTTTCCTTCCCGCCCTTTTACTAGGGCCGTACCAACTAAGCAGACAATTGGACCGAACCACTTCTATATAATAGGGGGGTTACATTCTCCCCTACTTAAAACAGGTCGTCCTCAACCTCTAATTGAAGGGACATAACCTGACTAATAGGATACCTGACCAAAGGTTCATCCTATACATTGCCTGAGGAGTTTGTATTGCTCCTGAAACATAAGACTCAATTCCTGCAGTATTTTAAAAAGCTGTTCTAAACCTGCACTTGACACTGATGCTGTCACACACTGGCAGCGTACATTCGATTTTCCCCCTAGATCATAAACCTCCAGTCTTTTTGGAAGACGGCGCTCCCGATGTGACCTGTGGGGCAGAATTGTCTCTTGCTCTGGAGACACAACTGCATCAGATGTCTCTCCTTCATCAACATGACTACCATGTGCACCTTCATTCCTTTCCTCTACGGACATGTCACCCTCAATGGCTCGATCACTTATGTACTCCAAAGATTCACTTTCCATAGCCACAAATTCAGGCGCATCTGGATTCAAAGATGCTGAACTATCCTCCAAGACCGTTTCCACACTGGGTCCACTGCTCTGCCTCAACACAGCCTCGTCTTCCTCCTCTGTCTCTAGAGACACTGGAAGAAACCCACACGGAAGCAAGAGATCTCTATGCAAGGTCCGCTCGCATCCCTCCCCCATCTCAGGTCTCACAACATATGTCTTCACTCAACCGCTTCACTACCAAATAAACAGTGGATTCCCATTTATCTGCAATTTTGTACTTTTTTCAAATGTTGACATTGCACACGAAAACTCTATCACCAACTTCAATAGGAGAGGCAATTATCTTACGATCCCATCTCCTTTTATTCATCAACTGTCGCTTTTCCGCCATTTGCGATGCCAGTTCGTAGGCAAACTTCAACTTTCTCTTCAAGTCTCTCACATATTGAGTGTGTTCTCTCGCTATGTCCTGCTGGACTGATTCCGAAACATATGTCAATGGGTAAACGGGGCTCCCTGCCAAACATGAGAAGAAAAGGCGATTCTCCAGTCACGTCATTCCTTGAACAATTGTAAGCGTGCACTAATGGACGGACATATTTACACCAATTCTCTTTCTTTTTGTCACTGAGAGTCCCTAACATATCTAACAAGGTTCTATTAAAACGTTCTACAGGGTTTGCTCTTGGATGATAAGACGTTGTCCTTGATTTGACCCCAGTAATCCTACACAACTCTTTTACAACCTCAGACTCAAAGTTCGCTCCTTGATCGCTGTGGATTCTCTGGGAATCCATAGTGGCTTATAAAATTCTCCCACAATACACTGGCAACAGTTTTAGCAGTCTGGTCTTTGGTGGGATAGGCTTGCGCATATTTCGTAAAATTATCCGTCAGAACTAAAATGTTCCTAGTGTCACGAGTGTCTGGTTCAATAGTAAGGTAATCAGTGCAAACAAGTTCCAATGGCTCAAACGCTTTTATGTTGACTAACTCAGCAGCCTTTTCTGTACGGGCCTTCCTCTGGACACATCGTTCACAGGTCTTACACTTATGCTCAACATCTGCTGACAATTTAGGCCAATAAAACCTAGCACGCGCCAAACTTACCGTCTTATCATAACCCATGTGACCAGTCATGAACTCCTACCAATGCTCTGGCATGATGACTCTTTGGAATGATCAACTGATTATATTGTTTCCCCTGCTGATTGCTAAACTTTGTCTTCCCTTGTCCATACGGGAGGTAGGGTCTATCATCAGCAAATCATTCAATGGCTTAACGGAGTAATGCTCAACAAATCTGCGATAATACCCACAAAACCCTAAAAATGACCTCAACTCCTTCAGGGTGCTAGGTCTCGGCCAACTCAGAATAGCTTCTACCTTCGTTGGATCAGGTTGTATGCCTTCCTCTGAGATAATGTGCCCCAAATAATTGACAGATTTTTGGAAAAGTTTGCATTTAGCGGGGGAAAGCTTTAAGCCACACTCTGAAATCCTCTGCAATACTTTCATTAAGCGTTCCTCGTGTTGTTCTTTTGTGTCTGAAAAAATTATTAAATCATCTAGAAATGCAATAACCTCTTGAAGATTTTTCCCAGCCATTACCTTCTCCATAGTGCGCTGAAAAGTAGCCGGTGAATTAGTAAGGCCTTGAGGCATCATTCTAAACTGCCAATTACCAAATGGCGTGGTAAAAGCAGTTTTGGGTCTGTCGTCTTTATCTACTTCGATTTGATAATAACCGCTTTTAAGGTCTAATACAGAAAACCACTTCGAGCCCGAGAGCAATGAAAATGTCTCCTCTATACGAGGAAGTGGATAAGCATCCCTATTTGTGACTTTGTTTAGTCACCTGTAATCCACTACCATCCTAAGTGTCCCATTCTTTTTACGGACCAACAGTATAGCGGAGGCATATGGGCTACTTGACTCTTCAATTATCCCAGTGGACAACAATTCATGAAGATGGTTTCTAAGATCTTCAAAATCTGCTGGTGAAACACGTCGTGTCCTTTCTTTAAAAGGCGACTGCTCAGTAAGTTCAATTTTGTGTGACACACCAGGAATGTGTCCAACATCCAAGTCATGAGAAGAAAACGCCTGCTTCGCCTCCCCGATAAGTCTAGACACCATATGCTCTTTAAAGGCCTCAGGCACTGGGGAGCCTGCCATCATTGCATTAAAATACACTGACTCTAACTCCCTTCCTTTCACAGGCGTGTTTATGTGCACAGTAGTGGCAGGATCTTTGTTTAGAGAAAGCTCACCTTGGGCTGGATCCTTGCAGCCTAACGCTCTCACCCAAGTTACCTCCATGCACTCAGCTACAATGCGCTTTGGTTGAAGTGTAATCTCATGTCCCGAGATATTCTGAACAATTAAGTTTAACTTTTTGATGGGACCTGGGTGTCACCTGTAATAGTTGATTATACACCACTAAACCTCCTGGGCAAGAATACGTTTCAGGTTCAGTTAGTAGTGCTTGGAAACCCTTTGTATTGGCCGAAATGTGAAAAATTCCCTTTAATTCTTTCACTTCATTACTAGCAAGAGTAATAGGTGACTGAGATTGGAGCCTGACTTACATTGCGTTTACATTGCCTTGATAATTGCTTTGCCTCGCAACATAACTAGAATAAGCCACCACCCACTCAGGTTGCATATGTAGCTGCTGCCAGTCTCTACCACCACTCTTTTCTTGACAATCCTTCACAAGAATTTTCAGTACATTCATCCCCACCAGAAATGGCATATTACTATTGTAAGGTTGATCTGGGCAGATAAGAACTAGCACATTAAACTTGGATCCTGTACCACACGTGTTCATCGGAAACCGTAATTCAACTTCAACATAGCCCAAATAGGGGACTACTTGCCTGCTGCACCCTCAATATGTAACCGCTCATTAACAGAATACAATTCCCTGTGGCCTAAGTTCTGACGATAAAATGACTCTGATAAGCAGGTAACCTGAGACCCTGTGTCTATTAAGCATTTACACTGAACACCATCCAAATAAGCTAACCCCTCCCAGGAATCTCCCACCAGCCCTGCAGGGATTGCTTCAGATGCATTTGGCTCAGAACTATGATTCCGCAGGGAAGCCGAGAATGATTGGACATTTTGCATATCGCGAGCCCCTGTCTGTCCTTCAACAGAGGCTCTTAGTTGTTTAACGACTGCTGAAGAGGACCCAAGTGGCTGTGATGGCAACATTTTACTGTTATGGCGGGCAATCAGTTTCTGTTGCACTAATGCAGCATCTACAGGGTTTGAGCAGCGTTGCATGTGATGCTCATCATGACCACACTGATAACAGAACCCCTTTTGTCCCCGAGAAACCTCATTGTAGGATCACAAATTATTCCCTTTCGCCTTACCCTTGAAGAATACCCTGTCAGACCTTGGACCTCCTTCACCATTAGCCTTGAGTCTAGCTAACTCTCTTTCCAAACTTTCCACTTTGTCTGACAGTGAATTCTACGGGGAGGAAATATGCGTTGCCTTACTTAAAATCAACGGATCAGCGGCAACATGCACACTGCTATGAGCTTTCAAAGGACCGTTCCCTAGATTAAATTTCTTTCTACTTTCTTTGGACTCCCTCTCCGCCTCAAACCTCATCATAAACAAAAGCTCAGAGTATGTCACCGGCTGTCCGCGTGCTTCCGCCATGTAATCTCTCAGTTTCAGTTGGGTTATTAAGGAATTGTCCCAGCAACCACGCACAAACTGCTTTAACAACTGCAGGTCCGGGTTTCCTGTAGTGAGCCCTTTGCGTTCCACTACTCTCTGCATGAGTGTGTGAAGGCGATGTAAGTAACCTGAGCATTTCTCTCCGCTATTCTGATGAGTCTCAATAAACTGGGTGTATAATTCTTCACCATTGACCACACTACCATAGGCCTTTTCCAATACTATGAAATAAGCTTGTGCATCTGCAACATCACCAGCATATAATGCTGTGTTGAGAGCAGGGGGAAGAAGACTGTCTAAAATGTTACGCCGTTTATCATTTTCAGATAGCTCAGGGTCATTCATCACCTGTCTAGCCTGCACTCTCCAGGTTTCAAAATCTCCTTCCGTGTTGGGTTTCGGGGCTAAACCTGAGAATGTACACACTCGATGAGATTTGTGATATGTGAAGGTCTGCTTATCGTGTTTAACCACGTGCTCCACAATAACCCGCTTAACCTCTTCAGGAATGCTACTATAAACCTTATGGGGCATGTTTGGACTATTACCCCCAGTAGACTGATCCAAATCAAAAGTAACTCTGGGAAGTGGTGTGGAGGTGGCTAACAACTCTTGGGCCCCACTCATCCCAGCTAGACGCGCCACCGCCTGTTTACTTATCTCTATAACATCACCCTGGTGGGCAGCAGCTGCTTTATTCATATTCTCCTGAGCTTCTCTTACCATCTCCTGAATAACATCAGTGAAAAACTGATCCGAGACAGCTTCAGGAGGTATGGGTAATGGTTCATCATACTTGTTAATGGGAACTACATTCCAGTACTGACCAGAATGTGGGTCAACATGGTCGGAGTCTAGTAGCAAGACTGTTTCTTTATCCGCAAATTCACAAAGGATTCCCGATGGGATAACCACATCAATCGGTTCAAATTTAGTTACCTTGCCAAGTAATTGAAAAGCCTCTGATAGGTCATTATGGTTTGTCTGTGGATTGACATTCTTTAAGATAACTGAACATTCGCTGTCAAATTTATATTGCTTGCATAACTCCATGTATATTGTATTTAAAAACCTAGGCATATTAGAATATTTACCATCATTAAGATGACTTTAATTACCCGATACATATTAGTAAGTACAGACATGAACCTCACAACAATATTCGGCAGCGCTGCAACCCCAGTTGTGTACAACTCCCAAAGGAACAAAATAATAAATGGGAAAACCTTTCGTCGGGGCCCGTAACTGGAACAGTCCTACGTTAAAATCCCGGAAACACGTCGTGGCTTACAGTTCCCAAGTTCACCCATTGCGGGCGATACTCTGCCGAAGATGGCTGGTTTCCTGAGGATGCGGAGCGCTCTTCATTCCCATCCAAGGGGGTGAATGGCGGGATGGTCTGCTCGAGGAGCGAAATGGCTGGATGATGCAACCTTGATGCAACGGAGCTGATATAGAAAAGGCACCGCTCAGCTCTTGCTCAGTCAGAATACTCTGCAGACTACCAACTAATTCGGGATATGCTACAATGAAATCCACAGTTTAGCTGCTACTGTACTATACATGTTATGTTTGAAGTTAACAACCCGTTACTCTCTTACTCACCACCTGTATGACATTTGTAATACACTTTCCGAAGTACCTCAACCTAACTAAACATTTATTACTTCAACCTAAGTGGACATTCATTAAAAAACCCACAGTGTATCAAGAGATTACGTTTGTGTTTGGCGGCTAATGCTATCTGCACATGGCATGATAAAAACTCAGCCGTAAACCAGCCTCTCACTCAAAGTTGCAAGTATATCCATGAATAACAATACTTCATCCTTTACTTGCGGAGAGTTTAAGTTAGCATATTAACCCAGGTCCCAATGCCTACACTTGCTTACCTGATATAGAAAAGGCACCACTCAGCTCTTGCTCACAGTCAGAATACTCTGCAGACTGCCAGCTTCGCGGGATATACTACGATGAAAACCCGCCCACCTTTATCGTTGACCTTTTCCTTCCCGCCCTTTTACTAGGGCTGTACCAACTAAGCAGACAATTGGACCGAACCACTTCTATATAATAGGGGGGTTACACCACCACCCACCCAATTGGTCATTGCGGTCATTATGCTGTGAAGTTCGGATTCATTTGCATGAAGTTAAAACATTTTTAACTTACGTGACACACCACTGGATGCAGTAAAGTTCAAAATGAAAAGGCAGCTTGATTTGCTGTCCTTTTTTGGATCCCCAAAAATAAGTAAAGATTATGATGATGTGAGTAATAATACAGTAGCCTACTGATCGGTTTTACTCATAATCAGAGTGACAACTAGCCCCAGTCTGTAGCCTATAAGGTCAGGTGCATTTGGGACAGATAACTAGCTAACTAACTAGCTAGCTCAGTTAGTATATTAATGCATTTTTAATATTTTTAAACACCCTACTATAGTTGCATTCCTCCAGAAATCAAGTTTTTGTTGTGCCCAATCAGTTTGACAGCCTGTGCGAACACGCCAAATTCAATTTCGTTTTAAATATACTGAGGCCTTAAGTCTATCTTCATCCTTCATGAAACATATTGTCCCTGTCGAAAGAAAACCTTGTGTCTCCAAAATGGAAACTTCCCCATTTTAATATTTATGAACATAAAATTTAAAAAACTCATTGTGTACTAAAAACCAAAATCAGGTAAATCCATCCATCCATCCATTTTAATTCCTGGTCATTTATGAACAGGAATAAAATTGCCAATCCAAAACCATTCACTCATACCTACGGGCAATTTATTCAATTAAACGCATGTCTTTGACTGTGGGAGAAATTTGTCAGAGGAAAACATCATGCAAACTCAAATTTGATAAAATAGCGACAGCGTTCCAACCACCTGCCGCCAGAGTAACGTCATAACTCAAATTTGATAAAATAGTTGTTAAACTGGTGTTTTCTTGGTGGTTTTCCACACATGGTTCTGTGTGGCTCAGTAGGTAGAGCACAGCGTTGGCAACTATTAGGTTGTGGGTTCAGTTCCCACTGGGACCACATATACTGAAAAATGTATACATTCACTACTGTAAGTCGCTTTGGATAAAAGCGTCTGCTAAATGGCGTATATTATTATTATTATTTATTATTATTTTTCTTACATCAAACTGTGGAGACTGTGTTTTTAACTGTATGAATTCCAATGGACCGCATCTGTCTATTACATTTTAGGCATTTAGCAGACGCTCTTACCCAGAGCGACTTACACAGTTTACATTTCTTTACATACAATCCATTTATACAGCTGGATATTTTACTGGAGCAATTCAGGTTAAGTACCTTGCTCAAGGGTACAACAGCAGTGCCCCACCTGGGAATTGAGCCTGCAACCTCTGAGTTACAAGCCCAGCTCCCTCACCATTACACTAAACTGCCAGACCTAGCATGTATTCTGATCTCTGCATTAATTTTGCACCATTTGACAAACTAAAATAACAATTATGTCAGTAAAAGGGTTTGGCTAAATGTTTATTGAAGTATAGTGGAGATCAGACATGATTTTAGCAATTATTTTCAACATCACAACATCGTTTTTCATTTAGCTGCATTCTCACCTGATCTACTTGCCTTGCAAATGCGCACATCGTAATCTCCAGCCCTGCCATTGATTTCAACTTATTAACAAGTACAGTATTTATACTATAATAAATTAATACTCTAATAAATTAATGATTTTTTCATAAACATTTCAAAATTCTTATAAAACATTGATGAACTTATACCACTGAAATTATAAAGCAGTTGTGTGGCCATTACATGTGAAAAAAACTAACTTTGTGTAAAGATGATCAAAACAATACAAAGGTGCATTTGGTGCCTACAGTGTTTAAAACACCCATGTTTGTTGCAGTGGTGGGTTCCACATGTCAGATTTTTAATTCAAACTCAAGCATCTCCAAGTACTGGGAATTACATGCATTAGAAATAATCCATAACCCTCTTTAATTAATGAACTATCCGTTACTCGGGTATTCAAGTCCAATTTAAAATGTCTGATCATTTTTGTGCATGCTTTCCAGACACTCCACACAGTCCCACAAATACCTCTTATCTCGCTCAAATATAACTGTTAACGACTGCTGATTGCCAACCAGGGAACTTAATGCACCATTCCATACACACACACACACACACACACACACACACACACACACACACACACACACACACACACACACACACACACACACACACACACACACACACACAGAAGATGTACAGTAAGAAAAGAAGATCAGTGTTCAGTGTTCAAGAAAAGTTTATTCCATGTTTTCCTTGTTCGGTCCGTGTTCACCTGTTTCCAGTCCCATTGTATTATTGTTTTACCTGGTGTTTAGTTAAGCTTTAATTTCCATTGTTTTCCTTGAATTATCCATCCATCCATCCATCCATCCATCCATTATCTAAGCCGCTTATTCCTGGTTTCGGGGGGCAGTCCCAGCATGCGTTCCGGGCGAGAGGCAGGAATACACCCTGACATTATTCGCAGGGCACACACACCATTTTCATACCTACGGGCAATTTTCTCCAATTAGCCTTATGTCTTTGATGTGGGAGGAAACCGGAGTACCCGGAGGAAACCCACGCGGACACGGGAGAACATGTTAAGCTGTTAATTTGAGGCGACAGATTGTCTCCTCATTGAATTATCATTTTCACTTATTCCTTATGTGTCTGATTGCAGTCAGCTGCATTCGTGTTAATTCCTGATTGTTTCTTGTTATGTCTAAATGTATATAAACTGTGCGTTTTCCCATGTTCGTTACCAGATTGTCTTGTGCTTTGCTTATGCCTACACAACTCTCCAGCGGTTTTCGCTGTTTACCCGTGTTTTGTTTGATTGCGGTTTTGTTTGATCGTGTTTTTGTTTGTGCTCCTGTGTTCATCTGTATCGCAATCTCGTTCCCGACCCACCTGTTCGTGCTCCTTGTGGTTCCAGTCCCGCTCCTCTCTGTGTTCCCTGGACTGATTTCCCGTTATTGACCTCCGCCTGCCCATTGACCACGTCTTGCCTGCCTTTGACACACCTGAAGCCCTCTATCTTATGGAGTCTCCCCATGCTCCAGCGGTGCTTGGCGGACCCTGGCTGGCGACCCACAATCCCAGTATTGACTGGACGACTGGACACATCCGGGAATGGAGCCCTTTCTGTCAGAAGTCATGCCTACGTCCCGCGGCCACCCCTGGAGACTCCACGCCCGTGGCTAGAGAGATCCCGGTCGACCTGTCACTTGTGCCCTCCAAATATTACGACCTCGGTCAGGCTTTCAGCAAGTCCCATGCCTGCACGTTACCACCTCATCGTGCCTACGACTGCCCTATCGACCTACTTCCTGGTTCGACTCCTTCCAGAGGCCACCTATACTCATTGTCTGTCCCAGAGAACAAAGCCATGGAGGAATACATCTCCACATCATTATCGTCCGGAATCATCCACCCTTCGTCATCCCCTGCTGGCGCTGGGTTCTTTTTTGTTAAGAAGAGGGATGGAACCCTGCATTCCTGTATTGATTACCGGGGTCTCAATGCCATCACTGTGAAGAACCGCTACCCACTCCCATTAATCTCATCGGCATTCGACAATCTCCAGGAGGGGAAATTCTTTACCAAATTAGATCTCCGCAACGCCTACCACCTGGTCCGGATTCGGGAGGGGGACGAATGGAAGACCGCTTTCAACACCCACACTGGCCATTATGAGTACCTAGCCATGCCATTCGGACTCACCAACGCCCCTGCCATCTTCCAGGGATTAGTGAACGATGTACTCCGGGACATGTTGTCCTGGTTCGTTTATGTCTACTGTGACATCATGAGAGGTTTCCCTGGGCAGGGTAGTGTGGGGCAGTGCAATACCACTGAAAAAACAGGCAAAACGCAGACGGTTCAAACATAAAGTCAAGATTTATTTATCCGCAGGGTATGAACGGGTAACTTTTCTTCCAAACCATAATCCAGAATCCAACTTAAACATTCCAAAAGGAAAAAGGTTCTTCCAAAACTCAAAACATTCAAAAATTGTCTCAACATAAAATGTCAATGTTCATCCTGCAAAAGTCTTCTTCCATTAAACAGTTCTTAAATCAAAAGGGTACTTTCCTTGCTTTGTTTGTCCAGCTCCTTCCAGCCATGTGCTCTGTCCCTCTGCTCCTCTCTCTCTCTCTCTTTGTCCTGCGTGTGTGCTCTCTATACTTGCCTTGATTAGGTGGCCCAAGCACCTACACCTGTTGGAGTCGTGTTGCATTGTGGGAACTGTAGTGTGTAGAACGGCGGCCATTTTGTGAAGTGTCCACCAATCAGTATGGGAATGTAGCACTCCTCTACTACACGTCCCCTTGTGATGCCACACTACCTTGATGACATTCTTATTTTTTCAAAAACCATCGAGGAACACGTACAGCATGTATGCCGAGTTATCCAGAGACTACTTGAAAATCAATTGTTTATTAAGGCCGAAAAATGCAAATTCCATAAAGATTCTGTTCAGTTTTTAGGTTTTATTATGTCCTGAGGCCATCTGGAGATAGACCCTGCCAAGGTGCAGGTGGTACAGGAATGGCCCGTACCCACTGATCGCAAACAACTTCAACGTTTCCTTGGGTTTGCGAACTTTTACCGAAGTTTTTCCTGTCCCGACCACTCTTTGGATGCCTGTATTGCCCTGATTGCTCCTGTTTGACCATTGCCTGTTTTTTACGCAATAAAGGACATTATTGCATTTCTGGGTCCGCGCCTGGTTTTCCTACTCCGTTCCTGACAAGAACATCACATCAGGGATCATTAGAAGTATATGCACTGAGCCTTACCCTTGTGCTCTTTGTATTCATAAATTAGTTTTTTTCCTGTTAATAATATTGTTTTTTTAGTTTTTTGATATTCATATATAGTACAAGCCATTAGATATCATGACAGTATGGTGTAACTATTTTAATTATAGGCTTTCTTTGGTAGCCTAGTTTTCAGATTTCACTGGCCATCGCCGACGTTGGTCCCCCCCACATATCAGACCAAATTGGCACCCCTGTGTAGGCATATACAAAAATCACGAACAACACTGTGAGAACAGTGAGAGTTAAAATGTATTATTTATTATTATTTGTTATGCGCCTTTCAAGAAACCCAAGGTCGCAGTACAGTGGGAGGAGTTGATCAAAGTTACATAAAACATATACTACCGGTCAAAAGTTTTAGAACACCCCCATTGAAATTTAAGCAATTCAAATCCAGTTCAGCATTTAATACGGTACAGCCGCATCTATTAATTAAGAAGCTGAATGACCTTAATGTCCACTCTCTCATTATTAGATGGTACTACTCGTTTTTAACCAATCGTAAACAACAGGTCAGTGTTAATGGTACTCTCTCAGAACCTATAACCTTGAGTACGGGAGCCCCCCAGGGTTGTGTCAGTTCACCTGTCCTTTTCACCCTATACACTAACAAGTATAGAAGCTATTATCCGAACAATCACATCATTAAATTCTCAGATGATACTACCATCTTAGCTTTAATGAAAAAGGATAGCAATCTATCTGACTATTATTCAGAGATACAAAGGTTTGTAAAATGGTGTAATAACAACCACCTTGTCTTGAATGTTATAAAGACAGAGGAGATGGTGTTTGACCCCTGGGGTGTTGGCAACCACAGGCCTGTGGTCATCCATGATGAAACCATCCCACAGGTCTCCTCTTACAAATACCTTGGTGTTTTTATTGACAACTCATTAACCTGGAACACCCATGTCGACAGTCTCTGTAGCAGATTACAACAACGACTGCACTTCCTGTGTCGACTTAGAGTTCATGGTGTTGATCAAAACTGTATGTTAGTCTTTTATCAGGCAGTTTTAGAGAGCCTTCACAGATATGGCATCACAGCTTGGTTTGGTAATCTCTCCGTGCAACTAAAGTCCAAACTAGTCTGATTGATGCAGACTGCATGGAAGATTATAGGGGTAAAACAGCACCCATCCTTGCAGTCTACTTATGAACAGGCTACCCTAAGGCAAGCCAATAGGATAGTTACTGACCCATCCCATGTTCTACACGCTGAGTATCAGCTACTGCCCTCTGGGAGGAGGTTCAGAGTCCCTCGTTGCAGATTAAATAGATTTAAAAATTCATTTATCCCTGTGTCAATAAAACTTTTAAATAGCTTTTAAAACTTTTAAACAGAGGCCAGGATGGACACTGGAGGATTGTGTTGTTTTATTAAAGGGATTTATGCAGATCTTTGTGTGTTTTTTGTATGTGGAATGACCAGCAGGTCATTTTTGTATGTTTTTTGTATGTGGAATGTCTGTCTTTTTATGGCTGCAGCATGGGTGAAAGCCCAAGCCAAATTTTCCACTTTGTGGGACAATAAAGTTAATCTTGAATCTTGAATCTTGAATAACCTGAAATGGTACAAAGGTAAGCGGTCTGGCAAGAGGTCTGGCAAACCCAAAGCCACAACAAAATCATAAGACAAGTTTCTGAGAGTCAACAGCTTGTGTGATAGGCGGCTCACAGGGCAGCAGCTTCAAGCACAGCTTAACACTGGTCGAAGTAAGGCAGTCTCAGTTTCAACTGTGAAGAGAAGACTTTGAGCTGCAGGTTTGACAGGTCGAGTGGCAGTAAGAAATCCATTGCTAAGATAGTAAAATAAGAAAAAGAGGCTTGCCTGTGCCATGAAGCACTGCCAATGGACTACTGAAGACTGGAAGAAGGTCTTATGGACCGATGAATCAAAATTTGAAATCTTGAAATTTTAAAAGGTTTTTGTATGCCGTCAAATAGGCGAAAGGATGGTTCCTCAGTGTGTGACACCAACTCAAACATGGAGGAGGAAGCGTGATGGTCTGGGGCTCTTTTGCTAGATCCAGAGTCGGCGACTTGCACAGAGTGACTGTTAACCCACGTTAATCCATTACTTGTTCCCTGAAAAGGGCCTTTTTTTTAATAGCTCAGAAGTTTCCATTATTTTTCCATTTTTGGTAACCGAAACAGTTTTTTTTAACCTCTGGCAGTTTACCGCTTACCATTTCAGGTTATTCACTGGATTTGAATTACTTAAATTCCAGTAAAACTGGAAAATTGGGGTGTTCTAAAACTTTTAACCGGTAGTGTACATTTAAGCCAATAAAAGCAACAGGAGACACACGCTAAGATGACAACAGACAACAATAAAAACACGAAAGTATAAAACACAACTACAGTATATAAAAAAAAGAAAAAACAGGAAGAGAGAATGTAATGTGTGTGTATGTATGTGTGTGTGTGTGTGCGTGCATGCGTGCAGGGACGCCTGTATGCGTGTGTATGCGTATGTGCATGAGTGCGCGCGTATGCAGATGCAGTGCAAGTGTGTATGGATGAAAGCGCTAGTTGTGAGTGTGCAAGTGGGGAGGACTTAGTTCTGAGTGTTGGAGTAAATGATGGGGGGAGTGATGGGGGGACAGAGGGCTATGACTATGCAAATCTGAACAGGTGTGTTTTGAGCTGACGTTTGATGGTGCAGAGTCCAACAGTTTTAGATAGGGAAGGAGAGTGTTCCATAGGTGGAGGCAAGTGGCTGAAGGAGCTTGCTCCCATAGACGAGAGGTGGGCATCGGGGGTAAGAAGGAGGCCGGTAGAGGTACAGCGTAGTGATCTGGTGGGGGTGTAGTTCTGTAGAAGTTCGGAGAGGTAGGCGGTATAGTGCCTAGAAAGTGAGGAGGAGGATCTTGAAGTCAATGCGGTGATTTATTAGGAGCCAGTGGAGATTGTGGAGGATAGGGGTGATGCATTGCACCCTGGGAGCGTGTTATTATGCGAGCAGCAGAGTTTTGGACCAGTTTATTAAGGAGTTTGTTGGGGATACCCGGAAGGAAAGCATTGCAGTAAACCAAATGGGAGGTGACAAGGGCGTGCATGAGTGTTTCAGTGTTTAACTGGGATAGTGAGGGGCGGAGTCTAGAGATGTTTCGGAGGTGGAAGTAGGCAGTGTGTGTGACCGATTTAATGTGGTGTTCAAAGGAGAGGGTGTTGTCAAGAATGACACAGAGGCTTTTGACTTGGGAGGAGGTAGGGATGGCAGTGTTGTTGATGGTGAGGGTAAAATCAGCAGATTTGGAGAGTGATGCTTTTGTGCCAATGAGGAGAACTTCTGCTTTATTGCTATTGAGTTTGAGGAGGTTTTAAGTCATCCAATTCTTGATGTCTTGGAGGCAGAGGGTGAGTGAAGAGGGTGGAGAAGTGGCAGAGGGCTTGGTGGAGATGAAGAGCTGGGTGTCATCAGCGTAACAGTGAAAATGGATTCCATAGTGTCTCATTATACGGCCGAGCGGGAGCAGGTAGATGATGAAGAGGAGGGGACCCCATGGGAAACCGGGACATGGGTTGATTGGTGGTTCTTGAGGGAGATTAACTGTTTTCGGTCAGATAGGTAGGAGGTGAGCCAGCGGTGAGCCATGAGATTCCGATGGATGATAGGCATTGCAGGAGGAGCTTGAGGGAAATAGTGTCAAACATTGCACTGAGGTGGAGGAGTATGAGGGCTGAGAGGAGTCCAGAGTCAACTGCGTAGAGGAGGCCATTTGTGTTTCCGCTGTTTCGGTGCTGTATGTGCTGTGGAAACCAGATTGGAATGGTTCTAGGAGGTTGTTTGTGTCCAGGTGGGCCTTGAGCTGGGTGGCGACTACTCGTTCAAGGATTTTTGAGATGAAGGGGAGATTTGAAATGGGTTGGAAGTTGTTAGGGTCAGCACTGGGTTTTTTGAGAATGGGGGTAACAGCAGCAATCTTGAGGGCAGGGGGTACACAGCCAGAGGAGAGTGAAGAATTGTCGATATTGGCAATAAGAAGCAAGAGTGAGGATAAGCAGGCTTTGACAAAGTTGGTTGGGAAAGGATTGAGCAGCGAGGTGGAGGTTTTGGACTTGGAGATTGACATGTGTTGAGTCAATCTGGCACAAAGGCTGAGAGTGTGCTTCAGACTTTGTGGGGTGTGTGGATTCAGTGTGGCAGGGGAGGGTTGCAGGAGGATGTGAGCTGTTGGTGAATGGACTCAATTTTTGATTTAAAGAAGGAGAGAAACTGGCTGTAGAATCTTGTTGATGGTGGAAAATAGCAGCTTTTGATCCCCTCTCCCAGTGTTTATGACATGTGAGTAATGGGAGGCGTGGGCATAGGATAGAGCATCTTTGTAGATGGTGAGATGGTTTGTGCAGGGTTGGGAGTGAATGGTGAGACCATTTTTTTTGGAGAGGCGTTCCAGGTGGCATCCAGTGTCCAGTTGTTTTCATGAGGCGGAATTTGGGGGTGTATCAGGGGGCACTGAGGGTGATGGAAACAGTTCGTGATTTGCCACAATGGCATCAAGTGAGGCAGAGAGGGAATTATTGTAGTGGGAAACCAGATCCGCGGGGGAAGATTTGGGGGGTGGGGGTGAATTAATTAATCAAGGTCATGAGGCCAACAGATTGAACATTTTCCAGGTTTTGTGATGTCATGGTGTGTGGCTTTTTGACCACATGAGTGGACAGTGGGGTTGGATGATTGGTGACCAGTGGAGCAGACTAGATCAAGTGTATGGCCTTTGCTGTGTGTTGGGAAGTTGACTTGTTGTTTGATATCAATTATGGAGGAGGGACAGAAAATCAGATGCAAGTGAACAGTTTTGTGAATCAACATCGATGTTGTAGTCACCAGAGAGCAGTACATGGGGGGACAGAGAACAGACAGAGGTGTGGTGTGTGGAGAAGTCGGAAAGGAATGCAAAGCATGGTTTAGGAGGGTGGTACAATGTGTCCAGTATATAGGGTTCAGAACTGCCACAATATTTTACAGCAGGTGATTAAAAAGAGGTTGTCAGTTTTATGGGTTTAATCTTGAGGTCTGATCGGGAGATGAGGGCTATCCCATCACCATGGCTGGTGGAACTGGGTTGGCAGAGGTGGGAGAAGTTAGCTGGGGTTGCAAGGTTTAACTGGGAAAAGTAATTCGGTGATTGTCATGTTTCAACTAGGCACAGTATGTCCAAGTGGTTGTCGCAGATGAGTTCATTGATAAGGAGAGCTTTGTTATTGAGGGACCTGATTTTGAATAGCGCAGTTTTGAGAGAGAGAGTTTTGGCAGGACTCTGGAGGGGGATTGGGGGAATAGAGTGCAGCAGACCGGGGTTGGCGCCTTTAATGATAGTGGGTCGAGCAGAATGACGATTTGACCATAACGTGTTTATTTTGCCGATAGCCAATGGATAGGCTGGTGAGTTCAATCCACAACGGGAACCGAGGTGGATGTAGCGATGATGGTGAAGGCGAAGCGAGCACGCGAAAGAAAAAGCAGCAGAAACAGTTTCACAAACACAAAATATAGCTTGCATAATCTATTAGTTTTATAGGCTATAAACTGTTAAATTTATGGATAATTCGCTTCTAAACATTCACTGAAATATCCAATAGCTAGACATAATGTAGAAACATAATGCATACCTCATTAGCCACGTTAACTCAAGGGGATAAGAAAACGAAACGTAAGCTTTACGAGTCTTCACTTAATTCCAATCTTCGCGAACATTAATAAACATTAACGTAACTTAAAACATCATCCTCCATTGATCTTGATAAGTGCTCTGCTTCTCGTAGTAATGCGTAGAGTGTGACAAACCAAATGCCCGGACCTCACGGTAACACAAGAATATTGGTTCCGCTATAGAAATAATAGACAGGTCCTTTTAGACATACAGTATGTTCTTAATTACAACTACGTTAATTAATGAAATATTCTTTATTAAAATGTATATTATTCTTATATTTAACTCAAAATTATTAAATTAACTTAAACTGTATAACTGACTCTGATGGCAGCTACACTCCCACCAAATCACTGGTGATTTCTCTAATAAACTTGAGCGTAGGATTCAAATAAGAATATTTTACGAGACCTGCCGCACGGACAGGTAGCGAGACAGCGAGGCTGCATTACTCAGCTTCCATCAAGGTAACAGTCTTGTGGATAGGCCTCTCCAGGTAGGCTGGCTTGGTGAGTCGCTTTCCTTGGTTATCTGAGTCACATCCATCTTCACCAGGGTACACTTTAGTGACCTTGGCCAGCTTCCATTCATTTCATGGTGCAGGGTCGTTTTGTACAATCACTATATTGTTGATCTTTGCGTTTCTGCGTGTCTTGTGCCATTTTTCTCTCTGTTGCAAATTTAACAGGTACTCTTTCTTCCATCTAGACCAGAAATCGTTAGCTAAATGTTGCACTCTACGCCATCTTTTGTGAAGATAAAGATCTTCCTTCACAAACTCTCCAGGTGGTGGCAAGACTATTGAAGACTTAATTATCAGGATGAGATTGGGCGTAAGAGGCTGTGGCCCAGCTGGATCATTGAGTACATTTACATTACATTACATTTCAAGCATTTAGCAGACGCTCTTATCCAGAGCGACTTACAAGATGTGCATAAATACATGGTAGGAACAATCATAGTTCACACAGGAGATCAGTGCAGTAATACAGCGATAGACATCATTGCAGGCAGCTGCGTACCATACCTGTAACACTGGGAAAGAAAAGTGGAGTAAGCAGGGGTATATAGTGTTGAGCAAGTAGGCAGTGGTGATGACAATTAGCTAGATGTACAGAATTCAGTGGTAGTGGAGTCTGAAAAGGTGGGTTTTGAGTCTCTTGCGGAAGATTGCAAGTGATTCTGCGGTCATGACCGATTGCAGAAGGTCATTCCACCAGCGAGTGGTCAGGACAGAGAAGAGACGAGACCGCGAATACCTGCAGTACTTCAACATTGCCACAAGGAAACGTGCATACGCCAAGTTGGAACCTGACGTGGAGCTGAGTACTTTTCCACGTCAAAGACCGTTTTTATAAATCTGAACTTTGGCGTGGATTTGAGTGTATGCACGTTCTAAGATCAAATCTGTGCGTAAGCATGTTTTATAAATGAGGCCCCTGGACAGTAGTGTGATTGCTAGGTTTGGTCTTTGCAAACAGAGTATTTCTCACCCCCCACCCAGTTTGGTAGTTTCGTGGTTGGCGATAAAGACGTTTGCTTCAGCATGAGTTGGGCAGCGCAATGGGGAGTGTGTCAATAAAAACATTAGGGGATGTGCAAGTTTTGTGTGTGATAATTTGTTCATGTTTACGTCCACCCAGACCACCTCTTAACCCTTGTAGAGTTAATATAAAAGGGTATGGTGTTATGTTAGGGTCCGCCGTAACCCATTTCAAGTTAAAAATTATATAATAACTACCATCTAGTTTTGTTTTGGAACAAGGCTTCATGATATCCTCCACAACAGCTATATAAACACTACAAAACTGATTTTGACCATTTTAGACAATTCTGAAGGTCAAAGTGTATGCTTTGGTGTTCGGGTCCGGGAAGACCCAGCAGTGCACAGTAAGTGTGCTGTTAAAGGTCTGCTGTTTACGATTGCCATGACTTCATAAAGGTAAGTTCGCAAAGATGAACTATCAAGTCTTCGGGATGACTGATCCAGAATGGATGTCAACACACTACTTATTGTCCTGATTTGCCTTTCCCAGGCTCCACCTATATAGCTCACACCCTGCTGGCCTTATCCTTGGTTGTTATCTCCCTCTTGTATTGAAGACTTTGGATTTCCTCAGAGAAGGTTACCCTTTGGACAATTCCTATGATAGTAAGTTCTGCATCCTTTCTCTCTTTTAGACTTGTGGCTTCATTGGTTCTTGATGCCAAACCTTTAAGCTCTTTGACACGTCGTATTAGCCTGGCGATGGCTTTGACTAATCGTGTCCAACTGGAGAACTTTAGGAAGCGATTGAGCAGTGTATCTTCTGTTGTCAAAGTCTTGTGTACGAAGACCTTTCGAACTTCTGGGTCTTCAACTGCAATATCTCCCACCTTAATATCTCTGCTGGGAAGCTCGTCATGCCAGAGACCAGTAAACCAGTTGGAAGCAATGAGCTCTTTCGCCTTGAGGCCTCTTGACGCGTTGTCGGCGGGATTTGCTTCAGTGGTCACCTATCTCCATTGACTTGGATTGGTACTTTCCTTGATACGCTGAATGCGGTTTGCCACAAATACGTAAAATCCTCTGGCATTGTTGCTGACATATCCAAGGATGACCTTTGAATCCGTCCAGAAGAATTCCTGGGGATCTTTTATTTCCAACTCCTTTCTGAGCAGGCCACTTGTACGGACAGTGACAACAGCTGCTGACAGCTCAAGTCTTGGCACTGTGGTGACCTTCATGGGGGCCACTCTGACCTTGCCCATGACTAAAGAACAGTAGATTTGTCTTGATGCACTGATTGCTCTCAGGTAAGTACATTCTCCATATCCTGTGACGTTTGCGTCTGAGAAGTGATGGAGTTCATATCTTTGGACTTCTTTGAAACCTGCTGGAAGGTAACATCGCTGAATTTGACATCCGCTAGGTTCTGTAGGTCCAAGAGCCATCACTCCCATTGTTGTCGAAGATCATCTGATAGTTGTTCATCCAATCTTGTCTTGTCTTGAAGTATTTTCTTCCCTGGTTTTTGTGGGTGATACACCGTGGTGAGGGATGTACCAGACGGGACTCTTGTCTATTTCTTCTTCTGGAATCTTCTCAGCATCTCCGTGAGTCATCGTTTCACCCATGAAGGCTATGTAATCCTCATGGTATTGCTTGTCTTTCTCAAATCTCTTTCTCAAACACTTGAGACGGTGATCCGCACATCTCCTATTGTCTGGCAAACTTAGCCTGTCTTCCTTAAATGGCAAGGGCATTTCGCAGTGACCGTCTGGCTTGATTTTGATTCCTTCCTCCATTATTGATATGAAGCGCAGATCCTCTTGAGAGAAGTAAGCATCCTCTACAGTTTTTTCATTGAAGTTTGATTCAAGCACCCTTATTACATCTTCTGGAGTGACTAATTCCTTGACTTGTGTTCGGCATATGTATCGAATTTCAATTGTTAGATTAGCAGGCGACTGAAGATAAGGTGTCACTTGTCTCACAATGATCCTGTGGCTGCTTCCAATTACATCGCCATAATCGACACAGGGATTTGCACATCCGACTATACTCCAGCCTAAGTCTGTTCTTTGAGCAAATGGCTCATTGTCCTGGCCTGACATGACTTCTCTGGGTAGCAGGGCTTGAGAACAATTGTAACCTATTTTCTTTGATGAATAAAAGCCTCTGACCTGCAGTCCAGTTAACTTCTGACTTGGAATGACTATTTTTCTGGATGACAACGTGGAGAGTTTGAATTGCACAGGCTCCTTCTGCGTGTCCAGAGTTTCTGCCCTTTCTTGCAAGATGAAGGTGGTGTCACTTTGGTTGTCCAGAAGTGCATATACGAGAACTTCATTCTCTGGGTTACTTGTTGTGGACAACCATACTGGCATAACTGTGGACGTGTAGGTGCTGTTCATGTCTTGCACCACTCGGTTAGATGTTGCTTCATTTTATGTTTCTTTAGTCCGTTCAGACTCCATCCTTTCCTTTGACTTTTATTTCTCCTTTGAGTGTTTCCCACTCTCCTTTCATTCGTCATCCAGTTGTTCTTTCCTTCCGTCCTCTTTGGAACGATCTTCATGTAATCATGTTGGGTGCTTCCTTTTACATGTGTTGTAGACACTCCTCTTTTCACAGTTTTTTGAATGGTGTTCTGGTTTAAAACATCCAAAACACAATTTTTTTGTTTGCACAAACCTGACCCTTTCTGTGATTAGCTTGTCCATGAACTTTCGACATGTGTGAATGCCATGGTTTGACTTCTCACAAAAGACACACACTTTAGCATCTGGGTTTTCTTCCAAGCTGCTTGCCAGCACCTTTGCACCAACGCTTTGAGTCCTTGGTGTCTTCACCTTTTCACCATCACTAGACTTCAGAGCGTGAAGAGAGGTCACTGGATTACAGGCTATCTTGGCTTCCTTTGTGACAAACTCAACAAACTGGCTGAAGCTAGGGAATGCCTCTTCTTGCTTCTTCAATCTCAATGACCTTTCTGTTCTATCTGGCTGTTAACCAATCATGAAGCTTAGTGAGCAATCTTTGGTTTACGCCACAGTCATTTAGGACTTCAAGACTCTTAACCTGAGGCACTGCTGCTTCACAGCCTCGAAGGAAGTCTGAGAACTCTCTTAGTTCAACGCTGTCCTTGGGTTCTATCTTTGGCCATGAGGTGCGCTTATCCCTGAAGGCTTTAGCAATCACGAAGGAGCTTCCATACCTTTCTTCCAGGATGTCCCATGCTAAATGATAGGCTGCATCTGTGCCTAACAGGAAATAACTCTCAATGGCTTTCTTTGCAGGTCTGCCGACATACTTGCGGAGGTAGTAGACTTTCTCGTTTACTGGAATGTTCTTCCTGCCTATCAATGTTTGAAAGGACATTTTCCAGTCTTTGTACCTTAGTGGGTCTCCACTGAAAACAGAAGGCTCTGGTACTGGGAGACGGCTTGCATTGATGGACTCTGCTATTGCTTTGGCAAGTGCTGTAATTCTATCCTCCTGCTGAGCGCCAGTAGCAGGTTGCCCCCTTGTGGCAGTTTGTGTCATCATATCAGGTTGTACCTGTGCAGCATATTGTGGTGGTGACACGTGATGCACTGGAAGACTTCTTGGGTTAGATGCAGGTTTCTCCTGCCTAGGCTTGCGGTCATGGAGCCACTCTGATATCTCTTCATCTGAGCCCACTTCTTGTTCATAGACTTGCAGTCGTGCCTTTGCAGCATTCATCTGTGCTTCTCAAGCCATATTGCAGCGATCACTCGGACCTGCCGATTCTCCCTCCACAACATCTGGAGGATCCGACCGTTCCTCACCCAAGAGGCCACTCAACTCCTGGTCCAGGCCCTGGTGATCTCACGTCTGGACTACTGCAATTCCTTGCTGGCAGGCCTTCCGGCCTGTGCCATCAAACCACTGCAACTAGTCCAGAACGCTGCCGCTCGCCTGGTGTTCAACCAGCTGAAGTTCACCCACGTCACCCCTCTACTCTCCTCTCTGCAATGGCTCCCCATCGCAGCACGCATCAGATTCGAGTCACTGGTACTTGCTTTTCAAGCGGCCAGAGGTACTGCTCCCCTATACCTCCAGTCACTCATCACTCCCTACACCCCTCCCAGACCCCTCCGCTCCGCCTCCTCTGGCAAACTGACTGCCCCTTCCCTCCAGGTGCCTGGCAGCTGATCCTCGCGGTCTCGCCTCTTCTCTGTCCTGATCCCTCGCTGGTGGAATGACCTTCCGCAATCGGTCAGGACCACGGAATCACTTGCAATCTTCCGCAAGAGACTCAAAACCCACCTCTTCAGACTCCACTACCACTGAACTCTGTCCATCTAGCTAATGTGTTGTCACCACTGTTTACTTGTTCTACACTATAAAAAATAAAAAAAACACTAACCTTTTACTTCCCAGTGTTACAGGTATGGTACACAGACGCCTGCAATGTCTATTGCTGTATTACTGCACTGATCTTGTGCGCTAACTATGATTGTTCCTACCATGTATTAATGCACATCTTGTAAGTCGCTCTGGATAAGAGTGTCTGCTAAATGCTTAAAATGTAAATGTAAATGTATTCTTCTTAACAGTATCTAAACGCTCTATCTGCCTGCACTTCTCTTCTACTGCTTTTTGTCATACAGCATTTTCAGCTTCTTGTGCATTTTGTCATGCAGCATTTTCAGCTTCTTGTAGTGCAAACCTCTGTCTGTAATCAGCTTCAAGGTTTTCAAGCTCTTGTTTCTCCCGTTACATTTCTTGTAAGACTTCCAAAGTGGCTTGAGTTGCGGCTAACTCCGCTGCAGTTTCTTGCTTCTTTGCAGAGGACAGGCTGGAACGTCTTGATCTCATGCTTGAACTGCTTGCAGACCTTGAACCTTGAGAGTTTGAACTGGACCTCTGGGAGGCTGCAGATGAGAGCACCAACTCAGTCTCAATCCAGTGTGCTTGTTCTTTATGAGAATCTTGACCTTTGTCTTTCTCTTCCCACCGATTCCATGGATGTTCCAAGATCCGTCTTGAGACGGCATCACAAGTGTCTACCCGGCGGGGGGTCTCTCCATCCGGGGCAGTGTATTTGCGCAAGTCTTCATAAACTTATTTTACATCTGTTGAAGCACAGCGGATTTTGGTCCTGAGGTCTTGTAGGATCTCACTGGAGAGGGGTCCGTCGAGTGCTTTCTTAGCCTCCTTAGCCAGAGCTTTCCATTTGTCATAAGTAATTGTGAAGCAATGCTGAAGCCTTTTAGATTTGCCCTCTTGGAGTTCTTGACCCTTTTCAGTGAGCTTTCTAGTTCTCTGACTTCTTCGTCATTCTTGTTCTGCAGTAGCTTGTGTCCCTGCACTTGCCTCAGTCTCCTTTGGTGGGTTTGTGTCTAAAGGTTCATTATCAAGGGTTTTAGACTGCTGCCGTAAACCTACAACTTCACCGTTACTGTCTAAGTCCCATTTATTAGCTTCACACTCATACTCATTCATTTTTTGTATTGTTTGAATTGACCTTAAATGTTTCCTTGTTTGGTCACTTGAAACTTAAATGAACAGAATTAGTTTACTTAACTATCTTAGCTTAAATGTTACTAATAAGCCTATGGTTTAAAATTGCAATAATAATACTAATTGCAATTAACTTAGCTTTATCAGCTTTTACTTTGAACCAACTATGTTAGAATGACTTAATGTGTCATAAACACCCTTTCACAATACAAATTAACTTAGTGTCACTCGCAATGAATTAGAGAACACTTCTCTTTAACACAAATTATACCAATAGTGATTATATTGTGTTAGTTCCCTTAAATGCCATTTACATTTACATTTACACTTCAGAATTGCTTAGTAGTAAATAACTATGGTGGAATCAGCAATGACTTGAACTTAGAAACATGTACATAACACCAGAACATTTCACCCGTTTAGCACTTATAGAGTCCCTTTAAAGCAGTTGACGAGGCTACTCCACTCCTTAACATTTAACTTGTTTTACATTTTACATTTTAAGCATTTAGCAGACGCTCTTATCCAGAGCGACTTGCAAGATGTGCATTAATACATGGTAGGAACAATCATAGTTAGCGCAGGAGATCAGTGCAGGAATACAGCAATAGACATCATTGCAGGCATCTGCATACCATACCTGTAACACCGGGAAGGAAAAGGTTAGTGAATTATTATTTCATTTTTATTTTTTGGGGGAGTATAGTGTTGAACAAGTAAACAGCGGTGAAGACAATTTAGCTAGATGGACAGAGTTCAGTGGTAGTGGAGTCTGAAGAGGTGGGTTTTGAGTCTCTTGCGGAAGATCGTAAGTGATTCCGCGGTCCTGACTGATTGCGGAATGTCGTTCCACCAGCGAGGGATCAGGACAGAGAAGAGGTGAGACCGCGAGGAGCGGCTGCCAGGCGCCCGGAGGGAAGGGACAGTCAGTTTACCAGAGGAGGCGGAGCGGAGGGGTCTGGGCAGGTGTGTAGGGAGTGATGAGTGACTGGAGGTATGGGGGAGCAGTACCTCTCGCTCCTTGAAAAGCAAGCACCAGTGACTTGAATCTGATGCGTGCTGCGATGGGGAGCCAGTGCGGAGAGGAGAGTAGAGGGGTGACGTGGGTGAACTTCGGCTGGTTGAACACCAGACGAGCGGCAGCGTTCTGGACTAGTTGCAGTGGCTTGATGGCGCAGGCCGGAAGGCCTGCCAGCAAGGAATTGCAGTAGTCCAGACGTGAGATCACCAGGGCCTGGACCAGGAGTTGAGTGGCCTCTTGGGTGAGGAACGGTCGGATCCTCCGGATGTTGTGGAGGGAGAAACGGCAGGTCCGAGTGATCGCTGCAATATGGCTCGAGAAGCACAGCTGGTTGTCCAGGGTTACCCCAAGGCTCCTGGCAGACTGGGACGGAGACACTATGGAGCCTTCCACGGTGATTGACGCATCAATCGTCGGGGAGCCCTTCGCTGGGAGGAAGAGCAGCTCTGTCTTTCCCAGGTTCAGCTTCAGGTGGTGGGTGGACATCCATGCAGAGATGTCAGCCAGGCATGCAGAGATCCGTGCCGGGACCTGGGTATCAGATGGAGGGAAGGAGAGAAAGAGTGTCATCAGCATAGCAGTGATAGGAAAAACCATGAGCACAAATAACAGAGCCAAGTGACTTGGTGTACAGAGAAAATAGGACGGGGCCTAGCACCGAGCCCTGCGGGACTCCGGTAGAGAGGGTGTGGGGAGAGGAGAGGGATCCTCTCCAGGCCACCTGGTAGGACCGGTCAGCCAGGTAGGACTCAAACCATGTCAACGCAGATCCAGAGATTCCCATCTCAACGAGAGATGAGAGCAGGATCCGGTGGTCCACGGTGTCGAATGCCGCCGACAGGTCGAGGAGGAGGAGGACGGAGCTAAGGGATCGGGACTTAGCAATGTGAAGAGCCTCAGTGACCGCAAGGAGAGCAGTCTCTGTGGAGTGGCCTGCTCTGAACCCAGATTGGTTGGGATCAAGCAGGTCGTTCTGTAAGAGATGAGCAGACAGTTGATTGTAGACAGCCCACTCTAACGTTTTGGAAAGGAATGGGAGGAGAGAGACAGGTCGGTAGTTAGAGATGACAGCAGGATTCAGAGAGGGTTTTTTGAGGAGGGGGACAACCCCTCAGCATGTGCTGGGTAGTCTGGGTGGAAAAAACACAAACAAGCTATCAGACATGACCACGTGGAGGCTAGTAAACTGGGAAAAGGCAAGAAAAATTCTGTTTGTGATGGATGAAACTAGCAATTCCACTACCATCCATGCACATTTTCACCACCACCCTCACTAAACTAGAGCCCTATGTGTGAAGATTGAGTGAACCTTCTTCAAGTGGTGAATCGATTACCTTGCCTTTGTAACCGATGCATGACCAGTGTCACTGCTGCAAATTCCTCTGGGAAATAAGATCAATTAGAGTTTACATTTGCTGCTCAAATTTTATTATATTTAATTTAATCTTAATCTTTATTTTCAATATGCAGACAAGTGGGGCAGGCCTGATTCCAATGCAAAGGATGGATTTGCTGCAGAGCATCCTCGCCCCAAGAAAAAGATTGTGTGCGTGTGTGTGTGTGTGTGTGTGTGTGTTAGAAAGAGTATACTGTACACATAATTGACTGAATGCTGAATGCCCCCAATTCCAGAGGCTATAAACAAAGAAGTCAATCAAATCATTCAGGAAAATGAAGAGAAGAAAAGGACAGAGACAACACACTGAAACACTTGAGCTACTGAAGGAACTCATTTAAACCCTGAAGAAATTATTGTTATTATTATTTTTATGTGTATGCCACCATCATTTATCTTATCTATACTATTAGAATGTTGTTGCATTTCATCCTTTTGTCACATCTTGATTAAAGCATTTGACTCATTAAACGTTTCTCATTAAACTCATATTAACTCATTTCAGTACATAAACTTGACTCTCCTTAACAATGAAATGCAATTCCAACGGAAATATCAAGTATGTCTCGCTCATTTGCCTTTCAACGGAAAAGTGTCTTGGTCAGCATGAACCATTTTAGATGTCCTAAATGTGTTTGTCCCTCTGGGGCCTCAGGTTCCTCTGCTCCATATTCCCTACTCAAGGTCATCATGGTACTCTTCATGATCTTCAAAATCTTTCATGATCCTGAATGTAGATGTTACACACAACACGTGCACACATAATAAGGTCATTAATCTCATTCATGTACACAATATCAGTGCCCATCTCATCTTTGGTAATCCTCTCTTGAGAAGGCCAAAAGCTTGCTCAATGAGTTGTCATCTAGAAGACAGTGCCACTTTATTTCGATTTGTATTAACATAAACAAAATAACGTCATAGAAACTAAACAAAGCAAAGCAGCCCATGCTTTCCATATTTCCTTACATTCGTTCATATAACTTGGCCCTTACTTCATCTTGCCATCTCAAGAGAATGTGTGTATGTCTTTATGTATGTGATCAATGTGTGCAATCTTGGCTAGTGTCAGAAGAAAGTCTGATAAAGTTCTGATGGAGCGCTTGCAAGTATTTGTGATGGAGTATTTGTGAAAGTTTTGTAACTTGACATTTTGATATATAAAAAAAAAAATCATCTGTTTTTTCAGATGTATAAAGAGTGTATGTGAGTAAAGTTTTTTTTTCAAAAAAAAATGTAATTCTTTACCATACGCACAATATCAACACATATCTCTCCATCTCTATAACTAATTTGCCCTTGCATTTGAATGCAGAACCTGTCTCCCTGGTTTCTTATCAAGCTGTCAGAGGCAAGAGGCATGGGGGCCTTGGCAGCTCGGCCTTTGATGGATGAGCAGCACGTGGTGAACGGTGGCGCGTTTAATAGAGACACCAGATTGATATGCTGGGGAGGTAAATGCTAAGGGCCTCGTAAACCATCCCCCTCCAATGGACAGGTTCATTAATTGGCACTTTTTGCAGCTCTGTCTCTGTAAATGTCTGCCACGTGGGGGTAAGGGTGGGGGGCGCCTGACTGATGGAGTTAAAAGGAGGCGCCCCACAGGTTCGCCACTGTCTGTCAGACCGGACCCACTATTGGTGCTGGATCTGTGACGGACATTGCGGTTCTGCCCTGAATGTGAACCTCCCCTGTTGGGCTGCAGTAACCCACACTAGGCTGGGGGAAGGTTCAGGTCTTTCCTTCTCTGCTGGTCTATAATATCCCACACATATCAGAAAAAAAATCCCTTTGATCATCTTTTGAAAAAATCCATCAGTACTAGGATTCAAATCTGTTCTCGGTGGGAATGTCGATGCTGATTCAGTCCCGCTGGCTGTATAAAGCTAATTGCAAAGTGCTGCTGTGATTTTTCATTTATGAGGGTCAGAAATGAAATGGAAGGAAGTTGAAATGGAAGTTGAAGGAGTCAAAAGAGGGTTGGTTTAGTTGATTCATTTATTTAGTTTTTTGTAATTAGTTTTGTATTAATTTTCAGATTAATCACATTAATAAAAAATTGTTTAAAAGTGAATTAAATGTTCAGTGAAAGAACAAAAAAGCGAACCAAAAAACAACAACAATTATTGTCATTTAACATTTCACTGTTCAAATAGATATGGAAAAAATACATAAAGGAAATAAATAAATAAATAAACAATGGTACATTCACAGCACCACTTACAATACATTTAAGGAATAATAGTTGACATTTTGAAAACCATTAAATCTATATTTCTACGTATCAGTTAAATTAAAGTATTCTATTGGGGTTGTTGCACTGGTGTGGCCAGGAATTAATTGCCAGTTGGGCTTGCGCAAAAGTGGGTGGGCAAGAAGTAACCAAATCAAGAGCCAAGAAAGTGTTTTCTATAGAAAATTTCAGGAAGCCTGTTGTCTGAGGGGTGTGTTGGAGAGGAATATAAAAAAGACAGTTATGGAATTCACACACTACATTATGCTTAATTAACTTTTTCATGAACTCTTTCATGCTAGATTTATCTAACATGTTAGCCAACAATCTTAAAACTCTGTGCTTTGAACATAAATGACAAAACAGTTTTTTTTCCTGTCAGGTCCATCCATCCATCACATTTGTATTTTACAAGCTATCAATTCCTAAAAACAAAAACAACAGTTTGCAGCTATGCATATTGAACGCAATTCAGACCTTCATGGAAAAAAGGCTGCATAATAACGATGGCACAAATGCTGAAATATCTATGTTCTCCCCATGAAATATTAAATCAACTTTATATCCAACAGTCAGATTAATTAATTTTTTTACTCATGAATGCAGATTTGTTTGACTCTGACACTGTAGATGCAGGAGCGAGAGCATGAACACTGAGCATGCTGTTTATGATGCTCGATTGGAATCCGTATATTTGTTGGCAGTGCCATTGCTTGTTAATTGACATGTCTATTTCTGTATTTCTTGTGCATGTAATTGTTACAAAAATGTCCACTAGAGCCCACGCAGTATATCTGATTACATGTTTTGATCAGTCACAAGAATGAACACCTAACACATCAGCTTGTTATTTAAAATACACACAATACATAAATAATTAAGCACGCTGATTTGATGAGCCGGAATTCCAAATGGGTGGGGCCAGACCTACCTGTGACTATGCCCCTAGGGTGTGGTACCTTACACCCAGTGCTTAATTTGTTAAATAAGAGATGCCGGGGCTCAACTCGCCCCCGTGGAGGAAAAAAGGAAAAAGGGTAAACTTTTCCTACCTCTGTGTCGCTGCATTTCTGTATTCTATTTACATTTATAATGTTCACTGGACGTAACATTGTTTAATACCAGTTTAAAATACGCGTTGTTGTCAAACTTTAGATATTTATGAGCCCGGGGCTCTGATTCTGAGTAAGACATTTGCTGGGCCGCAAAATCGGATTCTTGGCATTTGCCGGCTAGCCCCAGCACAAATTAAGCACTGCTTACACCGTACAGTGGTACCGTAAGATAACGCACAAAAATGCACCCGGGCTGAAGCGGAATTGATAGTTTTGACCATAGTAAACAGAGTATTTCTCACCTCCACAGTTTGGTAGTTTTGTGGTCGGCAATAAAGGTGTTTGTGTTAAAATGGGTTAGGGCAGCGCAATGAGGGTTGTGTTATTAAAAACATTTGGCACTGAGCAAGTTTCGTGTCTGATGATTTGTTGCCGTTTTTGTCCAGCCAGACCACCTCTTAACTCAAACGCTGGCAGTATGTGCTAGTTTGGTGATGTTATTAATGCACTCATATGAACAGATGGGGCAGACAAGTGAAAAATCCCCCATCACACAATATTATTTTGTGGATATTCTGTATTTTACCTCACTGAGGCAAATCATTAAAAAAAATTACTAAGTCAAATGCAATCTGTATTAAACTAAGCAGTTAAAAGTGTTGGAGTTTGGAGAGACGCATGCACTGGAGAGTAGGTACATTTTGGCTGCAGAGCATCATAATTGCATCAACAAAACATAGTTAATACAGTTAACATGTTTTAACCTACAATATAAGGCTTAGATCAAAAGATACAACCTAAATTAAACTAAAGTGTGCTGCACGTCTTCCTCTTTCCGGACAACTGTATCACTTTCCTACTGAGAAAAGTGCTTTTCTCAGCAGGAAACCGATACATGCATATGTCAGTTTAGTTTAGTATCACCGCATGTTATTGCCATCCAATTATGTACTCCATTTTATTGTAGTGAAAAAAAAGTGCTCCTCGCAAGCCATCATGTTTGCTCTTCATCCGACATGACGAAATCACCAGTTCGCTATGGCACTGGTATAGGGTGATCAGATGTTGCCCATTGTACGAGAGTTGAAAAGGTTTTAAATTAAAGTAACCAAGGGTATACTAATGTAGAGGGATTCGAATTTCATCATCTTAATCATATGAAATCCTGCCTAGGTTCAGGTGATTTTGGATCCAAATCAACTGCCCCACTTCGTGGTGTCACCTGAGAGGGAAGTGGACATGTTTTCTGGTCAATTACACCTGTGTTTGAGAGAGTTTAATTGCTTTGCTTGAAATGTGGTGCAGATCTGTTGAGCTTGTAAATGGCATCAAATTAATTTCCAAAGGAAGGAAACCCTTTTTTGTGATTTGAGTATTTATTAAGGCCCAGAACAGGATGATTCATGAAAATGATGCTCCTCAATATTCTGTACAATCAACAATTGAGACAAAAAGAAAAAGAGAGAATCAAAGCCCAAAGAAAGGCGGCACAGTATAATCTCTCATAAGATGACACAAAATATAATGTCCACATCATGATTTGAGGGTTGGACACCAGTATATGACTAAGCAAGCCTTTTGATCTTGATGCTATGTTCTGTTGATCTTCATAGTTGACCAATCAGTAATAAAGATTCAGCAGGGTGCTGGTCTCTTAATCATGCAGATTTCGCCCTTAAAGTACCCATGCAAGAGCTGGCTTGACCAATGAGAAAGAAGCAACATTTAGAGAGAGGGATTGTTTTGCCCAGGCAACACAAAGTTGTCTGCACAATCCACCTGGTCTGAGTTGAGCATTTTTGAGGCTTGAGCATTTCTCATTTAGAGTAAATCAATCCCAAGGTGCTGCTCCATCTACCAAGCCAATGACATGCTCTGATATGTTAATTCTGCCATTAATCACAATAATTCTTTAGCCACACAGTGGGGGCCATGAATCACATGGTTCAGTCAACACAAATCAATCCGGTAATAAAAAGGCACTTTTTGTGGAAAAATGTCTGTAGTTCACTGGGAAAGGCAAGAGGACACATGAATAATTCAAAGTAGGAGCACAGTGGTTAGAGAGGGGTGAGAGAAGGAACAAGGCCGGCCGTTGAGGAAAGTTTAGGGGCTTGTTTACAGAATGGTGTTCCAAGTGTCAGCATGTTCAGCCAGGCGTAGGACAGCTGCAAAACACAATGGCAGGGAGCAAACGGATCAGATGAGCTCTGGTAGAGGCCAGAGGGGCCTGAAGTATACCTCACAAATATGGCTGAAGTATTATGTTTAGTGTTAAAATCTTGCCCTCCAGTTTATTATAAATTTATTTCAGTTTTTTTCCCGTTTTCTCCCAATTTAGTGGCCAATTATACCCTCTATTTGTTTTGATTTGCCCTCCCCACACGAACACGCTGCCCGTCTCTACCAGGCAAGCTAATTCTCAGAGGGCAGCAAACTCCTTTTACTTCAAGATGGAATTTGCCCACCCAGCGAGTTCGCTTCTCAGCGAGTTCATGCTGGCTCACCTTGCCCTGGGGCAGACAGCCAAATGCCGCCCCTGATCGGGGCTCCCCACCACGGCCGATCTGGTACAGTCGCGAACCGCAACCGTGATAGGCAGCTCACACTCGTAAAGGACCAGCCGATACGGGTGCGTTAGAACGCTACACTATCGGAGGCCCCCCGCCCTGCAGCTTAATATGTGTGTCAGAGTTCTTGGACCCATCAAATTCATGCTGTTCTGTCATGGTGGTATTTTAAGCTTCAATTTGGATCAAGTAGACAGAGATGTGATTGCTGTAACTGCCATCTGCACCACCTACTTAAACAGCTACAGCCTCTATTCAACCCATCCAAATCTGCACTACTCTTTCAATCTTAGAAACCCAGTCTAATATCAAAACTGAACAAGAAACATTATGTTTCCCAAAAAAGTTAAGCTCAATTCAATCCGTAAAAAAATAAATGTAGATTCATAAAAAAAGAGAGAAGCACAAAGAAAAAAGAGGAGAAAATGAAGATTGATCGATGCGCTGGCTGGGGAGGCCTGTTGTTGGTGTTGCTGAGTCGGCATATTGCAGTGTTCTTGATGAAGCCCATTCAGAGGCACTGATAATGAGCTCCAGGAAACATGTAGAGACGGGGACAGATCCCACCGATATACAACCCCGGGCCCCAGAACACGGCTGTTATCAGTCTGGGCCCCGCCGCTTGATGGAAAATGGCTGTCAGCAGAAAAAAAGGGGAGAAAGAGAAGAGAACAAGAGAGAAGGAGAGGGAGTTGCCAGGTTGCAGTTTTGAAGGACAGATTCCCAATAAGAGTCAGATTAATCTCAAGTTAGGCTTTTTTCTTCTTCTTGTGGGTAAAGTTTTTGTATGTGTGTTTTGTGTGCTTGGTCGATGTCAGTGCTTGGTTGAGAACACATTTCTAAAAAGAGTTTGAGAGAGAAAGAGAGAGTTTCAGTTTTTCATCTTCCAACCAGTGTCACACCTTTCTGCAGCTACACCTGTACTTTCTACTGTAGTGGCTGCATTGATTATTTACCAAAGTTTCAGCATTTCATTCAATGCAGTTTTACATTTTTACATGCCGCTGATTCATACAGCTGGGTTTGCAATTATGGAAAGTACCTTTCCAAAGGTTACAATAGCTACAGTATTCCTGCCTGATGCTGAAACCCAAATGACAGAAATGTAATCATACGCTTCTCACCCTCAACTAAGTGATGTCTTTGCAGTCTAAATAATAATTTTAGTGCAATACAATAGATCATCCATGCTTGCCTTTTGGAAACCGATCATTTATTTTCATAAAGAGTCCAGAGAATCCATCAGAAATATTGCTCGAAACTGAAAAGGCTCAAGAATGTTCTCCCATCACTACGATTGTGGGTTCATTTCACATGCCTGTTGATTTCTGAACTGTGTAATTGAACTGTCCCCTCAAATTCCTCCCATCCAGTGCCCTCCAGTTTGCGTTTTATATATATCTGACAGCAAACTCTGGGAACCAAGGAAACAAGATATTTCCTTCCTTTCTGAATGTCGCTCAGTCTTAATATCTCCTCTCCTCACACATCTGTAAACAGATCCACATGCAGTTGCATGTCTGACACATTCAGCCATGCATTATGTATCAATTATATTTGTCACCTGCTTATTGTGTCAATGGTGATTGGATATCATTAGCTATTTTAGAATTCAGGAAATATAGTCTGGTTCAGTCTTTTATTAAGCAGAATGCTGGACCACCAGGAACATCATCATCATCCAACAGCATGATGACTTGACTGTGCAGGTGAGTAAGATTATTACACTGGCATAACTGCACATCTGCTCTCCCTTCTAACCTTGCACAGTCTGCTTTATTAAATGGGGAATTCAGACAGCTGGACGTTGGAATAAGGGAATGGGGCAAGAGAAACTGAGAAATACTTTCTATGAACTGCCCTACTTAAGAGATTAAAGCACCCATAAGCAGCACCTTTGTAAATCCAACTTAAACATCCCTAAAAAACATAAAAACTCAAATTATCATTGGGGGTGCTACGTATGTCACGATCTATATCATAAGACTGATTTGGTCTAGTAAATTCGTATGATAATATATGAATGGTAATACAGCACACCCTATGACAGCCTGGCTGCCAGTCGCCATGTGTTTTATACATATTTGTGTTGTGCATATGAGGGTGTTGTGCAGTTTTTGAAACTGTATGTGTGTGCAGGATATTTCATAGGATATTTCATTACCATGATCTGGATGTCAGATGTGGGGCTGGCACTCTCTTGCATTGAAATATCTTGGTAAACCTTGAGCTACAGTAAATGGCACCATGTTACAGGTAGCAATCCTGAACTGCATATTCTGCCCCCTTATATTTTTTTGCAACGCAAATGTGATGCATTCATTACCTTTCATGACAATGTATTGCATCTATGGTCTTGTTTGTTTAATTGTTTCAGGGGCTTCGTTAAGCCAATGAACACTACATTCTAATCAGGGAGAAGAGAATATTTTCTCCAGGGGCCTGAGAGCCCTTTCCTTCTCATTTGTCACCACCAGATCTCCTCCTGCTGCCTACTTCCTTTTCCTGTGCTATTTTCTGGTGGGAACAGAACAGCTTTTGTGTCCATAAGCATAACTTCCAGCTAAAGTCTATTTAAGAAAAAAGCAGTTAAAATTGCAATGATTCACAATATTCACATTTTAACATGTATTTTCCACCTGTGATTGTTTTCTTTTAACAGTTGTGTTGTTCTCCAGGACAAGAAGCAAGAATTCGGGAACTGATGGTTCTAATATGTTGTCTCAGCCAGATGCGTCAAAACCACAGGGAGGCCAGATCATTAAAATGCCGAAACATGAAACCACTTAGAGCGAACGTGTAGATTGTGTGTCTTCTGTGACCACACAAAATTAGAAAGTATATTTGAATTCAATGTGCATGAATATATTAGCATTTGCCTCTGGACAGGGTTGGTTTCCAGGTAACAGCGGAATAATTGCTTCCCTCAGGAATGTACACTATAATGAAATTTCCATTTATTTCTTTGTTCGAGATCGCACACTCCACCATGCTGGGAACAGAAAGTGTACACACCTTGTTTCAAGTGATTGGCAGTAATCATTGAAGATGATGATGTTGATGATGATGACAATGACAATAATGATGACGATGTCGGTGGTGATGACATGAAAAGATTTGTAGAAATAAAGAAATGAAAATTTAAACATGAATTTCATTTTGTCAAACATTTAACTGTAGTCTGAGCACACATAGTTATAGGCAATTACCAAATATGAAACATAGGGAATAATTACAGTTTCAATTGTTACAATTAAAAAAATACAAAAATAAATGAATACATTGAGGAAGTGCAGAGAATGTTGTATGATATGTTATTATCTAAGAGCCAAAACACTGACAAGCCACTTTTTCATGATTTTCCTAGTCTTTGAGCTTTACTTTAAATGTATTCAAAGTGATAATCTCCTGAAGTTTCATCTAATCTTGCAGTTCATTCCAGGATGAAGGTGCAGAAAAACCAAACGTCAGCATTACCTTTTTCACTATATTTCCAATGTGGGGCTTAAAGGTAAGGCGATCATCAATCAAGAAACCTAGGTATTCATATTGCTATTTCTTTGCTTTGCAAAGTTAGTATGTGAGGTAAAGTCAAAGGTTTATTTATTTTTGATTTTTGATTTTGTGAAAAGCATTCATTTGTTTTCAACATTCTTGCTAAACATAAATTGTTTTCAGTATTCAGTAAGATTTTCAACTGTCAAAGATGAGACTGAAGTTCATTTGAAAGCCTTATTTAGAGTAGCAGCATAGCAGTAAATTACAGTATTGTCTGCACTGAAAATGTGCATTGCTCATTACCTTGCATTGTTTATATAAATAGTGAACAAGGACTGAGCCTTGAGATACCCCCTTATGGATGGTTAACATCTCAGACATCTTGCCATAAAACTGTACATATTGAGTTCTGTTTAAAAGGTAGTTTTAGCATCCATCAACTTGATCTGATAGCCCTATATTGATTATTTTTTGCATCAAGATGTCATAGTCAACAGTATCAAAAATCTAGGACAGGTCAATAAAAAGAGAGAAACACAGTGCTGTTTTATATCCATGCCATCAATTATGCTGTTTAAAGCTGTCATTGCTGCTGTACCGGCACCATATGTTGTTTTCTAAAATCTGATTGAAACTTTGATAAAATGGTTACTCACAAGGGTTTCTAGGATTTTTGATAGAACTGATCATTTAGAAATTGGCCTGTTGCTATTTAGGTTTGTGGGTTCTCCCCATTTTAACAGAAGAAGAACAAAGGCTGATTTCCATATACTCAGAAAAGCATTAAGCATTAAGTAAGGTTGAAAAGGTAAGGTTGGGGCCCACTGCAGCTGCGGTTCAAAACCTGACTGTGCCAATCCGGCTCTGGCTGGGAGCACCGATTGGGGGCGGCAATTGGCTGTCCACCCCAGGGGGAGGGGGGAGGGAGAGCCAGCATGAGCTCGCCGAGGAGTGGAAAGTACATGGGCGAGTTCCGTCTTGGAGGAGGTGGATCATGGCCGACCTTGGGGTATCAGCTTGTCCCATAGTATCGGGCAGCGGGCTCGTGGGGGAGGGCGAATCGAAAGAAATAGAGGGTATAATTGGCCACTGAATAGAGAGAAAAATGGGGAAAAAATCAGGAACAAAAATAAAAAAGGTCTGGCAATAAAATCAGTTCAAAAGATGTGGATCCAACTCATCAGGACCAGCAGGCTTTTTCTTAATCAATAGCGTTGAGGGCTTTTTGTATCTCTGTAGCTGTTAAGGATAAAAAACGAAAAATCGGACCATTTCTCAATGAGTTATTAGTAAATGCATCAGTGTAAATACATGGACTTGACACAGTTTGAAACAAAATGCTCATTAAAACGGAAAACTGTTCATGATTTTAGATCTTTCTGAAGCAGTTTATGAATCTCTGACCACACAGTTGTCAGACATTGATTTAATTGCTTTACAAAATGTAAAAGGGTTGTTAAGATTTTCTGTTGTGACAGATAAATAGTACTCAGACTCAGAAGTCCCCCCTCGTACTACGAGCTCACCGCTGCAACTCTGGGACCAGCAGTGGCAAAGATGCCGAACTCATCAAGCCGTTGAGCGTACACAGAGCCATTTTTTTTTTCACGTGGAGAGCTCATGCCAGCTTCCTTCCCCCCTCTGCCTAGGGGACAGCCCCTCCCCCCACCGAACAAGCCAAGGCTTGAACCCAGACTGCATTGAGCAACAAGTGCCTTTACCAGTTGCGCCATCCGGGAGCCCAAGACATTTTAATGAGAGAGGTACATTTGTTTCTTATGTACCTGAACTGAGCCAGTCTGTTTCAGATTTGGATCTCTTTGCATTTGCCCAGACTTAATTTCTCTCATGGATTAGATAGGAGAGTTCATCCAAAAACCAGGGGATATCACAATGTTTTACTTTGTATTTATTAATCGGGCCATGCTTGTTTGTAATTTCCAGGAAACTATTTTGGAAGAAAATGGCTGTTTGTTTCTATATCTGGAATTAGAGTGATCATATCCAAGTCATAGTTGAAAATATCATGTAGAAAATCTTGCTCTGTAAAATGTTTAAAATGTTTTTGGTTTTGAATAAAATGGGACTTCATATTAGAAACCTTAGGTATTTCCCAGAAATAACACAGTAATTACTTCATCATTGAGGACAATACCAGTGGCAGTATATTTGTGAGGGGCATTTAAATCTATTACTAGCCCAAATATTGGGCTTTCAAAATTGGAAAAGAAAGGGGATATTTTTTATTTAAAATAAAAGTTCCTGAAGGATTATTGTAACAGTTTTCAGCTTATCATTTACTCATTTTTCATGGTACATTAACAAGCGGGCAATATGGATCAAATACATGAGCATTTAAATATATGTATTTGAAAATGCAATTTGGAATGAATTTTGAAGTAAAACATTTGTTTATTTTCCTGTTAAATGGTGCAAATGATGCAAGGGGAACAATACATATACACATGTAATTCATTGAAATTCCTTTTTTTAAGTGCTAGATGAATAAAAAAAAAATGTTTTAACCTGGAAGCTGTCATGATTAATTGGGGTTATGGCATTGTTGGGATTACAGAGACATGGCCTGGTAGAGTGGATAGGGATGAATATAATTGAGAGGGGTACAAATTGTTCAGGAAGGATAGAACCAAAAAAATAGGTGGGGGAGTGACCCCAGGAATTGGCCCTCTTGTTCCTTGTAAGGACATCTGGATTAGACTACTGGGATAATGTGAATGGCAGATGCTTGCTATAGGCCACAGCAACATAGAACTATGTTAGGCTATCTCCTTAGAACTATGTTAGGCTATATGGAAACATAAAACAAGCTTGTCAAGAAGAAGAGACATTAATGTCACCTCAATTATGTCTCAGGACAGGTTTTTAGAGTTTTTAATTGACTGTTTTTGGTCCCTTTTGCTACTCAGACTACAAGAGGGAAATCAATTCTGGATCTGGTTTTGTGTAATAATCCTGACAGAATATCTAACTGAGAAGTAATGGGGCCACTTTGATAGTAGTGCAGGCACTTTTGCCATATTTTGGTCAATTAAGACCTCCTGTTATAACTCTAGAATTGTTTTTATTTCAGACAACCTGACTTGAATAAAAAATAGTAATAAAGACTAGATTGAACTTCTAGAGTAAATCTAAAGGATGTACAGTGTAATGCTAAAATTAAGAAAATAAGATGAAAAGAGAGATTTTGAGACAAGAGGAGAGACTTTATAGAGTATATAAAAAACACAATTTAGAGATAAATAAGGTAGATTATTGCAGTTATTTTGTTTACATTTCAGAAGTGGCAGGGACATTTTATGTGGGGGTCTGGGGGGCCTCCCCAAGACATTTTTTTGCTTACTGAATGCAATCTCCTGCATATCATAAACATTTACTATAACTCATGACACCTCTAGTCTAGTGTCTAGTGTTTAAGGATCTAAGCAGCTCAGCTGCTGGAACTCAATTTTTGATGGGATTATTAACATTATTGATCATTACTATCATGAAAACTCGGGTTATTAACTCCGATAATTTATCAGGTATAGTGATAATTTGACTTTTCATCTTATGGCCCCCAAATGTATCTTTTTACACATATTTTTGATGAATTATGATATGGGGCACCTCCACAATGACTGAAAATAATGATCTATGTCAGGGGTGGCCAACCCGCGGCTCCCGAGCTGCATGCGGCTCTTTGCCTGGTTTCATGCGGCTCTTACGTTCATATCGAAGTTTGTGTTTTTGTTTTTTAAATGTGCGTGTTGGCTTCGCTTGAGTTCAATACGGTATTTTCGTCAAACGCGCACCGCTCGCAAAATTTCAGAAGACGAAAAAAACCTTTTTTGAGGTTGAACAGGCCCGTGATGTGGCTCTTTGCGGTAACACAGTAAAAAATGTGGCTCTTAGTCTCTGACTGGTTGGCCACCCCTGATCTATGTCTTTGCAGCAAACTCTCATTATCGTTGAAGCCCATAAGGAACAGTTATCGCCTCGTAAAATTAACTCTGGTTAAAACCTTGAATTGTACTAGCTGTAGTTTTTAATTACATGGTATGTATTCAATATACAGATAGATTTACATATTATTTGTCCCTTTGAGCACTGAAGGCCTACATGCCATTTCTCAATGGAATGGAATGGGAATTTGTATCTTTTGATATGAGTGTTTTATATGTATTTGATGAGTGGTGCTTATAGAAGGTTACTTCCATGATTTTTCCAAATAGTGGCAATGGCTCTTGAGTGAATGAGTTGATGTTGATCTTATTCATCAGGAAGTGATAAAGGATTACTTTTTGCATCTTGGGAAATGTTAATTTCAAAGTGCCTTTTAGCTGCCCTAATTTCCTTTTTAGCCTTAGCCAGCATGTTACAATAATGTACCTTGTTTCTCCCTGAACTTTCTTTTTTATATACTCGGTACAGTCTCTACAGTCTCTTATTTTCTCTTAATTTTGGAATAAATGTACACTGTGCATCAACAATGAGCCCATTTTCCATTCACAGCTTTACAATCTAGAAGTTTTACCCAATCTATAATCAGCTCATCTGAACTTTCTAGAGTTAGAGGAGGCAGTCTTATCTTGCCAAAAAATATCAAAAGTGACTGCACTATGATCACTTGTCCCTAGTGTCCACTACTTCTGAGTTGCAAATTCTATTAAACATGACAACCTCCAGTTCCACATTTTTTTCATGCTTTTAGCATTTAAAGAAAGGAACTTCAAAGTATTACTTGACCCTTTATTCTCTCCCACTCCCACACCAAACTGTGCCAAACCACCTGTATTAACATTATGCTCTAAGAGGTCTTTATTTATGATATCCTTACAGGTATTATAATATTTTTCCCTGATATCTTCCATGGGGCAGTCTGTGCCTCCCTGTCCTTAAAGCCAAAACGAATATCCTGTCACCCCCCTCCTCAGCCCCTAGTTTAAATACTCCTCTGCTACCCTAAGCATAAGCTGGCCCAATGTAGCTGTACCCCTCCACTTCAGGTGTATCCTGTCACACTTGTACAGGTCACCCCTGTCCCAAAAGGAGTCCAAATAAGCCTGTACCCCTCTTTTCTTCACCAGGTTTGTAGCCGTGTATTACATCTACATATACATGTTTGCTTCTATTTACACACTAAGAGTGTCTCCAAAGGCCTATCTCCTCGGTGTGATTGTGGAGGAGAGTGAGATTGGGTGGCCTATTTGCCCTGAAAGATGGGTGGGTCCGCCTGACTGTGACCGGTTGTGGATGGTTGGTGTGATTGTGGAGGAGAGCGTTTGTTGAAAGTGAGGTGCCCTGAAAGAGGGTCCGCCTCCGCCTCGGTTTTATTGAAAGAGAGCTCGCACTCGGCAGTGGAATGTGAAAGAACTCTCACTGTGGGGAGTGGCAGTGGAGTGTCTCTCACTGTGGGAATGAATGGGAAAGAGAACTCGAACTGCAAAGTTTGAGTGTCTCAGTATGCATGGGGGAAGCACTTGAAAGGTCACTGGATATGTGTGTGCCTGGGGAGGTTCCAGGAGAACTCCAGAAGAAGAAGATTATTTTAGTTTGGCACCTCATGTCCCTTAATCTTGACAGAAAAAAATCAAAATAAAACTGGATCCACTCATGGCTGCTCTGTTCCCATCCAGGGTTTGATGACAAGTACAAACTGGATTATTCTCTAGACTAGGAAATAATGAGCATAGAATGGTCTGTTCTCATCATTATGTATTCTTATGTTCTTAACTTTGTGTAAAATCTGTGTGCGGTACCAGGAGTGTATGCTATATTAATCAATATAATCACCAATCAATGTTGTATTGGTTGTTATTCTACATAAACTGGCTGAGTATACAAGAGTTTCAGTTCAACTGAGTATTTCACTGAACTTGCAATTTGTATATCCCAAATACATACATAATGTATTAAACATTTTTTTACTTCCAAATATATTTTAAAACGCATTTCCAAATACATTTCCAAATACATTCAATTATTAAAATAAGTAATTTTATTGTATTTGTAAATGTATTTTTAAAATAATTTTATGAAAAAGGATTTGAAAATAATTGAAATACTTTAAATATGTATTTTACCCAGGTCTGTAACCACAACCTTTGGCAGCGGTTCTAAGAATTGCAAAGAGTTTCTATGTAAAAGATTATTTTGAGCGGCAGGATACTACATCTTAGTCAGTGAAGACAAAAATACAAGCATAATCAAAATACTGAAGTAGCTTCAAAGAAAGCCAAAATTCTCCACAAACTAGCAGCAGATAATAAAACCCACTTTGTTCTGGTATTCCTAAGCCTTTTGATTTGAAATGACTAACTAACCACATTCAATCCATAAGTGCCTTTTATGAAACAACATTAATATCACCATCAGTCTTCAACCACAGAGCAGCAGGTGATATCTTTACATCATGTTTTTATTTTATGAATCACCTGACAGGATGTTAAAGTGGGGCACTTTCAACAGTAATGCAAGTGATCGTGGTAAGTGTCTCCGAAAACCACATAACAGAACGGTGTCAGCCTATGCCATGGCAGTTTCATTGAATTATCCCTGTACAAACTTTTAAAGAACTTACAATGTAAGAGACATAGCATGTTGTGCTTTGATTGGTTGTGAAGGTCCCCCCCCCCCCGAAACCTCGCACCTTCCCTTATTGTATAAGAGTGACTCCTTTGGTTAATAGGGAGCTTGCAGTCTATCTGCACTGGGCTGCATATTTCAATGGCTGAAAAGAAGTGGTAACTGGTAACACAAGACTCACAGGACACGTGTGCTTGCCTGCATTCTTCCAGATTAATGGAGGATGTTGCAGTGATGCGATGGGCCAACACATTTGATTGGGAATTGCAATAATAGCAGGGATCTCCACTGATCTTCATCTCTCAGAAAGTGTTTAAAAACATTGTTACTGCAGTTAATGCATTTGGGTACATCTTGAATGAACGAGTTTCTGTTCCTCCTCTTGTTGTCCTCTTTCCCTCTGCTTTCATCTGTTTCAGCAAGGTTATCCTGAGGCAGACTTTGTGCTTTTATGGGAACAAGGGGGCGGGTGAGCGCCGGCAGCCATGCCGTAATCGATCTTACTTTAAGCAATGTAGCGAGTTGAATGTGTGAATTCATCTCCTCATTAACTGTTGTCTGGGATTTAATTAAGAAGATGACCAGGCTTAATGTCAATTACATCTTAGAAAGGCAAGAGGAACAGAAGGGGGAAAACAATCTAATAGAAGAACACAGGACTGCAACTTCTCCCACTGTTTAAATACTTTTCACTCTTTCTCCTGTAACTATCAGCTTAGCTTTCTGTCACATCTTTATCTCTTGTTCCTTGCTTGGGGATATAGGTATGCTTGTATGACAAAGTCAAGAGAATTTTCTCATTTTCTCCCTGTTGCGTTCTCTAAACAAAAAAAGAAATAAGAATGAAACCCTGTTGCCCTAGGATTGAAAACATAATGACTCCGTGTACTGACTTAAAATTGGATGTAGGCATCAAACCGCAATGACCTTGGCCAGATCTCAATCTTAATATTGTGCAAACAAACAGTTTCTGAATAAAAACACAGCAATATGAAAACTTTTCAATAGAGCTTTAATCCAAACCAAGGATGGGGGTGTCCATATGAGATGGTACAGAGCTGCTGCTGTTCTTGTATGGTTTTGCATTGAACAGCCCTGTGCCTCAGAAAGGCCAAGCATGTCTGCAGTAGGACCTGTAACAACAAACCCATGCCCATCACCCTGGGGAAAATCACTTTAAATGGAGGGCATTCACAGTCACTGTCCTGCTCAGCTGTGGATGGGTGGGAGGTGGGGCTCTATAGAATTACTCAGCAGCTTCTTGTCTTCAGTTCCCTTCAATCAGTCAGTTCTCAGGGATATAAATAAGCATTTCCTCATTGTGATTATTAACTCCAGAGTGTTGCCTCTGTGCGCTGTGTTAGTGAAATTAGCATAGTCTGGTGGCATGTGTTATGGTCAGAGCAGCGTTTGGTCCCTATGGACTGATGCTCCAGACAGGGGCAGGACCCTCTTATAGATGGGGGTAGAGATTAAACTATGGTCATCTCTGATGACAGGATTTGGTGACATAAACCAGGCATGCGGAACAGGTTAAAGGTGCAAATAGCTTATTTGTGTATTTGTGCATGCGTGCATGTGGGTGCAGATGTTTGTGCTGTATGCGTTTGAGAATCCTGAAGTCATCGGTCGTGAGTAAACCCTGTCGGTAATCCAAGGGAGATTAGCCTGCCTTGTTCATGCTCCCAGCACAGTATGAGTTCCACATGGACCTGAGAGGGATGGGGGGGCGGGGCTTTTAGTCGGGTTCATTAGCAGGGCAGGATGGCCGGCGGTGGAGGAGGGAGGCAGGGAGCAGAGTGAGGGCTGCCCACCTTATGGCGTTCCGTAATCATAACGTACAGTATCAATCTGAGCAAAGAAAAGGAACCCCCTTCCCAAAGCATCGTGGGAGTAGCCCTCCCACTTCTGTTTCTTCAGCTCTCACTTTCTCTCCCTCTTTCTCTTTCTCTGTTCATTTCTGTCAGTGTTTGGTCTGCCCTCTACTGAGAGTGCACAGCACAGCAATACACCTCAACATCATCGAACAATGCAGTCAGCACAAATATTTTAATCATCATCCTTTCTAACTGTCACTGAGGGAAAGATAAGCAAAACTGGAATAAATGTAATCAGATAAATTCAAGAATTAAAGAAAATAAAATTGTGTTTTTTTGTGTGTAAAAAACAATTGCTATATTTCTAAAGCATATTTTTATCTTTATAAAGTTGATAGCATAATGTCATGATGGTCCCTCTACAATCATTGGGTCCTGATGTGTTTATTTTATGCAAGGGATGTGTTAGTTTTAAGTTCATAAAGTCTTCAAGTTCATAAAGCCTTCTAATAAATCAATCTTCCCTTACAAAACACAAAAATCTGGGACACTTTATGGCCTACTGGCTCGTACATGTGGCATTAGGTGTTTTTCGGCATTTTTTCCTCTAAAACTGAATGACAAAAGTAACATTTAGGACCATTCTACTTGACTTAAAGTGATAGTTCACCCCAAATCAATATATAATTATTTTCCTATTCAATATAATAATTCAATACTATGCATCCAAAGAGTTTTTAATGAGTTTTTAATTTCTATTTTGTTTAAGCTGAAAGCAGACTACTTTCAATTTAGGTCACACTACAACTTTTATAAACTATCTGCAAAAATAGTGTCAGCTAAGATGTTAATACAATTTGCCCAACTTCCAAATGAACCATATGGCTGAGCAAATTGGCCAGAAATTACTGGGAGGCAATATCGGCATGCAATTTTGAGTATGCTACCTGTGGGTATATAGACTCCCATTGTTTTCTCACATCGATGTTAACGATGGTAGGTGTAGGTGATTTCGCTGTTCATGTAGATAGGGAATTTGCAAAAACTATTATTTGGATGTGTAGTACATTGTATTTAAAGGATTATCAATGATACATTGATTTGGGTGAACTATCACTTTAATACCTGCCCACGGGGAGGCGTGGGTTTATAGTACCTTGTTACTTCTGTTTAACTGTGAATTGGCCACTGTGACTCGGGCTGAATAACCCTCACATTTCACTGTTATCTTACCTCATTATTTTTTCCCTTCAAAGGCTAGCTTGATGCCAGTTATGCAAAATTGCTCTAGTTTAGTTTCCACATAATTTTCCATCCATTATGTTTTTAAAGCATGGGGTTCTTAATCCTGGCCCTGGAGGGCCACAGGGTATGCTGGTTTTTGCTTTCACCTAATAATCAAGAACCAAGTTAGACACAATAAACCAGGTGAGGTGAGTTAGTTGTTTAATTAACCACGTTAATTGATCAATTAAGTTCTGAATGACAACGAAAACCAGCCCTCCAGGACAAGGATTGAGAACCCTTTAAAGAGTTGTGTTCCAACATCTCATCCCACAGACAAGTAAAAGGAAAGAAAAAACTTACTTTTCTTACTAAATAAGAATTGTGGATTAGTGGCTTTACTGAGATCATCCATCCCACCCACCCTTACAGTATAAATCTGCAGTTTGATTTGAGCACTCTGGCCTTCTGTTTGCAAACTGTACTCTTAAGTCAGAGGACATAAGTGGCAATTTCAATGCATAGTTATGGAATACACTTTATATTTCCAGAAAACTGTCACATCAGCATGTCTTTGTAAAAAATAGAAATATTTAAATTGAGATTTGTATACGTATTACCATTCTGCAGAAGACTCAAATACACAGGATCAAAATGAAGCAGCAGTTATACATTGTTTGCAAATTACAGTAACTGGTACACATGAAGCTAGTGAAGACACGCTGTAATTTTCAGGGGAAGAATATTATCTTCACCCAGGCGAAGGTAGTAGATGTTTCACATCAGGAGGTCTAAATGATTACAACAAAGTTTTATCTTTTTTTAATAGAAACCAGGCCGGCTACCAGAATATCTTGTAAAATGGGAAGAACAATAGAGTGAGAGCGGTGCTTAATTAAAACGCCACATCTTGTTTTTCTTCCCTGTTTTAATTCAAATACCTTTCAAAATGCTCCTGATATATAGAGAGGAAGGACAAAATGAATTAGAAGACCTTTTGTTCAACAGAAATAAGTCGTTCCATTATGAGCTGTCAGACCCCAGCAGGTCTAAGTGCTCTATTTATATTCCCCTATATTATGAATGTGTGTGGACTTCACTTTTGGAATGTCTGTGATAAAAATGTCATATTTCTATTTTGCAGGAATAAACAAAGGTTGAATTGGCCATATATTTGTGCTGAAGCGCAACATTATTGTGGTTGGAGTTAAAGTGAGGCAGTAAGGGGTCAGAAGACCTTGGTGCAGTTAATGAGGTGCCTTGTGACTTAACTTGGGGGTAGATGTAAAAAAACCTTGAACACATTCTTAGAATAGAGTTGTTGTTGTTGTTGTTTTTTGGGGGGGTTGGGGTTGGTTAATGTGGGGAAATTGTTAAATAATTGTTACAAGTTCAAAGGAAGCTTTACAAAGAGAGGGGGATATGTGTAGGTTAGTTAAACAAATGCATAAAAATACATAAATAAAATAAAAAAATAATAAATATATATATATATATATAACATTGGGCACATCAAAACAGGAAAATCCTGTGAGTTGAGTGTTCGGTGAATCGAGAGAAAAAGTCACTGTGTAGTTCTTCAAGCCCATCTATGAATCCCCTTCTTCCCATTGCTGTGACTGTGCCTCTCCAAATGCCCCCACTGCCCCTCATGCCTCCCCACACACCTCTACCCTGAGGGCAGATAGGGCATCTCGTTATGGTAGTTGTAGTCAGGGCAGACCTTCTGGACCAGGCGGTAGTCCGTGCTGTAGAAGGATATGTAGATGCAGATTACCTTGAAGGGCTTGGAGCAGATCCAGGAGACATGGCTCTGTGTCTGCTCCTGGAAGCAGGTCTTGGACGGGTCATAGTTGCAGAGCGAGGTCTTCTTGTTGCGGTCCACCTTCTCATAGTCCACCCGGCAGTTGAAGATCTTGGAGTCCTTGGGGTAGACCACACTCTGGCGCTCCAGGTCGAACTCCACCGCCTTGACCGGCGGCACTAGGCTGACAGAGATGTTGCCCTGGCCAGTGGAGTTGTGGCGGAAGTACACGCTGAAGGTGCCGTTGCCGTGGTCCACGATCTTGCCCGTGATCAGCAGGTTGAGCCGCACTGTTTTGATGTTGGAGTAGAAGTCGCCCCAGCCAAACATCTTCTTAAACTTTCCAGTCTTGACAATGGGGCGGCGCTTGACCCGTGAGGTGCTGGTGTCTGGCCGCAGATCACTGCCCAGCATCTCCCAGAACTCCTGCTTAGAAAAGGGCACTGGGGAGCGGTAGGGAAGCTCCAGTGCCGTGGTGTTGGCCGCCCGGCTCTTGGTGTGCAACATCCAACGGCCCAGCGGTGAGAGACTCTGCCCTCCCAGGACACCCACTGTCTTAGTCTGCTCACTGGAGGGGACTTTGTGTCCCAGGGAGGGGTCTTCCTGTCCAAGAGCCAGCTGGGATGACACCACATAGGAGAAAAGGAAGGAAGACAGAGAGAGACAAATTAAGAATTTATATGCAAGAGTTTGCATTGACTCCATATTTATTTCATGCTATTTGCTGGAAGGGAGAAAAGTAATAAATGTAACTTTTTATTCTCTTGTCTGAAACTGCATTATGAATTATTAAGGCATGAGAATGGATATAAATTAATGTGTGTCTACAAATGTATGTGTATTTGTTTGTAGAACAAGACATGAATTGATTTTCCTTTGGATTTTAAATTGTGAACTGATATAACTTTACAGCTTGATGTTGTTCATACACATTGATAGCACCCTTGGCCTATTGGAATTTCAAATACAATTAAAAGGAAATTAACTACATAGACTTCAGAATATAGAAAACATGAAGAAACAACTCACTTGCATGTTAATCATTCACACAAGCTTGCAAGACAAGTACTGTAAACACACATGCCATATACACACACACTCAAAACTGATATTCCACCACATCAAAACAATGTTCAATTTAGACTTTTGATTCTGAAGCAAAAGGCTATTAGATCCTAACAGAGTGAGTGAGGACAGGGATCGAGTGAACTATAAAAACAGTCCACTCAACTCAACAATGAGACATTATTTGGTGGTGATGATTTGTTAACAGTTAGACTACTATTTGCAACTGGTGACAACAGGGCTGTAGAGAAAGTGGAGTGGTTGTTGAAATGTATTATAAAGGGTGTGGGAATGGGTTTTAATCAGACATGGTTTATGTGGTATGGCAGGTCCTGGGCTTCCAGCTCCAGGGAAGTAAACAGATTGAGTGTGATTTGTCAAATGTTTGGTCCAGTAGACTGGCAATTGAAATTGTTTATAGTGTAATTCATTCTGGCATGATATGCAGTAGCTTCTACAAGAAACCTTGTGGAATGTCTTCTCCATTATGCCTTTTGTCCTTATTATCGATGAACATAAATATGCGGCAGGTGCATTGATTTTAATCTATGCAGGCATTCTGATTTCAGGGCATTCATGACACGAATCAGGGCTCCGATGACAAATGTGCTGTTCTCTCTTCCAGAGGTACCAGCTGGGGGGAATTCTGGATGCGTGGCACAGCGCTGTGGGATGCCCCTCTGCCAACCTGGAGTGCCACCTGGATTCCTTGACCATACATTTTCCTAAGTTATTTAGTTAAAATATGGTACAGTAAAAAAAAAAAAAAGAGAAGCTGTTCTCCTTATGCGCTTTATGAAAGATGGCAAGATCATGCAATAGAGATGTTGTTTTTTACTGCCTCTTTGCCTTAGCCAATTCAACTGACCTGTGGTGTTTTATATGTTTTATATCACCCTACACCCCATAAACCCAGGCACTTAAGGGGGACTGGTATAGGGGGACAGCAAAATGTGTGATTAGAGTGCCTTACCACTGATCTGAAAGCAAAGAGAACACCATGTAATGACAGAGTGCATCTGCTGTAGCGTTGCTCTTTGGATCCCAAAAAGAGTAGAGGGTTGAACAACTGCACAACTTGGGCAGAAACATCACTAACAGCAGAGGATAAGTCATTCTGAAACATGTGTTGGTGGTTTAATGGTTATTCCTGGGTCAATAAAGCAAGTGTGATTGTAAATAACGAATGGTCTTGAAAACACTATGATGCTTTCATGTTGACTAATAGCCCTGTTTAAAGTTGCCCTGCATAATGCCCCCTACTAAACAGATGCATATTTTTAGTGTAATGGTAATTTAGTTAAATGGCTGAAGGTAGAATGGAAATGCATTTGGGTGAGACTAAACAGGGGGTCACAGAAATATGGCTAACTCTAGATGGATGGGACACCTTAGCCTTGTTTGCACATGAGCATCAGCCCCAGCACACACCTGGGTCAGAGGGCAGGGGTTGTGTAACATGCATTGCCACCATTTGAGTCAGAGAGGGGCTCCAGGCCTCTTTCTGGTGACCATAGCTCTGACTCATTTTCTGTCGATGAGAACAGGAATAGGGCATCTTGGAGCAAGAAGAGCAGCAGAAGCAGTGGATGAGAGCGCGAATGTGGTGCATGCGTGGCAATCGGTTAAATCCCAGTAAATTGACAATAAAGTTGTAGAATTGACAGGTGACTGACTTGACTGTGCCCCATATTACCTCATCTTGCTTTAAAAAAAAAAAAACTTTTCAGTTCATATTGACCTTATAATGATTGCACCTAAACTAATTACAGGTATTAATTACCTCATTACAAGTATTCATATAAAAACAAGTAATTATTTATGCAAACATATATGCATGGATATTAAACTGAAATGGACTACACTGACAACCCTAAGGTGATGAGCTCCGTAACCACTTTAGTTTCCTCTGGCCTTTAAATTGAAATTTTCTTTTCTGGTATGACATCAATTCTTAATTAAAGGCTCAAATTGTGATGTGTTCACTGCTTTTTCCCAGAGCCAGACCTAATGTGCTCATGGTGGGTGATTTCTTGTTTTATTAGGTGATTAAAACTGGAGAATTGCTGCCCTTTGACTAATTATTCCATTGGACAGCAGGGTGAAAAAAAGGTAATTTCACAAGAAACAAGCTGTTTGACTTTAATGAATAATTTATGTTGCCTTGAAGGGGCTCGCAGGAGGCTGCTCTGCACTGTGGGGGCACATCCTCGGTGGATTAGGCCTTGTCTTGTTTCAGGCCTGGGCAGGATCAGGCTACAGATCTCACAAGATCTCTCTTCATCCACTGCTTTTCTCCACTTCTACAGGCTTGTATGAGCAATAGATTATCTCTTAGTATTGCAATGAAAGAGTAGACAAATGGCTCAGATTTAGGGGTGCCTTTGCATGTATTTACAGAAACACACCTAAAAAACTGGAGGAACTGGGAACTGAATATGTCCAATCTCACTGGCAATGGGTGTTGTTGACCTCTGCACAGCAGTTCAGGAAGCAACACATACACAGGGTCTGAGACCATGACACACTTCTGCCCTGATAGAAACACTCCCAAATGAGGTGCAGGCAGACAGTTATCAGTAAACGTTAGACCCAGACCTATAACACTTCAGCCTCTCTATCACTGTCAAATTAAGGTCTCCTTTAGTGCACATCTGTGTTTACTCTTGTGGATTGGGCTGAAAATCTCAGTGCTGTGCACCTGCTCATCTTTCATCTTGATATGGGGGACTCAGGATCCCACTCAAGTGTTCCAACAGAAAACTAAAAGTATACTGAGGGGGAATAAATATGTATTTTATTTTATTGCACTTGTACATCTCTGTGTCATGACTACGCTTGGCCTAGACATGGAGCTGATGTAGAATAAGGAATAAACATTCAGCCCTTCAGCAAGAGGGTGACTTCTTGCCAAAGCCTGTTTTCAGTGACAGGGGAAAGAGGTCATCCTTCGTGATGATCCTCTCTACGTCAGAGCAAGCCTGAGGATACCAAAACAGTCAGGGAGCTGAGAGTGGCCACACATGTCCTGTGTCTGCGCCGGTTTTCACAGATTCAAGAGTCTGCTAAAGACAACAAGCCCCCTCTAATGGGAGCAAGGTGTACATTATTGTCTGAAATCATGGTAATAACCCAGTTGTCTTCCTAAAGACAGACAATGGAAAATTACAGTGGAAACAGTACTCCTCCTGAAATTGCCATCTTTGACATGTTGAGAGTCTAGTTTTCAATCTTTCTGGTTACTTTTGGTCTGTCTCATCAGGCGACTGATGTCACTAATAAACAAGACACTACTGAGGATTTGGACCAGTCTGTGCAATAGATGTCACAATGACGGCCCGTTGCGTATCTCTGTTGAAAATGGCCCAAATTGTGATGGAGACAAGGCAAAGAGCCTCCCCTGAGAGGAGAATCGTGTGATAGAGCACCCATGTCCATGCCTGCATCTGCAGTGCAGGCATGATAACAATGTCAATGTCTACTGTTTGTCAATATGATGAGCTGTAAGTATCATGTGAGTTAAGTACATATGCATATCACGTATGCAATCAGATCAAGGAAATAATCATTCACAGAAAGGACAGAACCATAAAGAACCAACAGTAGCTTACTATTTAGCCAGTAGAGTACCAGAGTGATATAACACCCACCCCCCATGCAAACAGCTTTGTGAGGGTAAGGAGTGCTGTACCTGGACTCTCTCACATTTGGTGTAATTTCACAATCCGGTGAGCTGAGCAGCCAGGGCCCCTGGGAGCCTAGGAAGCACCTGGCTCTCTGGCGGCAAAATGGGATGTGTCCGCGCATATCATGCAGAGATTTATGGTTTGAACAAAGTCTGCCTGTTTCCCATAAGGCCCTTCTTCTATGTCCAACCTCTCATTGCTGGAGCTCTTCCTTTTATTCACTAACCTCATAAAATTTCTCTCCTTGGGATGGCCACCATTGTTCCTGGAAAAACACAATCCTGCTACTTCCTCTACATAAAAACTATCAAAGACCTTCACTGTGTATAGTACTGGCATTGCTCCCATTAAGTAGTCTTGTGTTTAGGGTCAAACAAGGGCAAAACACACTGCTGCTCTTGCTGATTAAGTTCAGCAAATCCTGGGAAATACTTTCAGAAAATCTGAGGGGGAAATAGAAATTGTGAGGATGCCAATAATTGACAATCTGACCATTTAAGTGTGCTCACTCTAAAAAAGTCTCTCTCGGCCACTAATTTTCATGTGGTCTGTTCGACAAAATGACCAGGCAGATAGGCTACCTTGTATACAGTAAATGTGTATAGTGGTATATGTTTCTGATGTTGATACCATGTTGAAACGAAAGTCCTTTGACTATTAAATATTTCCCCAGATGCATGTCATATACAATATTCTATCTGCTTAGTGTCAAGAATGAGAAGAGAAGGGATATCAGAAACAATACACTCCTAATGATGCTGTAGAATTCTGAAAGGACTGCTATTATGGTGGTCCTGGATAAGGCTGAATAAGGTCATGCAGGTTTGTGCAGAGTGCTGCTGTCCCCTTTCACCCTGGACAGGCCTTTGTCATGATGCCATATCCACTTGCTTCACGACAATGACAATCACCATTAAAACGGTGATTTATCCTCTGCACTAATGATGATGGCATAATTGGTAGAGACAAGGGGATGTTTGAGTGTGGGTTTTCAGGGGGCTTTGCTCATGCCTTGAGAGATGAGGAGCTGGACGAATTTTGGTGGACAAGGCCACTGACCGTGAAGATAGTGCTGGGTTTCCGAGAAGGATGAGCCAAAGACTTTCTGACAGAGCAAAGCACAGCAAATTAGCAATACGCTGTACGCTACCTGAGTTATTTACTGCCTTTATTCATTTGAAGGTTCTGAGTGCCTCACCTGCTAAGCGAGTTCTAAGGATCGATATTAGAATTACTATTGATTTACTTAGCTGATGCAAGGGTGACTTAGTGCTTATTCAGCTAGGTTTATTTACAGCAAGTGAAAGGCCTAACTCCTGCTCCACATCACAGCAACAAGTCACAGGTTTTTCCTTGGTGACCTTGATTAAAAGAAGCACAGCTAATCACTTGGTCTTTGCACAGCCCATTCTATATGAGGAGTGACACACATTGTTTATGAAAGGTTATAGGATTGTTTTCTATTTAAAAATTATGGGGAGCTATGTTAATGTTAGTCAATCCAGCGTATAGTTAACACCTTGATTTATTGAGCACTGTTTCACTGATGTGCATTGCTGTACACAATTCCCTCTACACAAGCTCAGCTGGGCCTAAGAGAGGCTTATTATTTTAGTTCTTTACATAAAATACTATTGTATTTTGTGGGTGCCAAGGGTGCCATGTAATCTGCTTCCATCAGTTAGAGATAATTTCTTAGTTCTAGACCTGAACTCACTGAAGTTTGAGTTAATTAAATAATTATGCAATGAGGGATCAACAAAGGCTCCAGGATGGAATTTGACATCCCACTTTACAGGTAAATGATGTGGGTGTCTTCCTGACTCCATTTGGAAATGTATCTCTGGTCTGAATGGGCCAGCAAGAAACCTTACATTGTCCTTGAAGTATTAGTTGGACAAGTTATGGCTGTTTTGAAAATGTGTAGTGTTTGGTCCCTCAACTGTAAACAAAAAAATGTTTTAGCTCCAAAATTATAAGGCAATGTCAAAAATCATACTGTAGCACACACACACACACACACACACACACACACACACACACACACACACACACACACACACATATATATATATATATAATTAAACAGATACTTCTACACATCATAACTGCATTTATTCACTCTTGTTTAAGTGTATAAATGTACTTCACTCAATATATTATCTTCACCATCTAATAATATTATTTAAAAATGTCTTTATACTCTTTTTTAAATGTCTTTATACTCTTTCTTAAAAAAAAATTGGCATCAGGAAAAAATATAAATCAACAAATATGTTTAACCTGTAGATTCCCGAGCTCACTAACATGAATAATGCAAAAATCCATTCATGCCAGAATGCAAAAAGTCCATACAATTCCAGATATCCATCGTCTAATTTGAACTAAGGATTATAAAACAAACATGCACAGAAATAGACACTAAAGTCTCAAAGTAAAACAAAATGACTAACAACAAAAAGAGGCAAGGCCAGGTCAGGATATCTTAACTTGAAAGGGGCGATGCTATTCTTGGGGTCCTCGAATTAAGTTTATGTATTTTTACTCTCATTAAAACCAAAATGTGAATAGCAGAATGGAAAATGTCAATACGGACTATTTTACAGACGTTTTTAATGAATATTCATGAAACTGAAAGACCCTGAAGACCCCTATTGGCACAACAACGGTTGTGGAATTAAGAGTTATTCTGGCGTGTGAAGGGCTCTGATGTCATTGCTCACTAATGGGTAGTTCACTGTCACTTCATCCACTACAATACAGGTATTAATAATGAATCATTCTTGTGTAATGCTTGTGCAGGGTGCAGCTTTACCTTTAGAGGAATGAGTCACAGGCACCCTTTACTATGGTGAATGGAACATACACTGCAGACACTGGTTATCACTATACATACATACATGCACATAGGATTTTCAAGTTAATCCAAATTATTCTCTTGATTAAATGTGAACAATATTCTCTTAGACATAGGGAATAATCATTCTTGTATGTAATCTAAGATGGAATATAATAGAGGCATCCAGCCAGAAACAATGGCACAGCACCTGAACTATTGTAAAAGAATGTGCAGCCACTTTTAGTCAAATATGTTGTATTAATTCACAGAATTTGGAGTCTTCTCAAGCTAGCACAAAAGACAATCCCTTCACAGTAATCACATCTTGGACAAACTAATTTTAACAAGGAGATATAGAATAAACAATACATATTAATTTATACCTGCTTTCATTCTAATGGTGGTTGTAATTATTATCTCATTGGTAAAATACTGTGTTGGTGGCACCCGCTGCCTGGTGACCAAAGTGCTTTTATTACCCATTTCGCCAATGCAATACTGCCCATGAAATGAGGTCAACAGCACCTTATATGTAAAATATCACTAAAATATGAAAAAAGCAGGATGTCTTCCATACCGTTTGTCAGAGAAACCTATGGAACTCATATGGCTAAAATCATATGAATGGTGTCTACGTCGGCTAAATCTTCTGCATTCTTCAGTCCGTTTCAATGTCTAACTGCACTGTACATTGCGCGTGGTGTCGCATTGAGCTGGTGTTTTATACCAGTTTATTATTGCAACTACTGCATCCTATAACTGTTTCTGTTGTCATATAGAAATATTCAGCTCTTTCTGATGATGCAGCTGACACTATACTCTAGTGTAAGGAATGAATACATTTTCTGGTTTCAGACATCCCAAAAAAGTCAGCCAATTTCAATCACTGTAAATAACTTGCAAATTATGACATTAATTCAGATGCACTTTCTTTAATTAATGTGTAGCATTGTCTATCAAAGATATAAGCATTTAAGGGAATTTTGTATCTATTATTTGTTTACCTATTTAATTAGCATATGTCTAGCAACAGTGGTTTTTATGCTTGAGCACTGGTTATTTCAAATGCTGGAACATTTCAGCATTGGTGGCCAACCCTAGTTGGAACTGTTGCCAATCAAATAACACAGAAGCATACAGGCCAGATATGAAATATGAGCTGCTTTAGCATTTTATTAGGACAAATATGTAGAAAGAAGAGTAAGCATTTGTATTAAATATTAACGTCTTCCCCTTTTTATTTATCGGAATAAAACTGCCAACATTTAACGTAACCCTAGCTGCCTCGCCAATCAGCAAAATATGTGCATTTATGTGCCTCCCAAAACGTAATTCCGGCACGCTTGTGGAAAATTGTTAATATTTAGTGTGAAAAACGTATTAAAAAATCTATCACTGTTCTGAGTCTTTACCAGTGGTGGACGAAGTACACAAACCCTTTACTTGAGTCAAAGTAAAGATACCCTGATAATAATAAGTCCAACATTAAATCCCATTTGCCTTTGAAATGTAGGGGAGTAAAAGTAAAAATAAAAGTAAAAATGGAAATACTTAAGTAAGCACAGATACTTCAAAAATGTATTTAAGTATAATAATTAACTTAAGTAAAGTAAATGCACTTCATTACTGTCCACAACTGGTCTTTACATTATCCATGACTCCATAATTTGGACGTATATTGGGCCGCTGTTCAGCTCGATATGCGTGGATACTGTAAATACAAAAACAGATTAATGAGCAAACGGCATGTAAAATAATGACATCATTAACTTCGTTTCAACGGTATGGTGTCTAACCGCGTCTATAAGGCCCAGTGCTTGTAAGTGTATCTCTTCAGCTGAGCACTTGTGTAAACATACAACTAAAATAGTTTATATATAATTCGAAAATTACTTGAATACTAATACATTACAGAAAAGGTAATGATGGCTACCTGTCTATAAAGCACTTGATGGAACTGGAGTAAAGCTCTTCATTGTATTGTATTAATAGATTGTTTGAATAATGATCTTGTCGGAGGTTTTGCTGCATATATGTATAGCGTGTCAAGCTCCATATAGATCCTAATGTAAAATGCTAGATCACATGCTCCAGGTCTGTAATTTTTTACTGGTAGTTAGAAAACATTTAATTTAAAATGTATGAAAAGGTAGACTAGGCTACGCATTAGAAAAAACAATAACAGTGGATTTTTTAAACAACATACTGGGAACTTTTTCCTTTCCAAAATGATCACCATATACAATTAATCAAATCGTGTCGCATGTTTTTATTTTTATTCTGAAGTCTGTTAATAGGAGTTATGTCACTGAACATCAAGAACATTTTTCATTTAACTACGGTGGAAGCTGGAACGTGTGTCTGTCAACTGACAGCGCGCAAATGCATTCACGGCAGTTTATTAACCGAAGCGTCCATTTGGAACCGATAAAGTTAATCAGTTTTAATATGATCATACCACAATTAGAAGATAAAAATCGTGTGGAATGGCCTTCCGCAAACAAGATGATTATATATAGCCTATGTCATGAATATGTACACTCAACTTATTTCCCAATAAGCAGCAACATCATTGTAATGTTATTGTTTAAATTCACGAAATTCGATTTTTAATACTAGGCCATGCACGACACGTGAGAATAACTGAATAGTTACAGAAGTTTAATTAAACAGTATTAAAACAGTATGAGTTGTTGAGGTTAAAAAAACAAATGCACAATTTAGACGACGGTGAACACATGCATTAACAAGTATATACAGTATTGGCTGCTGTTGTAGCTTAACCTTAAAAAATAACTAATACCATCACAGACGAGTCGTCCAGAAAACAACAAATAAAGACTGTTTCAAAATCATTCAAGTCAAATCAAATGTATTTATATAGCGCTTATTACAAATACATTCTTACAAAACGTCTAAGGAGACAGTGACAAGGAAAATCTCCCTTCTGTTAAGGATACGTGTGGATACCTCCTATCCTACTCCTTGTCAGGTCTTACTGTGTGTATTATGCATTGGTGTAACTCGCCCACTTGTTTTATCGTGAAAACAAACTGGCACGTTGGAGAAAATCGCCGTTGGGTGACTATCTTGACGGCTTCAAGACACGTCAAAAACGAACTTTTTATACTCGAGCACCGATAATGTTTTAAACTTGGAACCACAAAACTACAGTAGAATACATACCCAGATCCTGCGTAATAGCAGTGAATGGCGTTGCAATGTTCAGAAAGAATGTGCACGGGTAGTTTACCAATATGCAAACAATGAATGCCAGTTAGTCGTTCAAATACGTCAATAAAAAACGACACAATGTATGTTTGGTGCAAATTAATCTCGTTTGGAATATATAAACTATGACCCCACCCCCTTTTGGCTTACCAAGCAAGTCGTCCCATTCAGAAGCAGCAATACGAAGCCTCGGTTGGAATGCATCTTCACTGCGCGCAGTCCGTTCCTCAGCTCCCTTCGTCTCTAAAACCAGGTTTCATTTAGGGAGACACAATTCCTCTCGGTACTGTCTGCCCCAAGCCCACAGCCCGGTCCCATGTCCAATGCAGGCAAAATAGTGTCGATGAATAACTAAAAAAAACACTTTTGCAATCTTACTCCCAGTTTAAAACCAATAAAAACATATTAATATTGGAAATCCATAGGCATATACGTGAAATATAAACAAAAAAACATCCAGCTTTGTTTTCCCATATAGATTTCCCCCTTTATAGTATGCAACGCACTGAATATGAACACATTTGAGGAACAAATAAATCCTTTCTCAAACGGCGATACTTTCGCTCAACACAGAAGAAGCATAAAGCGCACGCACCCAATAACTGTACATTTCAGCGCGCGCACACTGACAGAAGACTCGCGTCTCGCCTTCACGTTTAAACCACTCCACTCTACGCTACATATCTCTCTCCCTCCCGTCCGCCCCCCCTCAACACCCCTCCTCAGTGTTACTGTGCAGCAACTACCTTATGATTACACATCTGGCACTCGGCTGAAAACCAAAGACCTGCGTTTATTACATAAACGCAATCTCTCCTCCATGTCAGTGTCTGATGTGATTGTGAAATTATGCGTCTTATATAGGCGTTTAAAACGTGAATAGGTTGAATCTAAATACGGTTACAGCGAATAATTTGAAGTGGGGAGTCAGAACAGAACAGAATGTGTGGTGACCTATAAAGAACATGATTTTAAAAAGTATATCAAGTGCAATCTGAGATTTCAGACCCCCAACCTCCTTGTTTCAGTCTTGGCATCTAGCCGCAAAACATCCTTATGGCACCTCTGATACAGACAAACAAAGAGCCAAATCCAATACATTCTCTGAAAGAGGGAGATAACAAAACTGTACTTCTAGGTGTCCAGCCAACAACTGGAACTGCAGATGTGGGAAATCGTTACGGCTTTAATATATCTTCATATCTTTCAGCAAGGAATCTTTGAGTTAACTCATTGTGTCATCTAGTCAATAATAACTGAACATTGTAGAAGCTATGAATTCCTGACCTGTGCCCCTAAGCAACATGCTTTAGTAACCAACCTTTCCAGTGCTTTGAACGGCAATATTGGTTGTCAAGCACTCTCTGGTGAACAGGAGAGAAAACTTCCATGACATTTAGACTCATATGTTACATTCTACTGCCCCCTAGAGTAACTCTCAATTTATTGTTAGTTCTCGGAACTTCAAACTAAGCCTAATGCAATGACTGCATGTGTATCATTTAACATAGACAATGGTTCTATGAGACCTGCTCTCCAAGGTTTATCAATAGAGACCTGACAGTGGGGGCCTCGGGTGGTGTAACGGTAAAGGTATTCGCCCGGAATGCAGCTTGCCCACTGCGGCCGGGGTTTGATCCCCATCTGCGCTAGCCTGGCTCTGGCCAGGAGCCCAGTTCGGGAGGCCATTGGCTGTCCGCCCCAGGGGGAGGAGGGAGGTAGAGCCAGCACAAGCTCGCTGAGAAGCGTAGGGAGTCCCTATAAGATAGGTGGGTGAGTTCCGTCTGGGAGGAGGAGGATCATTGCCAGCCTCGGGGTATTTGCTTGTCCCATAGAGACACGGGCGGCGGGCTCATGGGAGAGGGTGAATTTAAGAAATAGAGGGTACAATTGGCCACCAAATTGGGAGAAAAACAGGGGGGAAAGAGACCTGACAGTAATAATTGTTACAGGCAATCATGTAAGGGTTATATTTTTTGTTATTTATTAAACACATTTCTGTAGAAGGGAACTTTTTGCATTTAACATTTTTATCTGCAGAGAGGACTTGGGAGTCCTATGGTTGCAATGGACAGTCATATGGCATTTGACCCCATTCCAAGCATCATAGAACAGGGAGAACAGGGAAGACACAGGAATAGGAAGAAAGAGAAGGAATGCTGAAAACCACAGACATGGAAGAGAACAGAAACATGGGACATAAGTAGTCAAAACGAAGGGTGTTGCTGAGTTTTAGGTAATTAGCCCTGGATTGTCTGAAATCTCCTCTCCCAAATCTTTGTTTTGGGAAACTAAATAATAAAATGAATAAAACATATACAATACTGCTTGGGCAGTATTTTCATTTTTCACTGTCATGTTTTGCATAGGAAAGGTTAACAATAAGGAATAATACGGTTAAAAAGGTTAATAATAAAGGATCCCAAGGTTCTGAAGAGACTCTGTCAAGTGCCACTGGGCATTCTGAATTCACTATTTTTAGGTGAGTATCCTAACCATTGGTTACTTTTTAAGATCATCAAATTACTTTTGTCCAGAAGCAGAAATTAGTCAACACACTGAAAACATTTGAATAATAATAGCTCATAATACTTTCTTTGTGAACCTCTCTTCCTCCATACCCATCTATGCTTTTCTAATGAGCGATCCTGATGGACATAGTGCTCCAACCAGTGCAGTTTGTTCTACCTGGACGACATGTTCATCCACTCCGCTACTTGGGAGGAACACCTCGATCACGTACCCCAGATGCGCGATGTCCTCCACCGAGCCAGTCTCACTGCCAACCCCACAAAGTGCTGCAGAGTGAGCACCTGAGCTGCACCATCGGTCCACTCTACCATGGACAGCACCATTGGTCCACTCTACCATGGACAGCATCATCAGTCCACTGTACCATGGGCAGCATCATCGGTCCACTGTACCATGGACAGCATCATCGGTCCACTGTACCATGGACAGCATCATCGGTCCACTGTACCATGGACAGCACCATTGGTCCACTTTACGATGGACAGCATCATCGGTCCACTGTACCATGGGCAGCACCAACGGTCCACTCTACCATGGACAGCACTATCGGTCCACTCTACCATGAAAAGCACCATCGGTCCTCTCTACTAGGGACAGCACCACACTAGCTCCTTGTTCAACAATGAGAAGGAATTAACTCCCAGAGTGTGGGCAGCTGTAGCAGGTTGGGCTAATGAGCTCAGACCCTACAAAAGCCACCAACACCCTCACTCTCAACTCAACTCCAAACTGCTGACTAACATTCTGTGTTTTTTCCCAGAACTAGGGTAGAACTGAATCTCCCGCGGCCGAACTAAGGACCCCAGTGAGACGCCCTCTTCACCCCCTCCTCCTGTGCACTTACGAGTCCCCACCACCCACGGACCCTTTTTTGCTTTAACATTTTTCTTCACTTTCCTATATCTGTGTATAGCCATGTCATTTCCAAGATGACTATAATAGAACTTTCACTGCAGAGTAAGAGTGTTACCAGTTTGATTGTAATCATATTCCTCAAACATATATCAATCAATTGAAAGGCCTCTGTGATAAAGCTTCATACAGTGCTTTCATTGTCTACCTGAATTTGACTGTTAGTGAGATGAGTTTGAGTGTACCACCACCTAGTGATGAGTGTTATGTAGACATCCTAAATCAAGAAGATGGGCTTCATACATTAATAATTTAATCTTCTCCATGCCATGCCAGTAAAATGTATATTTTTTATTTTTTATTTTTGTCAACTGTATACTCAGTCACATTTTCCTTTTTGTTTATGTTTATACATTTTGACTCTCAAATTTGTAATCACAGTTATTATTTAACTCAGAAAAAACAATATAAATTCAATTTTCAGGAAACTAAGGATTTTTTTCTATGACATTTCTATTACGATCAATTGATAAATTATATTATTGAATTTACTTTTCCCCAGAAAGTTCATTTTATTTTGGAATTCACTGCCAAGTATATTAGGTACCATCAAACTAAGATACAAATTAAATAGATTCAAGGCTGAATGTACTGGCTTTTTCATTGTCAGTGAATATTTTTTATTCAAGCTAAGCAGGAAGATATGACTCCTGTTCTTTAGTGTTGTCCTATAGCTGGTCTTCCCATGTGACCTCTTTTGTTTGTGGCATGTTTTTGCTGTAAGAAGCATTGTGTTACTTTCTTTCTTGATGATACACCCAAAATGTTGATAAAAACAGACAAAAAATACATTCAAAACTGAAATTTAGAATGCAGACTGTCAACTTTAATTTGAAGGTATTTACATCCATATCGGGTGAACCGTGTAGAAATTGCAGCCCTTTTTATGCATTGTCCCCCCCATTTAAGGGACCAAAAGATTAATTGGACAATTGGTTGCTCAGCTGTTTCTTGGGTAGGTGTTTCTTGTTTCATCGTTACTTCATGCACAAGAGAGCTAACAAAAGTTTTGAGAGTATTCTAGGTGTGACATTTGCATTTGGAGTCTGTTGTTGTTGTCTCTCAACATGAAATGTCAATGCCAGTAAAGTAGGCCATCATGAGACTGAACAATATGAATAAATCAATCAGAGACATAACCAAAACATTAGGTGTGTCACAATCAACTGTTTGGTACAAGTAAGACCACAAGCAAGAACACACTGGTGAGCTCAGCAATTGCAAATGACCTGGTAGACTACGGAATTTGTGTAGTGGATGACAGAAGAATACTTGGAATGGTGAAGAAAAAACCCTTTTCAACTGTTGAACAGATCATGAACACTCTCCAGGATGTAGGTGTAGATGTGTCAAAGACTACCATCAAGAGAAAACTACACCAGCATAACCTCAGAGGGTTCACCACAAGATCCAAATCCCTGGTAAGCCTCAAGAATAGAACGGCCAGGTTTTTGCAAAAAAGCACATAAAAAAGTTCTGGAACAAAGTGTTATGGACAGATGAGACACATATAAACCTGTACGAGAGTGATGGAAAGAGAAAAGTGTTGAGAAAAAAAGGAACAGCTCATGATCCAAAGCATACCACCTCATCTGTCAAACATGGTGAAGGTGGTGTTATGGCTTGGGCATGTATGGCTGCCACTGGAACTGGCTCACTTGTGTTCATTGATGATGTAACTGCTGATGGCAGCAGCAGATCTGTCTGCTCAGATCCAAGCAAATGCATCAGAACTCATTGGACGGTGCTTAACCATCCAGCAGGACAATGATCCCAAACATACAGCCAAAGTAACCAAGGGTTTTTTAAAGCCAAAAAGTGGAATGTTCTTGACTGGGCAAGTCAATCACCAGACCTCAATCGAATTGAGCATGTGTTTCACTTGCTGAAGACAAAAAGCCCTCGAAACAAGCAAGAACTGAAGAATGGCTGCAGTACAGGCCTGGCAGAGCATCACCAGGGAAGATACCCAGCGTCTGGTGATGTCTATGTGTCGCAGACTTCATTGCATGCAAAGGATATGCAACCAAATATATAAAATGATTACTTTATTCTACATCATGTTAAACTCTCCTCCTGAAAATGTGGGGGACTATGTACAAAAGGTTCTATAATTTCTAAACGGTTCATCCGATATGGATGAAAATACCCCTAATTTAAAGCTGACAGTCTGCACTTCAACCTCAACCTGTATCCTTTCAATCTCAAAGTGCTAGAGTACAGAACCAAAATAACAAAAAATGTGTCACTGTCCAATGAATTATCAGGAGATCAGGACACAACCGACACTGTGTCCATCACGTGTATACACGGGGAAACAAAAAAATACAATACCTCTGTCCTGGACCTGCAGACGACAAAGGGACAGAACATGGGACAAGCAGGGGTTGTCCGGAATCTGCCGGTGCCGGTGCGGATAGGGAGGGATTCCCCACTATTCAGCCGACTGTGGGCCAGTATATCGGGAGAGACGGAGCCACGAGGGAGTAAAAGGGGGAAGGGAAGCAAAAAACAGGTGACATGTGCGGATATCAGGAGGTGGACCCCAATGCATCCACGGAACCATTGTCAGTAGGAGAACCAGTTGGCCCCCCCCGCTGGAGAACACAGAATTCAATCTGACAGATATATTTCCAATGGAACCGGAAGGGGAGCCCGAGCCTGCCCCCTTGTTAGGCCACTTTGGGACTGCTCAGCTGGAAGAACCTGGCCAATGCCCTTCAGCAGGTGACGGTCATCAAAGGGAAACCTATTGAAGGGGTGAGTCAACTTAATTACCCGCACTTTGCGATAAATAATCACTTATTGTATCAAGTAGTGAAAGGAAACAATAACGAATGTGTAGAGTTACTGTTGGTGCCAGGTTCATACGTGCAGTCTGTACTACAACTGGCACATGCACATCTTTTAGGGGCGCATCTAGGGGTCGAAAAGACCTTGGAGAGGATCAAGGGTCGGTTCCACTGGCTTGGGGTAAAAAGAGCAGTGGAGGACTTTTGTCGCAGTTCCCCCGAATGCCAGCTGGTGGGACCAAAACCACACTTTCGCAGCCCTTTGATCCCCCTCCCCTCAATTTTAGTCCCATTTAGCCGTATTGCGATGGATTTGATTGGGCCTATAACGACATCGTTATACATGGGAACAAGTGGCAGTCCCACCTCGACCAGGTCTGGTGAAATATTGCAGACATTACAGGGGGGTGGGGCTCACTGCAAATCCCAAGAAATGTCGGCTGGGTGTACAGGAAGCAGAATACTTGGGGTATACGTTTGGGAGGGGTTGTATCAAGCCACAAGAAAAGAAAATTGGATGCAATTCGGGACTGTGCCCGCCCCCTCACAAAGAAGCAACTATGCACTTTTGTTGGATTAACTAGTTACTACCGGCGCCTTATCTCTAACTTTGCCTCTTTAGCCAGCCCTCTAATGGATCTCACCAAAAGCCGTTTGCCGGACTGAGTGGAGTGGACAGAAAGGACAGAAAAGGCGTTCCAGGAATTAAAGTGGATGCTTTGTTCAGGACCTGTACTTGTAACTCCTGATTTCATGAAACCGCTACTGGTACAGACTGGTACAGATGCCTTGGATGCCCACAGAAAGGGTGGGAGCTGTCCTGTCACAAGTACAAGAGGGAGAAGAACACCCCATTCTGTATATTAGTTGAAAGCTGTTACAGAGAGAACAAGTATTCCACGGTAGAAAAAGAGTGCTTGGCAATAAAGTGGGCTCTCAAAACATTAAAATACTATCCATTGGGACGGCATTTCACACTGGTGATGGATCATGCGCCGTTAGTGTGAATAGCCAGGAATAGGGACAGTAATGCTCGCGTCACACACATGCTAGTTTTTGTCTTTGCATCCGATTGTATTCTCTGTCCTACACAGATCGGGTGCGGCCCATGGGAATGCCGATAGTGTCAGACCGCCCCTCCCTCTCGGTCGGAGCTGAGGAAGAGGGTGTGTGGCAGATGGCCGGGGGAGGTGCGGGGAATGATGATAGAGGGGAGATACGTGATGGCGCTCTGGCTCCACCCCCAAACCTTATATGGAGGTGCAGAGGAAAGGAGGCACACCGGGGAACCCCTGACAGCTGATTTCTCAAGGGTTGCTAAGTACCGTTGGGAAAAGCGAGGAGGGTGGATTGGTGAGTAAAAGAGTTTTGTGATTATTGGATTTGTGTATGACCTGGAATAGTTTGACTTACGGAATTGTTATCAACTGGATTGCCTGAGAACAATGATTGGATAAAGAACTTGGAAACGAACAACGACTATGGAAAAAGATTTAGGATTTGGACTGTTTGCCTTATTTCCCCTTCCCTTTTTTGTGTGTTTACCCCCCCAATAAACCTAGTTATATTTTCATTGACTGTCTTGTGTGTTGTTTAATTACTGTATCTAACTTGGTTGAGTGGAAACCCCACACCCCTGTTCTCGCTACAACATAAGTATAATCAAATAAAATTATATATATATATAAGTATTTATAGTAAAATAAAATTAAATAAAATTAAACATATATAAGTATTTATAATAAAATAAAATAAATACTTCTGACCGTACTTGCTCTGGTATCTGTTGTAAGAACAATTCCACAGGGAAGAAACACATCTTGTGATCACCTAAGAGGGTTAACATGTGATCCATTAGCTCTGATGGCCTGGAGTCGCCAAGGCCAGGAAGAGAGAGAAGCTGGTGGGCACGCATCCAAAGGTCTCCAGGAGGTACATTTTCAGAATGGCATACATATTGTGCTCCGTGGGGGTCCTGGATAATACTCATGACTCTGGCCGCGGTAGAGTAAAGAAACAACGTAATAATACTTTGTGTCGTCCTCTGTGATTTTCAGGGTTGGGAGGGTTACTTTGTAAATGTAATTAGTGCCCGAATACTGATTACACGGCTCTGAAAGTAATCCGATACGAATACAGTTACATGTCTCAAAAAAGTAACGTAATCAGATTACTTTTAGAATACTTTTGGATTACTTACATTTTCCATCACAGATGGGTATGTTTTGGGGTACAGGAGACATTGGGAAGCTGTTATATAGCCAAAGGTGGTGCTACTTAGTACTAAAAGGGTGCTCAAACTTTTGCACACGCCATGTTCACTTTTTTATTTGATCAGTAATACATTCAAATAGTTATTATGCATTACACTTTGAAAAAGGATGTCATGTTCAACTTTCCACTGTGTTGAGGTCAGGTCACCTTCTGTTCATTTAATAATAAATACTAATAAATTTGAGATGTCAATTTAGCTAAATATATGCAACATTGTATCTGCATTTTTTGTTGTAGTCGTCGTCATTAACATGTTATGGAATTAGAATGGACAGATTCAAAATTAATCATAATAAAAAGCAAAGGGATATTGAAAGGCAAGTTATTTTACTGTTTTGATGGCTCATCATGAGCATAACTCAATCACAGCATCTAAAACAATGTAATAACTTTTGAAACTTTTTTGGCACTGGAATAACAGCGACTTGTAAGGGATATGGCTTAGAAAAGTGCCAGTGTTGGCGGGCTGTGTAGCGGCGAATGCTCGGCAGTGCATAACGTAATTGACGTATAGTAGAGTACAATTATCTACCAAATTGGGAGAAAACTGGGAAAAATAAAAAGAATAAAATAAAATGTCATCGTTTCAACAATAAAGAAAGCAGTATAAAATTAGCAGAGCAGTTAATGCGATGCCTCAACCCGTAGGCTAAGGTCAGGTAACAGCAAATTACTGCAGAACTGTGTTCATTAAACTGAAGGTTAGCTAACGTCGACTTACTCCAAGTGCTTTTTAAGATTCGAAGTCGAGTCCTTTGATGCCGACAGCATAGGCGCCGATTTATGTTTCTGCCCGTGGGTGCCGCGCAGCGTATGCTAGGTGGAGTTTGCTATCAAATCAATGTAAATTTGGCTCCGTGCATAATTTTCCCCGTGGGTGCTCGGCCTTCTCCGTGGGTGCTCGGGCCCCGGAGCACCCACGGGATCGGCGCCTATGGCCGACAGTATCTTTATTCCTGGAAGACACAAGGTAAACTGGACCGACAGATTTTTCCCATGTTCTTCTTTAAACTGGAAATTGTGTCGATAACGCCACAAACTAAAAGCTGACTTTTCTTCCATCTTGTCCCTCTCAATGTTTGTCTGAGCGTGGGCGCGCACTTTTTTTTAAACACATTTTTTTAACGCAGTTTTTTGGTTCTGTGCAGCGGCTGTAGTTTTTGTGAGCTGTGCGATGATAATCATGTAGGCGTGATAATTTCATGCTGTAACTTTAGTAATGAAAACAGCTCATTAATGTTTGTAAGGAAAACTTTCCACCAAGAATTCCAAGAAGTAATCCAAAATGTATTCACTTCAGGTTTATTAAAGTAACTGTATTCAGATTACTCGTTTTTCAAATGTAACGCGAGCTGAATACAGTTACTTGATTTTTGTATTCTGATTACGTAACGCTGTTACATGTATTCCGTTACAACCCAACCCTGGTGATTTTTCGGATTGAAAACTGAGCCTTGGCCTGGGTGAACCAAGCAACAGCTTGCCATTCCCAAACCTCTGTAAAAAAACCTGGTAAATTGAGCAAAACTGCGTTAATTGCCATCTCGAACAAAGCCTCTGGAAACGTCCAAAAGTAAAACAGTCACCAATGCAGGAGTCGCGGGAAACAGAAGCACCGTGAGACTTTTTGTTGATTGCTTAACCTAGGACTGAACATATCGCAAGGTGATATTACGTTATATGCTAGCAATTTCATTGTGAATTATGTACGTACATGTCCCTATGTGGTATCCCCCACAATTCTTCATAAACTGCCAACATTTGTCTTCAAATGGCATCCAAGTTGACGTTCCTTGAATGTTGTTCACTAGCTATTCTTGATTTAATGCTAACTTGGCAACAAAAAGGATGTCTTTGCTCTTCTGTAGCCTGTCAGTGCAGCTACCTCTTCTTACACGGTGCCAAACTTCTTGTTTCCAAAAATAAGTGACATTCTTGTAAGATTTAGTTAGTTTTATGCTTAAAAAAATTTTTTTTTACACATTTTATTTCACATTAAAATTCCCAGTCTTTTGACAAGGTTCTCAGTAAAACAAACAAAACATCTCTGGAGCTAAACTAGCCAGCTACACTTGGTTAGGCTGTTGATTTGAAATATATTGCAAATGTATTTTTAGATGAAAGCTACTGTATCACTTCCTTTGTGGCTGCAGTAATGTGCTACCAGAGTACTACGCTCAAAAATAAAGGTACAATTAGGGGACACTTTTGTTCATCAGGGTACAAATGTGTTTATTGTACCTTCAAACATACAGATAAGATCCTACATGATATGGGTTTGTACCTTTTCCCAGTGAATCAATCAAATCAAAAACCAGTAGTTAGAGGGTAAAACAGCAACAAAAAGCCAACATCTCTTCCTCCATGCCCTAAAAACTCTCCACTCAGGCATGGCAGACTGTGCTTTTATAATGGCCTAATGAAGGCAATGGCTCACAGCTGAGTTGATTGCTCATTAGTCTCAGGTGAGCCTTTCTGTAGGTGAGGCCGCTGCTGCCCAAGGTCCTGTAGTACTCTCCAGGCTGTGGGAGGGAACAGATGCACCTGACAGCAGCCAAAATGGAGGTGCAGCCCTCTCTACTTCTCCCTCCACCACTCCCAGTGTCACAGTACCCTACAGGGGTACTCCCACAGTGACAAGCAATTGCATTCTAACTGGTTTTTATGAGGGTGTGTGGACTATTTTAAGCTGGTTTAACCTGAGAGCCATTAAAACAGCTTGCATATGACTAGCAGCAGAAACATAAGCAGATGTCATAGCTGAGTGACAGATGTCAGCTGAGTTTGGTGGGTGTACTGTACATAGTGTGTGCTACAGTGGGGGAACACGAGCGTAGGAAACACTCGACTGAAATCAACTGATGTCCTTCCTGTTCTTTAGGGGCCAACAATCTCCAGATGGAAATAAAAGCAGGTAGAGGATCTTGATCTTTAACCACAGAAACTGCATGATTTTTTTTTGCTTTATTTAAGGATCTACACTACTGGTCAAAAGTTTTAGAACACCCCCATTTTCCAGTTTTTACTGAAATTTAAGCAGTTCAAGTCCAGTGAATAACCTTAAATGGTACAAAGGTAAGTGGTAAACTGCCAGAGGTTAAAAAAAAAAAAGGTTTAGGTTACCAAAAACTGAAAAATAATGTAAGTCTCTGATGTCAACAATTAAAGATGCCATTCAGCCTTTATGTACAGATGGCACAATTATGTATGATGTAACTAGGTCATTGTTCCTTTTTAAACAATTACTAATACTGTGGATGTGGCATTCGTAATTATTCCATTCATGTGGCTAGATAATTTATAGTTTTAGCTCTGTATCCCACTATCTCCTGGCAACTGTCACAAAGAAATTTAGAAATCTGGATTTTCCTCCCTCTTTAGCTGACCCCAATGATTAAGTAGTTGACTAAGAGGGGTCAGCCCTAGTCAGCACAAGTCAATATTATGATGCAGTAAAAAGGAAGGGTCAACAAAGTGAAACATGGACATGGATGAAAAAGGTTTGACAAAGGTTTGGGGGCATCCTATGGCAATGAACAAAAGGGCAATCTTAGAGAGCTGGCATAACATAATTTACATATGTCAGTCCTAATATTTCCTTGGAATGACAAATAACAAACTACATTTTTAATACGATCCATTTTCCGTTTAATTAATCATAAATTAACTTTAAAGACATTTCTAAATCCTCAGCTCAATGCTCAAACTTCAGTCCCTCCAGATTAGATAATATATTCAACTATATCCACCCAGGAGTATTAATGGTAAAATGTGTTTATCAGAAAGTTCAGCAATCAATTTTTTCATGAACTGATTTATTTTATTATTATTATTATTCTATTTATTATTTTTACCATAATTTATTGATTAAATGCTTGCCTTTATGCAAAACATCTCTATTCATCACAATTTTTGAATATTTAGTGTGTAATATTTCACATTTTTACATTTTTTGGAAATGGTAAAATGTTTTTGGTAATGTCATATCTGACATTTTTACAGGTTTGTCTATTTATGATACAGTTAGAAGGTAAAGGTATAGATGATTTACATATGAAATCATAATTTCCTTCAAAAGAAACAACTACAAAGATGTTTACTGTTGTGACTAATGACTTTAATCATCATCTACCCTTTCATTTCTGTCAGGCCAGAGTACTTCATCAACATCACAGTGTATGTTCTCTCTGGCCATGCATCTAGTGAACAAATGGCATTAGTGCCAGATCTATCCCTGGTATGTATCAGCCTCTATGTCTCCACAGGCCTCCTCCATGGCCCGGAGAAGTGTCGCCCTCTCGTGTGGGTTGCGGTCATACACCTTCCATCTCCAGGAGGAAAATAACTCCTCAATTGGATTCAGAAATGGAGACAGTGGCACGCTGACCAATTATATTCCTCCATCTCTTTCTTTTTTTGGTCAGATTGAAGCCAGCTTCATCAACATAGTTGTCATCCTGAAAAAGTTGTATACATGATGTAATGAAAATAGAATTCTGAAATAATTTTTGATGTCATTTGGAAGGGGTTAGCAGAAATAAACCACTTGTTCAGATAAAAAAAATCGAATCGTTTTTTAATAAGAGAATAATTTTTGATGTGACTGTGTTTGGAGCAAAACACCCCTTCTCCATTGGGGGATGCAAGACAAATCTCTTTGGATTATTTATCTTGCCTCCTCATTTTAGAGACTGTAAATATTCAAAATATTACATAGTTAGAGACAAGTTCAACTACACTGTAAAAAAATGTGTTATTCCAAATTCACTTAAGAACATAAGAACATAAGAATACATAATGACGAGAACGGGCCGTTCAGCCCATCTAGGCTCGTCATGTCCTAATCTAAAGAGTATCTAGTACTACATCTAGCCTGGACTTGAATAGCCCAAGTGTTTCTGCCTCTACTACCCGACTTGGCAAGCTGTTCCAGGCATTGACAACTCTCTGTGTAAAGAAAAACTTCATAATATCTGTGCGGAATTTGCCTATAACTAATTTCCACTTGTGGCCTCTTGTTCTGCTAACCCCACTTATCTTACAAAAATCTTTGGTATTTCACTTTATTGATCCCTTTTAGGGAAAGTTTCCGTTTGCTAAGCTTAAATAGATTGAGTGCCTTAAGTCTATAATCATCATAACTTTTACCTTTCATACCAGGTATCAGTTTAGTTTGGTTTATTTTTTGGTGATTAAAAATGGCACATAGGCCAACACACATAACATACAAGAGAAAGTAAAAATAAAAAATCACAGAGGATAAAAACACAATAAAGCCCGAAGGCTTATTTCCATTGTGGTCCTCACAAAACACTAAACATCAGACCATACACATTGCTGAAAAGAAAAGAAAACACACACAAACACATCACCAGAGCAGAGACAATACAGTCAACTTACAATATGGCAGTGCGGGGAAGCTATGTCAGAAGAAAGAAAGAAAGAAAGAAAGACATTTAAAAATTAAATGTAAAAAGAAAATGTAAAAAAAAATTAGAAGTTGCCCTTCTTTGGACAATTTCAAGAGCTTCTATATCTTTCTTGTAGTGCGGTGCCCAGAACTGCACACAGAATTCTAAGTGAGGTCTGACAAAGGCATTATATAACATTAATATAACCTCCTTTGATTTATACTCAATACGTTTTGCTATGTATCCCAGCATCCTGTTGGCTTTTTTCACTGCTGTAGCACACTGCTTTGATGCAGATCAACTACAATTCCTAAGTCTTTTTCAAATTGAACACCTACTAACTTTTCTCCTCCCATAAAATACTCCTGTCTAATGTTTTTATTTCCCACATGCATAACTTTATATTTAGCAATATTGAATGTCATCTGCCATGTATCTGCCCATTTGGGGATTTTGTTTAAATAATCTTGGATTACTTTAGTCGATTCCAAACTGTTTGCCAAACCCCCAAGTTTAGTATCATCTGCAAATGTAACTATTTTGCTACTAACGCCCATATCAAGATCATTTATGTAAATAAGGAAGAGCAGAGGTCCCAGCACCGATCCCTGCGGGACACCACTGCCCACAGCACCGAGGTCAGATACAGCCCCACCTAGTGTTACTCTTTGTATTCGCCCTTGCAGCCAATTATGAACCCACTCTGAAACTACTCCTGCAATTCCTACTGAATTCATTTTAGCAATGAGCCTCTCATGTGGTACCTTGTGAAATGCTTTCTGAAAGTCCAAATATATAATATCATAAGCCTGGTTCAGGTCAACACACTTTGTAGCCTCTTCAAAAAAGTCCAGGAGGTTTGTTAGGCATGACCTCCCTTTGATAAAACCATGTTGGCTCTCCCTTAAAATACTATTATTTTTCAAGAATGATTCCAATTTTGGCGGCACGGTGGTGCAGTGGATAGCACTGTCGCCTCACAGCAAGAAGGTCTCGGGTTCGAATCCAGGCCGGGGGCCTTTCTGTGCGGAGTTTGCATGTTCTCCCCGTGTCCGCGTGGGTTTCCTCCGGGTACTCCGGTTTCCTCCCACAGTCCAAAGACATGCACGTTAGGCTAATTGGAGAGTCTAAATTGCCCGTAGGTATGAGTGTGTGAGTGAATGGTGTGTGTGCCCTGTGATGGATTGGCGACCTGTCCAGGGTGTATTCCTGCCTCTCGCCCGGAACGCATGCTGGGATAGGCTCCAGCACCCCCCGCGACCCTGACCAGGAATAAGCGGCTTAGACAATGGATGGATGGATGGATGGATGATTCCAATTTATCCCTAATAATACATTCCAGCATTTTACATGCGATGCAAGTTAAACTGACAGGCCTATAGTTCCCTGGGTCAGTACGGTCCCCCTTCTTATATATTGGAATTATACTACCCTGCTTCCAGTCATCTGGTATTTCTCCAGTGATTATGGATTGAATGAAAATATCTGTCAATGGTTTATACTGTTTATGCTGCCTTATTTGTCTTAAATTTAGTTTTTGTAGTACTTTTACGTCCTTAATCTCAAAGTTCTCCAAAACATTCTGTACCTTGTCTATACATTTAGGCATATTTATAACTTCTTCTCTAGTAAAGCTCTCAACAAAGTAAGAGAGTAAGACTGAACTACTTTAAATAGCCAAGATAACATGGATATAATTATTTTAACACCTATATGTGGAATTAATCTTAATTTGGGCCAATATGCCCCATGGGGGGGGAGGGGCTTTGGGGTTATATGGCCCAGATGGATATGGTCCAAATGTATCTACTGTTCAGAATTATTACTCCTATAAATGTATTGGCTTGAGTATGGTCAACATGTACACACTGAATTAATATCAAAATGCATTTACAGTGGGGAAAATAAGTATTTCACCCCCTGCTGATTTTGTGAGTTTGCCCCCTTACAAAGAAAGGAACGGAGCGGTCGGTCTATAAATTTCATGGTAGGTTCATCTTAACAGTGAGAGACAGAATATTCAAAAAAAATCCCAGAAAATCACATTATATGAATTTTAAACATTTATTTGTGTTTTATTGAGGAAAATAAGTATTTCACCCCCTAGCACAACAGCAAGAATTCTGGCTCCCACAGACCGGTTATGTGACCAGGAGGCACACAGATTAGTCCTCTTACTTAATTAGTACTCCTAATTAAGTACTCGTTACCTGTATAAAAGACAACTGTCCACAGAATCAATCAATGAATAAGATTCCAACCTCTCCACAATGGGCAAGACCAAAGAAAGGTCTAAGGACATCAGGGACAAAATTGTAGACCTGCACAAGACTGGAATGGGCTACAAGACCATTGGCAAGCAGCTTGGTGAGAAGGAGTCAACTGTTGGTGCGATAATTAGAAAATGGAAGAAACACCAATTGACCATCAATCTCCCTCGGTCTGGGGCTCCACGCAAGATCTCACCTCGTGGAGTGAACCTGATCATGAGAAAGGTGAGGGAACAACCCAGAACTACACAGCTGGAGCTTGTTGATGATCTCAAGGCAGCTGGGACCACAGTCACCAAGATGACCATTGGTAACACACTACGCCGTAATGGATTGAAATCCTATAGTGCCCGCAAGGTCCCCCTGCTCAAGAAGGCACATGTACAGGCCCGTCTGAAGTTTGCCAATGAGCACCTGGATGATTCAGAGGAGGCTTGGGAGAAAGTGCTGTGGTCAGATGAGACTAAAATCGAGCTCTTTGGCATCAACTCGACTCGCCGTGTTTGGAGGAAGAAAAAAGCTGCCTTGGACCCCAAGAACACCATCCCCACCGTCAAGCATGGCGGTGGAAACATTATGCTTTGGGGCTGTTTCTCTGCTAAGGGCACAGGACGACTTCACCGGATCGAGGGGAGGATGAATGGGGCCATGTACCGGGAAATCTTGGGTGAGAACCTTCTTCCCTCAGCCAGGACACTGAAAATGGATTTCTAAGGATTTGGAGAGGATCTGCAAAGAGGAGTGGGCCAAAATCCCTCCTGGGATCTGCGCAAACTTGGTGACCAACTACAAGAAACGTCTGACCGCTGTGCTTGCCAACAAGGGTTTCTCCACCAAGTACTGAGTCATGTTTTGCTAGGGGGTGAAATACTTATTTTCCTCAATAAAACACAAATAAATGTTTAAAATTCATATAATGTAATTTTCTAGGATTTTTTTATATATTCTGTCTCTCACTGTTAAGATGGACCTACCATGGAAATTATAGACCGTTCCTTTCACAAAATCAGCAGAGGGTGAAATACTTATTTTCCCCACTGTATATTGATCACAAAAATAGACATCTTCCTTAAGGGGGGCGCTTTCTCCCACACTACCCTATAGATGTATCCAGCCTTATTATGGACATTTTGCGAAATGACTCATGAGATTACTTAGGCTGTTGTTTACTCATTTAGTAAACTATGTTTCTTGTCACAATTAAGTCTGTAACACTATAAGACTCGATCCACACTTCAGTGCTTCAATAAGAATAGAATACGAAACGGCGCTTGCAAAGACGTATCTTTATAAATATTTATTACTAGTAAACTATGTTTCTTGTCACAATATAAATATTTATTACTTAGTGTTATCAGAAGAGGAGGGGGAACAGTGATTTAATTGGCATCAAAATGTTTGTTACAAAGTAGCAAACTGAAATGTTCCTCCTGATAACAATGTAACACAGCAGTGTTGCAACAATGGATGTTCCAGGCTACGGTTACCTGGCTGTTGTTACGGATCTCTGCATGCCTGGCTGACATCTCCACATGGATGTCCACCCACCACCTGAAGCTGAACCTGGGGAAGACAGAGCTGCTCTTCCTCCCAGCGAAGGACTCCCCGATGATTGATGCGTCAATCACTGTGGAAGGCTCCATAGTGTCTCTGTCCCAGTCGGCCAGGAGTCTTGGGGTAACCCTGGACAACCAGCTGTGCTTCTCGAGCCATATTGCAGCGATCACTTGGACCTGCCGTTACTCCCTCCATAACATCCGGAGGATCCGACCGTTCCTCACCCAAGAGGCCACTCAACTCCTGGTCCAGGCCTTGGTGATCTCACGTCTGGACTACTGCAATTCCTTGCTGGCAGGCCTTCCGGCCTGCGCCATCAAGCCACTGCAACTAGTCCAGAACGCAACTAGTCCAGAACGCTGCCGCTCGTCTGGTGTTCAACCAGCCGAAGTTCACCCACGTCACCCCTCTACTCTCCTCTCTGCACTGGCTCCCCATCGCAGCACGCATCAGATTCAAGTCACTGGTGCTTGCTTTTCAAGCGGCCAGAGGTACTGCTCCCCCATACCTCCAGTTACTTATCCCTCCCTACACATCTCCCAGACCCCTCCACTCCGCCTCCTCTGGTAAACTGACTGTCCCTTCCCTCCGGGCGCCGTCCCTTCCCTCCGGGCGCCTGGCAGCCGCTCCTCGCGGTCTCGCCTCTTCTCTGTCCTGATCCCTCGCTGGTGGAACGACCTTCCGCAATCGATCAGGACCGCGGAGTCACTTGCGATCTTCCACAAGAGACTCAAAACCCACCTCTTCAGACTCCACTACCACTGAACTCTGTCCATCTAGCTAAATTGTCTTCACCACTGTTTAGTGTTTTTTTGTTTTTTGTCACTGTTTAAAAAAATATATAAAAAATTCACTAACCTTTTCCTTCCCGGTGTTACAGGTATGGTACGCAGATGCCTGCAATGATGTCTATTGCTGTATTCCTGCACTGATCTCGTGCGCTAACTATGATTGTTCCTACCATGTATTAATGCACATCTTGTAAGACGCTCTGGATAAGAGCGTCTGCTAAATGCTTACAATGTAAAATGTAAATGTACTAACGGTCCTAAACATATCGACCCTTCAATAGTCAAGGCGCATTTCCACTCACGTTTCCACTGTGTTGATTGTTCGCTCAAGTATGTAAGTAGTTTCTTGAGTCCACTGTACATTTTAACCACTACTGCTGGATATGGTACCTTAAAGTTTATTTTGTTTGCAAAGGACTGAGGAGTAGATATGTTTTTAATAATAGTATGTTGCATTTTACATCTTGATTTGTTGTTGTCCATCACAGAAGTACTTGTTAGTTTTATCTCGATATTCTATTCAATATACCAATGCTTTCTGTTGAACTGTATGCTATCTCAGAAAACCTGTTTTGCTCCTGCATTCCTGCTAGATTACTCACATGAGCTCTGCTGTGTAAGAAATATGGCAGCACTCTGATCTTGATTAAGAAGGTTTTATTTAGGTAGCGACAGTAACAAAGTAAATGACAGGTAATACAAGAATACCAGCAAGCACTCTGGACTCAGCGGAGTTCGTCTGAATGTCCTTCTCCCAACTGAATGACTCTAAATACTCTTTTCGGCTTTGTTCTTCTGAGGTGGGAAACAGAAATGTGTATTTGGAAATAATGTAATTGATTTAGAGAAGCCAGTGTCTGGCCTCCCTAAATCAATCAGTCTGCTCATCACTAGGGGGCGTCTGATTGATTAAGTTCCCGGGGCCTAGCCAGGAAACAGTCTATTGTATTGCTAATCAAGTCTAAATGGTTGGCCTGAGTAGCCGTTTGATCACCTATCCACGTATTCTACTGGCCATTGTTGGTTTCAGGAGTTTCTCTCTCTTCCTCTTGATCACCTATTCACATGCCAATTACTGTCTCCATTTGGCCGCACAGATCCCCTGTAATTTTGATATGATTTACCTGTCTGCTTACAGTTCAATATCTTACAGTCCCCCCATTGATGCTTGTCTTACCATAAAAGCATCAGTGGCGATGTTGTACTGTCTTAGGTTGCTCTTTCACATCCTGAAGAGTCTTACCCGTCATGGGAGCAACACCTCGTCCACTGGCATGAATATTCCGTGCATCCGAGGCGATGTTATCCTGCCTTAGGTTGTCCTCGTCCTCGTCTTACCCGTCTTTGAATCAACATCTTTCCACTGGCATCATGCTGGATACTGTCCGGCTCTGACTGATCTTATCACAATTACAATGGGGTGCTCTTTTGTTCAATCAATCTACCCACTAGGGATTGGGACCGGGAGAGAGTGAGGACCCCCTAAACCAAGGTACCAGTTTGACAAGGTCGTTTGTAAATGAGATGTTTTTCCGTTTCAGAATGGAACACATACAATAAATAAGAACACACTGAACCAAGACAAGAATTAAACATACAAATACATCCTTCCTGTAAGAAAGCATCCGTCTTGAGAATCTGGGTAGCGATCATGTCCTTCAGTTTCAGTTCATTAGTTTTCAATTGTTCAATTTTCAATCCAATTTGACACACCCAAACCTGTTCCAGCGGCTCCCAGAACACCTTCCAGGAACCCCAATAGATTTTGGCCTGTTGACGCAGGTTTTGGACTGTCAGTGTGATAACATATAGCCACCGTGTCGTGATATCTCAGGAACGCAGTCGTCAGGAGGTCCTTGTACATCCCTGTCACACTCTCCCCTTTGCAGTTCTCGTCCAGATCTGGAGACCATGCTGTCATGTTGATCAGGACTGGCACATGGACCCACTGGATGTTGTTTATCAGGACCCCTGGGTGTGGCCTGGTAATCACTCCGGATGGTGGTGCTGGCCGCTGCTCTGGACATTCTTGCATCATTACCAGAACTGGTAGAAGAACTGCTTGAAGAAACTCCCACCTCCTGGAATCTGTTATTAAAAGAGTATAGAAAGAACAATAATGAAGACCCCCAGCCCCCAGCTTTTTTATATGGTTTCAATTGGTCCACATGGTACCATTTCAGTTTGGACCTTCCTTTGCTCGTTTTGTAAGAGGCCTTGTATATGGATTCTCCACATTTATCCACTATTGTACATGGCCCTTTCCAATTAGCTGACCAGGGTCCTTCGTGATGATAGTTCTTCACCATAATTTCTTCACCCAGTTTAAATTTCTGTTCTTTCACCTGATTGTCATAGTACATTTTATTGTATTGTTGACTTAGTTTTTCCATTGCTGAGTGTAGATCATTGTTCTCTGTGCTTAGCTTTGTAATGGCTGACTGTATGTCACTGAGTGTTTTATTTAAATCTATGTAGCTGGGTCCTTTGCTATGTGTCCACTCTTCCCACATGAATAACAAACAATAACCCCATCCGAATTAAATGGTGGGGGCCTTTCCCCCCTTTGTTGCCTAACCTCATTAGGCACATAACCTTCATTTTTCCATGATACCTTTTTCTTGGTTTCAGTGTTGTGGAATGGTTTGCTCCCAATCGCTGCTACAGGATGTTTTTTCTTAGTTTCTCTAACAGTATCATTAGTGGAGTTGTAGAGCTGGATCATCTTAACCCTCTGAGGTCCATGCTAAGCTTTTAGATGTTTTTTGATTTTGGCATGGTCTGATATTTATCTCAATTTCATCAATTTAACACACACTTACTCCAAAGTGTTTGATATTTTTATTTGAAGGACAATCACAGCTACATTTGTATGCCATCAATAGTTTGGTCAGTATCATATGCAGCTTGTAAATAGATCTACAAACACACAAGTTAAAAATAGTAAATTTTTCTGCTGTCACAAAAGTTGTGAAAGCACACACTAACCTATAGTGACGAATTGTTTTGCCAATGTGCGTTTGTTCATCAAGGTCTTGGTTATGTAAGGGTGTGAAAACAGTTTAGCACATCTGAGATCTAAATAGCTAAAAACCTGTTTTTATCAGAACTGGTCACATTTATTTCAGGCTGTGGGAGGGCTAAATGCTAAATACCTGAATATTCATTATTCATTGTCCACACCTCTAAGATCTGTCAGATGGGCCATCTCACTGGGCCATCAGTGTTATATTCTGAGTTCCTGTTCTGTTGTTTTTTGGTCTTTGTTTATTTTTCATTCAGTCCTTATTCATTATTCTTTATCCAGTATTGCATTTTCCCTGTTCTGTCACGTTCTGCTCACTGTCTGTCCTTGTTCCGTTTATTTCGAGATCCACTCCTTGTCCTGTCATGCACTTCGGGAGTTTATACTTTTCGGGTTTTTTCCGCCTTCGCTTATTATCTCGTTTTCTTCCTTCTTACTTTCTAGATTGCACTTTATATATATTAGGTAGATGTGTATAGTACTAACCAACTCATCTACTAACGTTAGGGATTTAGATTAAGTTACTAACACGCGGAATATGTTTGACGTCACAAGACGCGGAATTCATATATTTTCACGAGTATTTGAAAACAAGCGAAATAAATAACATTTTAGGCTGTTTGAAAAGTATTTTTCCATAGATCTTGTGTGCATATTGCAATTTGTTACGTTGCAACACGCGGAATATGTAGTCACAAGACGCGGAATTCATATATTGAATATATATACGAGTATTTGATAACATGGCAAATCAAATATAGTTACTTACTATAGTCAGTTATTGTCTTCGTCGCTTTTCATCAATACTCTCAAACACTGCAGCGCAGAAAATCTTTCCATCTTGAATAAAATTGTATGTCTGTATAAAATCTTGCTTCAAATTGTCGGGACAGTTTATGTGTTTACGCCGGCGTTTTCACACATGGCCCCACGCCCCTCCCACACACCCGCCGAAACTCGCCCTAGTTACCATGTCAATAGAAGGGGGACGTTACTACCAGGTAAAAAAGAGAGTAAAAGGCAAGGTTTACTTTTGATCTAATTAACCTAATTTAAAAAATCCCATTTGATTTGCCAGTGCTCAAATCGGAAAGTCGCGATTCTAAGGTTTCTGTCAATGTTTTTGTCGCGTGTGTATGATAAAATATCGCGAAGTTAGAAATAGTAATATACTTTTATTGCTGCTGGGAGCGGCGCCGCTCCCGTCGACCTCAGGGGGTTAATGAGAATGTTTGAATATGTTGTATTAGAATCTATGAGAAGGGCCAAAGCTTTAAGTGTATTAGTGTCACTTTGTGCAATCAGTGCTGATTTGAACATGGGTTCTTGTTGAGTCAAATTAGGCATGCCACTGTAAGATGTGAAAGCTTCCCACAATCTAGATGCATATGCAGCAGGATGTTCCCCTGGTTGCATTGTAACCATTCTGATTTTCTCCCAATCAACAGCCTGTGTCCCTAATACATCCAATAGACCCGTTTTCCTTAAATCTTTGTCAGCGTCTTTTTTGTGAACGTTCTGAGGAAGAGCGCCAACCAATGCGTGGGGAAGACAAGCAATCAACATAACACAAGCGTCAGCATCCGTGAGCCTATGCAAATCTACTGCACGTTGAAGGGTTGCAAGAAACTCGAGCGGATCCCGTTCCGCTGGTTCAAATTTGCCAATATTCTTGATCAATGACTCAATTTCGCCAGGGGTTAGTGGTTTAGTTGTTGTGGTAGTGACGGTATGCGCCTCATCTTCCCCCTGCCCTAGGCAAATGGTGGTAGTCTGGTGGACTGGTGCCATTGGAAACTTTAGGGTGTGATTTGAACTATTGTCCCAACCCTCCCATGCTATGTGTGAGTCATTATCACTACTGCAATCCCACTCGTGCAAATCTTTCTCTGCTCCTTCAGGAAGTGGTATCCCAATAGCCGAAATGTGTCCATGCAGCATGTTAATCGCTTTCTTGTACTTTTCTACCTGGTTTAAATCACTGGCCTGATTCTTTAGAGTCCAATTTGTGCATTTACTTATCAAGTAGTCATAAGCAGTCCGCGCTCGCTCTAATTCATGTTCGGTTTTCTCTAAGGTTGACTCCAACTTCAGATTTTTTAACTTTTAAGTCGGTTGCCTCCTTTCTGAATTCTATTTGGAACTCTGTGTTAAGCACAACCGTTGCCTGGTAACCTTTAATTGAAATTGCATTTTCAGCAATCTGGTCCTGAAGCTCCCGGTTTTCAGTTTCTAATGCACACAGCCTTTCCTTGCTCATTTTGTATGCAGTCAACACTGCTTGTAATGCTACAGCAACCTTTCCCTTATTATTTTTCGGCATTTTAGTATGATTATCAAACTGGGACGATGCCCACTCGTATGGCTCAAACTGATTT